>JASPKZ010007904.1:895000-1229919 GCA_030220185.1 Diploptera punctata | reverse complement strand
AGAAGGAAAAGAAAAGAAAGAAAGAAAAGAAAGAAAAGAAACGAAGGAAGACAACATACATAAATAAAATAAATAAATTACAGATAAATAATAAAGAAGGAAATAACAAATAAATAATAAATAAATAGATAAAAGAACAAAAAAAAACATGAAGTAATAAATAAAAATGAATAAATAAAAGGATAAAGAAAGATAAAAAAGGAAGGAAAAAATAATTTAGAATTTGCGAAATAAAGAATTTATTTAGAACAATACATAATAGACTTTTTGACGTAATAGAAATGAAATTGTATATGCTATGAGTTCATTAAACCTGTTATAGAACCACTCGTGCAATTAATTAATGTTCTGTATACCAGGACATTTTATAGCAGCAACATAAATTATTATCTAAACATTTTCCGCGTAGAAAGGTTTATTTCTAAGAAAAACTCACTTGGTATTCATAATGCTGCCTTTAATATATATTTCTGGTGTATAAACAACGTGCTGAATTCTTCAATAATAATTTCACGTACAACATTCATAAAATTTAACAACTCTTATGTTCAATGCCGCATTCACTAAGGCATTACATGTTATGAATGTAATGAGTGCATAACTCTAGTTTAGTTTGTCTTCTAAATTATAATGCAATAAACGCTATCATTAATCTTCCATCGGGCGCATGTGATTTGACAGCCACAGGTTGTCAATTTTGTCCCATTCCACTCACATCAGACGGCGATGACGACTGGGCATCCGAGTAGCTGTTTCTTTTTACCTGCTCTAAACAACCACTCTACTCAGTTTGCTATCGACTGTTACCACGGCGGGTTGTAAATATTTTGTTCAGAGAAGCACATTATTGAAGATGTGTATTTTGAAAATATTTGCAAAAAGAAAATTATTTAACTTATTTAGACTAAATAGTCTAAGTAGATTATACAGGGAATGATTGGAAAGCATTGGCTCAGGATAGGGATGTATGGAGAGCTTATGTCCGCGCGGCCATGAACCTACGGGTTCGATAGTGCCAGTGAGTAAGTAAGTAAGACTAAATAGTCATACTCTTGAATAATTTTGCTAAAAACATAGGCTAAATGTTGATAATGTGAACTATTTTCAAGTATATTTTTTTATCTCAACCAAACTTGTTCTTACTTTTATATCATGTTCTTTGGAGGCTTGTCACAAATTTTATTAAAATTTGTTTCATCAATATTAAGTCCAAAAAATATTTTGTAGCAGCAAATTTTGAATATTTTATCCATTGTAGATTCCTAAAAGTTACATTTATTCGACTTTCCGTTGTAAATTGGCAAACAGTGTGATAAATACATTTTTCAAGCTTGTGCTGATCAGGCACATTGCGCCCGATCTCGAAGGTCAGAATATTGCGCCCGACGGAAGGTTAATGATCTTTCGGGAGTAAATTTTTATTTACTCTCGAAAACAAAGCCATTTGCCAAGCGAAACTGACACTTGGAAATAAATAATGCTAAAGTTTTCACATTTTACATGATTTTTGGAATCTAACAAGATAAGCTATTAGACAATAGAAATCGTTATGCATCAACCGGCTATGCGCCATTATGAAAGTTTCGAGATAAGTTTAAGTCAATCTTCACTATTTATTATAACGCCAAACTAATAATACTGGATATTGCAAGTTAAAATAAATTTAATAATGGAATGTATCAGCTAGAATGTATCAGCACTTGAACAATCGTTCTACTCTTGTCATCCCAACGTCTCTCAAAAAACGTTAAACCAAAGATATATAAAACTAAAGTTATATTATATGGATACTTCAAGTGAGTGTTTCTTAGAAATAAATATTTCTACGCGGAAAATGTTTAGATATTAATTTATTATTTATTTAAATTTATTTATTAAACTGTCAAATAAAGCCATTAATTTTATCACGTGTTTATAACTAAAATTAATTCAGAGGAAATAACCATTGAAACGCGTTGCTAATTTTTTCTCAATTTTATTCTTTAGTTCAGTGTTTTAGATTTTGGGAACGGAATTGTATACTATTACTCTTCTGAAAGGAATGTATATAATATAACTAGAAAAATAACAGTTTAATATATCTTCAGTTTGTTTTTTTGAAAGAAGTTGGGACGACAAGAGTACAAAAATGCTGATACATTCTAGCCGAGACATTTATTTCAGAAGAGTTATAGTATAAAATTCCGTTCCCAAAATCCAAAACACTGATCTAATGAATAAAAGTGAGAAAAAATGACAACGCGTTTTATTGGATTTTAATAGTTATTTTCCTTGTTTGACAGTTAGGCATGAACAATCTAAGAGCGGGAACTTTTGGCGCTAAGCTGCATGATGCATAATTTAGGTTAGCATTTATGAAGATTTGGTTTCATATCCGTTGGTTGCAAGACTAGAATCTCTGATAGGCCGATGGCGTTTACATTTTTCTTTAAAAATCAGGATATATTTGAAGATTTGGCGATAAAAGTGTGCGTACTTCATGAGCCAGTGCAATAGATGAAATAAGAATATCAATTTTTTAAAGTGGTTATTTCCTCTGAATTAAATTTAGTTATAAACAGTGTTAAAATGAATGGCTTTATTTGACGTAAAATACGTGAGCTGTACAAATAAATTATTACAGCAAGCTACATAGTTTAAACTTATAATGTATAGGTATACTGCAGAAAAGTGGCGTAACAACTTGTCGGAAGAAAACTTTAATGCGATGGGACTCGGAAAACCGCCGTTGAGTGATCGATGTAAGTGGATGCGATTTTCGCTACTTAAGGAACACAAACGATGGACATTTGTTTAACTCGCGTCTTCCTGAGTGAGGTACCTGAACACCACCATGCATGTAGGAGCGTCCAATTTATTTGAGGACAAGTAAAGTTTCATCCTCTATAATATATCTTTCAGCAGCGTGAAAGTGAAAGAAGTGAGAGGATATTCACAAAGTACTTGTAAAGTGATATATAAAACAGTAGAAATAATTTAAATTAACACTTTTTATAAGCAATATTTTTAATAGATAACATTGGCAGTTCCTGCATTACTTTATGGGAGTGAAACTTGGGTAATGACCAAAAAATTACAAAGTAGATACAAAGCGTTGAAATGAACTTCCTTAGAAGAACAAAAGGCTGCCAAGAATGCATCGAATAAAGAATGAAGATATAAGCACAGAGTTAAATATATATCCATTGAATGATAAAATCAAAGAATATAGAGAAGGATGGTTTAGGCATGTAGAAAGCATGAACGTAACAAGATTACCAAAAGCAGCATTTAACTACAAGCCAAGATGTTCAAGAAATATAGGACGGTTAGTGAAAAGATGAACAGAACAACTGTGAGACTGAACAGGCATTTTGCCTAGCCCGTGAAGTGAAGAAGAAGAAGAAGAAGAAGAATATATTTTAATAGAAATGTGAAATTTGGCTAGTTTTATTAATTTATCAACAGGGCCAAACCCTGAAATAAAATGTAGACTACTAAAATTAATATACACACTTCAAGTCTTCCCAGAAAAGGAAGAACAGCTCACTATTTTTAAATTTCCTCTATAATTGTTTATGTTATAATTTGTGATGTTGATCGATATTTTTAAGAATAATTTCAGACCAACATTGTACTAATAATTGTAGTTTACGAAATTTAGTTTCTCAGATACCTTCTTTGTATTATTTTAACTTAAGGGATGTTAATCTTTCATACTTTTTTCTGTCCGGCTTTGATTGATTTGGTCTTTTAGCATTTTGTTTTTTTTTCTAATGTGTGGGGAGCTGGCCCACAGCATAAACCCCCAACCTGGAGGACCAGGAAAATTTCTGTCTGGGTTTTCCTCCCATAGCCTTTGAAGATCCCTCTTCACCGCAAGGCAGCGTTTCTCTATTTCCCTTAGAGATAGGGTTGCCTCTTCCGCCAGATCCGCCGTGATGAAGGACTCATTCTGCGCCGACTCTGCCGTTGAGGTCTTCACCGTAACCCTGGCTAGGGGCCCTTACAGAGTACTATCAGTCGGAGCCAACTGAACCCTGGTTTATTAACGAGGTTGTTACTCCTCCCCCTCCTCCTTTCTCATCCGGGCTTGGGACCGGCCATGGCGGCTTATGTTAAATTGGGAAATATAATGTCTAATCCTATAAACACCTCAAAGGGATTGAAACAAGGGTGCAGTCTATCACCAATTTTATTTAATATTTATGTAGAATTTATATTAACGAAATGGAAACAAAGCTGCAAAGGTATGGGGATCCCAATAGGCAATAGATTTTTGCTGACATTACAATTTGCCGATGATCAACTGGTTTTAGCGCAAGACAATTTTGATATGGAATTCATGATAAAAAGGTTGAAAATCACATATGAATCATGGGGTATCACAGTAAATTTACAAAAAACAGAATATCTGGCAATAAATAGCAATGAAAGAGAAAACTTAGTATTGGAAGATGGAATCCAAATAAAGCAACTGAAACAAACTAAATATTTCGGAATGATTATGGATAACATTGAAGGTATAGGCAAAGAGAACATAAAACATAGAATTGAATTGAGTAGCAAAATAATATAATCATTAAATTCCATATGGTGGGATAAGCATATTTGGAAAGACACAAAAAAATATATTGGTAAAATATTGGTGGAATCTGTTGCAATGTACGGAAGTGAGGTATGGACAATCAATAAGTACTACAAGAATAGACTAATAGCTCTAGAAATGGATTACTTACGAAGAAGTGCCAGAAAGTCTAAATTAGAATGTGTCACAAATAAGGAAATTAGAAACATAATGGAAGCAGAAGAAAGCATAATTGAAAGAATTGAGGAAAAGGAATTAAAGTGGCTAGGACATGTTTTAAGAATGGAAGATGAGCGATGACCGAAGCAACTATATGAATGGCATCCTAACAGAAAGAAGAAAAGAGGAAGACCAAGGTTAACATGGAAGGAAAACATGAAGACAGTAATGCAAGCTAGAGGGCTAAGCATCGAAGATGCCCAAGACCGTAGGCTTTGGAGGTTTGGCACGGGAAGACGGCAGCAGCTGTAAAAACCCGAAGATAAATAGATAGATAGGATGTTAATTGAGATGGATTTTATTAGATAGTGATATTTTCAAGTACTGAAGAAACGACACAATAATATCTCCAGAAATGTAACATTAACCCATTCGTTTCAGGTTTAAATGCTCAGTGCATTTTCCCAGAAACCGGATTTAAGTTACTGTAAATTATATTGTTTATTTTCAGACGATCAAAACAAACAAAAGATAACGGTACTTGAGATCACAATAAGGATGAAGGCAAAAACACATTCCTCTACTATTCATAAATGTCAAAAAAAGATAGTTCTGCCAAGGGATGTACAAATTATTGCAAAATATAAAACAACGGAGTTAAGCGAGTCTACCTCGTCTTTTGACGTAAATGGGTTAAACTATAATGGGTCTCACTATTTATAGAATTTAAAATTAAGCTATTTCGCATACTGTTTCCATTTATTTCTGAAGTTAAATATCGATAATAAAGTTTCTTGCTATACAACAGTAATAATTTAAAGTTTTGAAAACTAGAGGATGAGGATTTCTAAAAACCTAGCAAGAATAATACTGAGCAACAAAAAATAAACTTTTTTTCTGTGTCAGAAAGAAAAATACGTGAAACCGATAGTATTTTTCTCCTGAATTCAAATATGATATCGGCTTTTCTCCATCGTGTAAGGTTTCCGAGAGACAGGAATTTATAATTTCAAACACTTTAATATTTTCTACATTCGTAAGTACACAATATTCGAACATTCGGAATCACCTAGAAAGGAAGAAATGACGATTTTCTGCTATTTTTCGCCTGTGGAACATCCCTCTTGATGGTCCAACAATAATCGGCCAGCATATTAGGATTCCAATTGCCTTGATATCTCTTTTCCACAGCTGAAATCTCCTGAGTTAGCTCATTTGGTTTTATTTTACAATGGACAAATGGACGAAAAAACGTTTATTAAAAAATAATTATTTAAATCCATTAATTGAAATTGAAATAAAAAACTGTGGGTGATGGAGAAATTCCGAATACATATTTCAAAACACGATAAAAAACTGCATTAAGTACAACTATTAATACTCATGAGACAAAAATCATGTAGACCAGTGTAATCACAAATTGGTATGAGATGTACACAGTCATTAAACATAGGCTCAATTATGGAAACGTGCTATTATGCAGTATAGAGACTCTTGCAGTCTCAACTTCTCTCAAAAAAAGGTTAAACTGAAATTATATAAAATTGTTATTCTTACCGTTATATTATAAGTGTCCGAAACTGGACTCGAGAAAAGATTAAGATTATTTTAAAATAAAGTTCATAAAGGAATATTTTTGACCAAAGAGAGATGAACAGACAGGCGAATGGAGAAGACTACATTACAGTCAGCTACATGATCTTTATAGGAAACCAGATATAATGAGTTAAGTCTCGCAGACTGCAATGGGCACGAATGGAGAATGAGAGAGGGACATGGAAGCTTCGCGTAATAAAACCAGAAGGAAAACGCCTAGTTGGTAGATCAAGAATGACTAACCATGAATTGTGGGAAGTAGATAATACAGGGGATGATTGGAAAACATTAGCTCAGGATAGGGATGTGTGTAGAGCTTATATCGCGCGGCCATGAACATACGGTTCGATAGAGAATGAGAACAAGGCTCAAGGTGATTCGGTTTCATTTCCATATGAAGATTATACAATTAATAAGATAAATGGATGCGTGGAAGTGTTATATCCAGTTTGTATGTCTTCTTGAGTTTTAAAATCTTCTTATTCACAGTTTAGGCTTATTTACTAGCCTGTTTCTGCTCCAAATTGCTGCTATTTCCATATTTTCTTTGGTCTTCCCAAACTTCTTCTTTCTCATGGTGAATAGTTGCATGCTGCTTTTGGTATTCTATTCTCAGTCACCCTTGCTAAGTGTCCTTTCCAGTTTGTTCTGTATTTCACTATTGTTGTGTTTAATTCCTCTACTTTTAGTTGTTGTCTTATTTCTGTGTTATGTTTTTTGTCTGCGCTTTGATATCCGACCAATGGTCTGAGATATTACATTTCAGCACCTTGTATTCTGGCAGATTGTTGTGTTGTCACTGTCCATGTTTCGGATCCATAAGTAATAATAGGCACTGCCATTGTCTTGTATAATTTCATTATAGAGTCTTTCTTGGCTTTATTTTTCAAAGTTCTTTTTTAGTGTTCCTGTCATATAATTAAACTTATTTAGTTTGTTATTTATATCTGTTTCCGCTGTGTATGATATTTCGCAACCTAGGAAAGTATATCCTACCACTTGTTCTATTGGTTTATTTTCTAATATTATCTTTGTCCGAACTGGATGAGCGCCCTTGAAGGCCGTTGTTTTTTTTTATTTTCCTGATGATATTTCCATGTTGTATTTTTTTTATATTTCATTTAGTTTATATAGCATTCATTGTAGTTCGTCCTCTGTTTTTGCTATTAAAATCTGGTCATCTGCAAAGGCTACTGTTTTTATTACTATATTTCCTAAGTTAATTTCCCCAGTCGTAATTTGCTTCCATGAACTTATCATGTCGTCAAAATATATGTTAAAAAGAGTTTTAAAATAATCTTAGTTTATTTAGCCCCCTGATGACGTAGTGGTGAGGCTTGTGTGGTCAAATGACTTTGAGAGCTATGCTGTCGATAGCGTAGCTGCTGGTAGGGCTTCCCTTGCCAGACAGGTCGAAGATGATAACTCAGACGTAAAGAGATACTCTGGTCCTCCAGGTTTGGGGGTTGGGGCGTGGGGTTAACATTCCCACATCCGTAAACATTGTAGAGAAGCTCATACAACAGCCTTGGAATAAGGATGGAGTCCCTAACGAAAGTCTTGGCAACGAAAAAAGGAAAAATTACTAAGGAGAAATGTATGACGTTAGTCTCCTGGAATGTGAGAACTGAGGAGCTAGAGGTCAGTGGCGGAGGATAGAGTGATACATAGAGCTATTGTGGGAAAACCCGAGGTTCATTTTGGATCGTAGAGCTATGATGATGATGATGATGATTTTATTTAAAGTTATCAGTGGTTTCGTAATGGAAAGTGTTTGTGCCGTTACTTCCAGCCAATGGAAAACTACAATTTAAAAAACATTGCGTTATTCAAAAGTTTCTAAGGTCTTGATTTTTTATTCGCTCGGGAAACAGGTAACAATGTTTTTTCTACAATCCTGGTGTATTTTCCTTATTTAAACGGACGTAGAACGCGAAGAGAGGAAATGTAAAAATTAAATTTGGTTTTGTCATCATTTCGAGCCAGTGATTTCACATTGGTTGTTTGGTGCGGCTCGTGGGCGAGCTGAAAGAGAATTATGGTGCAGTAGGTCACTCACCCGATATTTACTCACCTAACCCCCCCCCCTCCAGCCCCATGTTCCGCCGGATTTACTAGCGTTTCCATAGCTGCAATTTTCCATTTCTGCCATCCGCAGCCACTATGAAGGCTTGGGTGCACAATCCACCGTGAAAATCACCATGCAAGTGTAAATATAAATTCCCCGATGAAACGTATAAAAAAGATTAGGCTAAACATTGGGAAAATATTCATTTATATTTACATTTCAAAACTAACTCTAAAGGAATCGTTAAGCTGTTTTACAGGTATATGATACAACGTTCTATAGTTGTAAAAACCGTACGCATACAGGTTTCGTTACAGAACAACTCTTTCTTAGTAACAAAATAATGATCAGAATACAAATATCATAAACCCAGAATATTTAAAGTGGTTATATTTGTTCATTTTATACAGGGTGGGGCATAAATACCTTATGGTTTTAAAAATAATGTTAAGGCCATTAGATTGGTACATCATACATTTGTGTCATGTTGAAGTATGTAACATTTCATGGAGTTTGATATGACAGGTTCCATCAGCCTCTCGTTAGCATATCCTTTAATATAAAAAATCTTCATATGATGTCAAAAAATTAAGCACATTAGATACCTCATCCGTCCGGCTGAACACTGTGAGAGAGAGAGAGGAGTTTGAAAATGTTACGTGGTCGGGGTACCAGTCCATAATTTTATGCCAAGAATATAATTTTAAAATATTAAAAGAAAAACTAAAATAATAGCATATTGGGTAAATAGACAACAAACCTCTCGAAAAAAGTAACAAATTTTAATTATTTCGGTTGTAATTTTACTATAAACAAAAAACTGAAAGAGACATAAATATGAAACTGTCAAAATTTCAAATGATATGCGGAACTATACGTAAAACAATAAAGAACAAAACAAGAAGAGATACTACATTGAAGTTTTATAAAAAAACTGGCAGTTCCTGCATTACGTTATGGGAGTGAAACTTGGGTAATGACCAAAACATTACAAAGTAGAATACAAATCGTAGAAATTAACTTCCTTAGAAGAACAAAAGGCTCCACAAGAATGGATCGGATAAAGAAAGAATATATAAGAATAGTTAAATATATATCCATTGAATGATAAAATCAAAAAATACAGAGATAAATGGTTTAGACATGTAGAGAGAATGAATGTAACAAGGTTACCAAAAGCAGCATTTAACTATAAGCCAAGAGGTTCAAGGAATGTAGGAAGGCCAGTGAAAAGATCGATAGAAAAACTGTGAGGCCGAACAGGCAATTTGCCTAGCTCGTGAAGTGAAGAAGAAGACGATACCGATTGACCAAAATTATAAAAATGAAATCTGGCTACTTTACATCAGAAATAGCAGAATTTTGTAGAGTTACCAAGAGGCTTTGAGAAGTGCCATAGACTTGTATTACAGCATCTTGTACAGAACCTTCTTCACGACATTTTCTAACAAACAGTGACACATTGTTCCTAGAGGGAGGTAGAAACTCTGAAAATCCTGCTGAACGGAGTTTGTTCATACTGCCTGAATTCGTTCCAGTACAGGCCAATACTCCACCGTGCTGATAACCACTACTGTCAACTGTGTTACTAACTTCTAAAACAAACACTAAGCATTTTATAATGATACTGTGTAAAATTGGTGATGGTAGTGACACCTACCTGGCAGCGGACGAAACGAGAATTATAGATTTGTATATGTGGAAAGAATTGTTAATGTATGTGACAGGTCTAGAATGGTGTAGTGGGCTGCACACCAGTCTGGAGAACTAGAGGTCCACGGTTTGATTTCTGGTTCAGACATTAATTTTTCTTTTCACAATACCATTATAATATTATAATATGATCCATTATTGGAACTGTGTTAAAATAACAGTATTGGAAAATGTTAAAAAAACACTAAAAAGTCAATAAACAATGCTATATAAAACTCCACAAAATTGTTTAATGTAACATTACTCAAATATATTTTTGACCAAGCAAACATTGTTTAATTATTTGAAAAACCAGAATATGATTATGCCCCACCCTGTGCAAGATTTAGATTCTGTACCAGTTAACAACTGATTACCAAACAAACCTCTGGTTCAGAGGTACGTGGGTTCAAATCCAGCCGGGCTCATGGATTGTTAAGTTCTTTAAATTATATAGTGTCTACGTATTTGTTTTATATACAATATAATTAATGTTTATTCATATTATAGAATAATTCTATTAACATACTTGGTGTATTGAAAATTAATATTTTTATTATCTATACAAAAAAAGGTACACTGATAAAACTATAGGACTATGAAGCCCATAGGTTGGTAAGAGTTTAAGCTCCCACCTTTATAGAGCATCGGCACAAAATATCAGCCGGGTTGTCAACTTGCGTGAGGGCGTGATAACATATATTGGCGCTCATTTCCGTTAGAGGCCGAGTCGATTTCAGGGAGATGGAACCATGGTTTAAACCAGTTTATAAATCCTGGCATTTACAGCGTTTTTCCTCTCCTGAAAGACAAATGACAGAAAACGTAAGGCCCAAGTGGTTCCCGAACATCATCTTACATCATAATCATCATATTCGCCACGTTTGTTGACAAAGCAAGGACATCCATGCCCTTGTGTTGTCAAGAAAGTATGTGTGTGGTCCAAATCTTAAAATCCCTCTCCCGACAGGTAGTGTCACTGTAAGGCCCGGGTGGCGTGTGGCACGTAAAAGTACCTATAAGACGAGAGATTAAACTGCGTTAATGGATTGGGATAAAGTAACTGTAGAGGAGTTTCAAAATTATTTTTAACCTTAAATTGGTAAAATACAATGGGTTAATTTCTGTGACATAAAGTAACATAGGAAAAACGAACGAGTAGAAATTAATTAAATTTCTGTCGAATTATGCACTGAACAGTAATAACTTATAGTTTGAGCTTGATTTTGTTTTCACTGTGATCCTACACAACTGAAAAATTGGCAGGAGTTATTAGCGTTCCCCCAATTTAACATTTAAAGGATTGAATTTCCATTCATTAAGCTAGTTCCATTTTTATTCAGACATTTGGGTCACATAATATTTACAGTTTCTTCTATACGTATACATCACCACGAGGCAATAGTGTGAACCCTGTCGGGAGTTATTTAACCGAGCGAATTCGGTTACGCTTATTTTTCGGTTGGTTAGCACATCGCTTCAAAAGAAACCTAGGGTAACACTTGGTTGGTAAAGGCTGATTAAATTTTGTTCAGAGTCCCTAATTTAGACTTCATTTTCTTTTAAGAGCCCAACATTCTTCAGATTCGGAACTCACAGCTTGAAGTCTGTTCCGGAGGACATGCCTCTTAGAATGTTCCATCCTATAAACAATTAATCGATCCAGGGCGGCTTTGAGTGCGCGACATAATAACATACCATAAGCGCCTATATGGAATTCCAAGAATGTAATAGACTAAATAATGTACTGCCCGCCTACATCATCTATATATATATATATATATATATATATATCACCTCCATTTTTTTTTAAAAAAAAAAGACAATGGAGGTGAGGTAGTATATTGAGATATGTTGGTCATTTTTAATAAGGTGCCAATGTCCGGAAATGATGCGTTTTCACACTATGACAAATTAATTATGTCTCAAGATCAGTGTTAGTTCGAAGGATTTGAAGACTCGTGACTTGACAACACCTCACAGACACGGAACCTGTGATACGTGTCTTCGCAACGGAATGTGGCTGCAACACGACGGGTCTCCAGCTAACTTCGATACCAATGTGAGGAGACATTTGCTTACCACGTATTCAGGTCGATGGATTGGAAGTGGGGGAACAATTCCATGACCAGCGAGATCACCTGATCTTTACCCTCTCGACTACTTTTTTGGGCCACATGAAACAGTCTGTTTATTAGACGTCAGTAGAGTCATGCATGGATCTTATAGCCCGAACCCACGCTGCTACAGACACAGTTCAAACGAGGCCAGAAGTATTTGAACGTGTGCGCCAATCACTACACCGCCGATGAACGCTCTGCAATGACATGGAAGGTGGATATTTTGAAAACTTGTCAAGTATTGAGTCTTGAAATTCAACTAACGGAACTGTTCAGAAGTTAGCTACTCATAGTGTGAAAAACGCATAATTTCCGGGCATTGGACACCTTATTAAAAATGATCGACATACCTCAATACACCACCTCATCCCCGTTGTCGGTGTTTTTTGAACACTCTGTATATATATTTATGCTCGCAAAACTCGAAAAGTAGTCGGTCGATTGACTTGAAATTTAGACACAACGTGTATTCGAATACGCGCGTGATCGAGTTTAAACGATTTTAATTTCCAATTCACCTTGCGTTCGCAATGGCTATCAATAAAGTGTAAGGACGATCTTTGCAAGTGTGCGGTTTTAATTTAGAAAATTCCTTATGTAAATCCATTCAAATCGAAAAAATGGACAAAGTTTGTACCAACTGCAAAGCAATCAAGCTGAAAGCAGAAACCCCGGGAATGTTTTGCGCGAGCGAAATTAATTTATTTAAACCGCTCAAAAGATCTTTACGAAAATTCTTTCAACTTATTGAACTAAACATAAAAAAAAATCATTTATTTAGGCGTAGCAGCGCACGCCGGGTATGAGCTAATATATATATATATATATATATATATATATATATATGATGAAACTGATTGGAATGATTCCTGACTGGAAATGGAGGAACAAATGCCCTATGAATAAGTGTCCATAAATGCATCCAGCCACGGTAGATGACACTGACGAATGCCATTCCCTCGGCCCTATTGCATGGTCTGCTAGATCACCGGACATAAACCCCCTGGATTTTTACCTCTGGGGCCATCTGATAAGCGGTGTGTATATTGAACCAGTTCCTGATACCCTTCAACAGCGGGTCCACATCGCGTCGCCTGTGACGCTATTCGGAGAGAGGCCGGAACATGCGAAAGAGTGAGGCAATCCATGATACTTGTGAACGCGTGCATTGCATCCCATGGAGACCACTTTGAACATCTGTTGTGATGTGGTTGCGATTATGCTATGTACTGTGTGTCGGGACGATTTGTTGTCGTTGCACGCACATGGGTCATTTCCGGAAACATGTTTATAGGACCTTTTTTTCTTCCTTTTCACATATATGTATATATGAGCGTGAGACTGTTTGTCTGCTGTCTTTACGTTTGTCCTTTATGGACTCAAAAACTACTTGACCGATGTGAATGGAGTTTTCACCATCATTTAGAGAGTTTTTCTGTAAAAATTAACGTATATAACATATTACCCTACGTACTATAGGACCGGAACTAAAAATAAAGATATTGGTGCCTTAAAAGTAGCTTTTGGACGCTTAAATGGATTGAGCTGGCTAAACCATAACAAATACATCAAATCAATGTACACAGAATTGAATATATGAAAAAATGTCTACAAAAAAGTCTGCGACAGCATATGTCTATCTTTTACGGATAAATCAAAATATCCATTTTTGTCTTTCAATTCATTGACAAGAAGATCGGGATAAGTAGATTCCCGGGCAAAGGATGGTAATCAGCACGGAGTATCTAAAAATACTTACGATATAAATTTATAATTATTTTACTATTAAGTTATTCAACTAAACATAAGAACACATTAAATTTATTTAGGCGTAGCAGCGCACGCCCGGGTATTAGCTCATCATCATCATCCGATATCATGGCATCTGCCGTCTTCCGAAAACCAAACGCCATTTCATCCTGTCCATCCATTGATCTTCCTCCAATCCTCTGATATTCATAGCTGCTTGTACTCCTTCTATCCAAGTTTTTTTCGGTCTTCCTCTCTTCCTCCTTTCTATTGGGATCCATTCCATAACAATTTTAGGCAATCTTTGCTCTAGCATTCTTTTGACATGGCCATACCACTGAATCTTTTCTTTTCTGTAATGTCTATGATGTCTGGCTCCTCTTACACACCCATAATTTCCCTTATTTCTTTATTTTGTATTCTATCTATTCTAGATTCTCTGGCAACTCCACAGGGGAGGTATTAACTAGTAACTTAAAAATATTCTGAAAGTATTTTTAGGAAATATCACCCCAACAAGAGTCTATATTTGAGGGTTAAGTGTACCTCCTTCCCCCATCTGAAGCACAGCCGTTAATGCGATACAATTTACAATAACCCTTCATCCCTTGTCAGTATATTATCGGAATTGTATTGCAAAATTTTCTCGCTTCCAATTTTTTAACCTATGGCAGGCGCTACTGGAACCCCGTCTCGCACCGCCCTTAGGAGTCTGGTTACCACGCTAATCACGTAGTCTTCTCCATTACATTAATTAAAACACCCTCTCATTCCCCTCTTAGTGCGGCAAATGGAATGCGGGGGTTGCTATGTCCTGTGTCTTTGACTGCCTGTCTTTCTGTCTATCTGTCATTTACCATTCTCTATGCATGTCTCCTATCTACTTATACATTCCCGCTGCTCATTATATTTTTTCAATTCTTCTATTACAGGAAACAATCACATTACGTAAAAGTTATTTTTGTCATAATTTACAGTACTATCCAAATAGTCATTAAATGATGAATTGAATTGGTGTTTATTTGTTGAGAATCCATTATGTATTTAATAAACAAACATTATCAAATGTTATACGATTTTCATAAAATATTTGTTTCATTTAACATTTGCAACAGTTGTTTTCAATAAAACTGAATATATTTGTTCTCACATAAAAATACGTAATATAATGGAAATGGACAGTTAATGACAAATGAGGGAAATTTTGAAGAAGTGGTTGAATTCATATACCTAGGAATGAGAGGCACAAAATAGATTAAACATAGGCCCAACTCTGGAAATGCTTGCTATTTTGCAATACAGGTACTTACAAAAAACGTTCAAGTGAAAATATATAAAACTGTTATTCTTCCAGTTACATTATTTGGATGCGACATATGGACTTTTAATTTAAGGGAGGAAAGGAGATGAAGAGTATTTGAGAACAAAATTCTTGGGAAAATTTTTGGACCAAAGAGAGAAGAACCGACAGGCGAATGGAGAATACCACATAACAGTGAGCTACATTACCTTTATAGGAAGCCAGACATATTAAGAACAGTTAAGCTTCGTAGACAGCGATGAGAAGGACATGTGGCACGAATAGGGAATGAAAGGGTTGCACAGAAGCTTCTTGTAGGAAAACCATAGGGAAAACGCCCAGTTGTAGACCAAGAATGAAGTAGGAGAATAACATTAACCACGATTTAAGTGAAGTAGATTATACTGGGAATGATTGGAAAACATTATCTTACGATAGGAATGCATGGGGAGCTTATATCCGCGCGGCCATAAAGCTATGGGTTCGATAGTGCCAGTGAGTTACATAGTTATGATTGGAAAAACATTAGGATACGGATGTAATGAGAGCTTATATCCCAGCGGCCATGAACACTCGAATTCGATAGTGTTAGCGACTCAGTTTATTTAGTGTATAATCTGTTATTTATCAGTGACTTGCTAACACCAGGCGTGCGCTGCTACGCCTAAATGAATGACAATTAATGTGCTTTTATGTTTAGTTGAATAAGTAGAAGGAAAAACAATTATACATTTATATTTTTTAGATATCCCGTGCTGATTACCCGGCGTTGCCCGGGAATCTACTTATCCCGATCTTTTTTGCATAAATGAGCTGAAAGACAAAAAATAATGTACTTCTTATGATTAGTTGAATAAGTAATATTAAATTATAAATTATAATTATAAATGTATCACAATTATTTTAATATTCCCCGTGCTTATTACTCAGTGTTGCCCGGGAAACTACTTATCTCGATCTTCTTGGCATAAATGAGCTAAAAGACAAAAATTCGTTATTGTGAGTTATCCGTAAAAGAATACCCGCCATGTGCTGCTATGTTGCACAGGAATCTACGTATTTGTCTCGATCTTCTTGGCATCAATGAAAGAATAAAATGGTTATTGTGAGTTATCCGTATGAGATAAACATATGATGTCGCGGACTTTTTTGTAGAGCTTTTTGAGATATTCAATTCTGTGTACAATAATTCTGTGTATTTGTTATGGTTTATGCAGCGTAAGCAATTTAAGCGTCCAAAAAGCTACTTTTTTTTAACGTTTTCCACTACAAAGGACGATTTATAAGGGTGTTGGGGTTGAGTATCACAACTGTCTTATAGCCTATGTTCATCCCGGGAATCTGCTGAGCATTTTGCAAAAAGCCCCATCACAATCGGATCAACGGTATGGCCGCGCATAAAGTATAAACAAACAAACAAACATGATGTTGAGTGATTCCGGGTTCTGTGGCCGTGGTCCATAGTTGGTGTTGATACCAGACGTTTCGCCCTCAACTGCGGAGGGCATCTTCAGTGGCGAGTGCTTCTAGGCGTGTTTCCTGGTCGGAAGCTCAGAGCTTCCGACCAGGAAACACGCCTAGAAGCACTCGCCACTGAAGATGCCCTCCGCAGTTGAGGGCGAAACGTCTGGTATCAACACCAACTATGGACCACGGCCACAGAACCCGGAATCACTCAACATCATGATTACCGGCCGTGAAAGCCTGCATTCAAACAAACAAACATTTTTATATATTAGATATACATTGCACATAATTTTACTTCTATTGTGCCCGCACAATTTGTTTTGTATTTTTTTGTGTTATTCGGTTTTCATTTGCCGAAAGGAGTTTACTTACAAAAAACAATGAATAATTGTAATTATTCTACGTAATAAGAATCAAGAGAGAAGCTGAATGAAATAAGTATTAATAGCTGTTTTTTTAATTACAGGAATTCTGCGATGGAGACTTTGAGGGGGGAAGGGAGATTGTCTGTTGTTTTGTCGCATTGTGTTCTCTTGCACGAGAATCAGGAATTAATTACCCCTCTTGCAGTCTCTTTTGTATCCAGCACAGCGGCTCATCAGAATTATTTCTCCTGTCACACTGACACTTTTATCGCGGTCTGGAATGTTCGCATGTCCCCAATCTATCTGTCCCCT
Organism: Diploptera punctata; assembly: GCA_030220185.1. Classification (NCBI taxonomy): domain Eukaryota; kingdom Metazoa; phylum Arthropoda; class Insecta; order Blattodea; family Blaberidae; genus Diploptera; species Diploptera punctata. Next base: position 1,212,524 of record JASPKZ010007904.1, on the reverse strand, counting down.
CACTTAACCCACTTTTAGCTCTTGCAAATGGAAACTTCTAAATCCGCGCTTTTCAATCTCACCGCTGAGTTCCAGAACAAAATACACTTTATCATTCCGTTTCATGTCATTTTAGCTTACATCAAAATACTCAAGACAAATTAAACGAGATATAACACTTAGAATAGTTCTAAGCTGAGAGATATTTAGAATTTTTTTAATTTCTTTGTGGTGTTGTTCCCAATGTATTCATAAGTAATGCCACGATTGATTTCCAAAATATCGATACATTCACGACTCACGAAGTGAGGAGTGAATTTATCTAGAGAATTTTGAAATAAAGAGCGGTATTTGTTACGACTATTTAATGAATAAAATTAAGCTGTTTACTCACATATCATTATTTAATTATAGTTATTTTAAAATATTTATATATTTAATGTAAACGGCGATGTTTGAAAACAAATGAGAAACGATTGGTACGCTTCATTTCCTTCCTTTGTTCATCACTGCGACCAGATCATAATATTATTTATTGCCAAAGTATCGCAATATTGTAAGAATAATAATAATAATAATAATAATAATAATAATAATAATAATAATAATACTTTATTTATTCTGGCAGAGTTAAGGCCATAAGGCCCTCTCTTCCACTCAACCAGCACAAATACAAATAAATATTCGACAAATATAGATATACACTATACTAATTATAAACAGTTAAAGATACAATAAATGTAGCAATGTAAATGTCATGTACAAACAACATTTTATAGGGTAATAACAATAATGATACGGTAATAATAATAATAATAATAATAATAATAATAATAATAATAATAATATAATATAAATATGATACATTATACGGGAAACACCAATTAATATATGTATCTTACACTGGAAGAATGCACCCTAGAGGAGAAATGTATAACCAACGTTATAGGTTTCTGATGTCCTGATGTAAATATGTCAATTATATTTTTCTCCAACGTCATTTCCTGGAAAATAATTCGTTTAAGAAAGTGCAAAGTGTGTTTTTTTTGTGGTATAATAAACTGTTACAAATGTTTTTATATTATCTATCGCATGCGCTCCCCGCTGACATTCATGCACTATACATACAATCTGGTAGCCGTATTTCTTGGAGGGTCAGTCACTGCAAAATAATGCTATGACCTATTCAGAATGTTAAAAAAGGAGGTGCTTTCTTTATTATGATAAACTTCAGTTGGTAAATTTTAGGCGAAACACGACTGTGATTGGTTGTAAATAAAAACTCATTGAAATGTGATTGGTCATTGACTCCCATTTGGGGCATGAGTTAAATAGTCGCCATAAATCCTTTGTGAACGTTATCTTTTATAGAAAGTTCTAATTACTTGTTTCTATAAAATATTGTCCGCACTACTGGGTGAGTCGTTCACACACTTTTTTTAAGCAGAACATATACCCAAGTTAAAATTATTTTTTTTGCTAGGAATCCACAATAAAGCGATTCTCCTTCAATTCAAAGTGATTTGTCGCTAGAGGTTCCTTTATAAAGTAACTTCTTCCCTCAAATCTCTAGCTTTCATACTTCTCCTCATTCCATCTATCCAATGATCTCTAAGTCTGCCTCTTCCACTTCTTCCATTAGCTTTCCAATCAAGGATCTTCTTTGGTGTTCTATCTTATTCCATTCTTATGAGGTGTCCGTACCATTTCAGAACTTTTTTCTATTTTTTATAATTTTTTTTTTTCCAACTTGCATAATTTACCTTATTGTACTGTTTCTGACTTTATCCATTCTTGAAATTATTGTCGATCGCTTCCAAAAATCCATTTCTACTGCTAACAGCTTGTTGGCTTATTATTAATAATAATATATTTATAATTATTAATAATAATAGTAATGCATTAGTAAGAAAGTCATTACCTCAGTCAAATATTCTATTGAATCCACACAAAATGGATAAATATTAATATTTGTCTAATGAAATAATCGAAATGACAACGGTGGCAACAGAGAAATTACTATCCATAAACTTTAAGGAGAGTTGTTGTAAGGAGTATGATTTATTTGTGCGTTGGGTGGGAGAAACATTTGTGAAAAGTATAAATGATAGTGTGTAACATACAAACAGTGCATACCTAATTACACTGAGCAACAAAAAATAAACCTTTTTCTCAGAAAGAATAATATGTGATTCTGATAGTATTTTTTCTCCATCACGCAAGGTTTCCGAGAGACAATAATTTCAAACGGTAATATTTTCTATATTCGTAACTACACAATATTCGAACATTCGGACTCACCTAGAAAGTAAGAAATGACGATTTTCTGCTATATTTCGCTTGTGGAGCATCCCTCTTGATGGTTCAACAATAATCGGCTAACATATTAGGATTCCATTTGCCTTGATATCTCTTTTCCATAGCTGAAATCGTTTGAGTTAGTGCATTTGGTTTTATTTTACAATGGACAAATGGACGAAAAAACTTTTATTAAAAAAATAATTATTTAAATCCATTAACTGAAATTGAAATAAAAGAACTGTGCGAGATGGAGAAATTCCGAATACATATTTGAAAACACAATAAAAAACTGCATTAAGTAAGACTATTGGTTCTCATGAGACAAAAATCATGTTGACCAGTGTTATTGCTGGAAATGCCAATTTTTATTTCAATAATGAGAATTAATGTCTTGAAAATTATCTCACATAAGGAGAACGAAACATCGAGGAATTATTGAATAAATTGATTATTTGACTGAGATAACGAAACATTTCTATTATTATTAATTGAACTACTATCAGGGAATAATATAAATAAATATTCAATATTCAGGTAAAATTCTCACAAAAACTTTATTTGGTACAAAAGGAACAAGTATTAAAAAAATAATTTTTAGTTTTTGTTTGTTATTAATTATTTTGGCACAAAAGTGCCCCAGATTTAGATTCTAGATATGTAAGTAACTATTTTACAGGTAGATTCGGAATTATATATATTTATATTTATTTATTTATTTATTATTAGTATAATATTATTAATTTTTGCTTTAGTAGGAATATATTTTTTGACTTTATTCACATAAACGTTCAGTGACACTTAACTAACAATTTGCTGCAATAATTAATCTTGCTTTACAGTTTATTTGCCGCACAATTTTTCGCACTCACTAATGTTTCCAATTGTCACAGTTTCTTCCTATCTCAGTTCACTGTATCGATGTCAAAGCACAACTGACTGCTCCAACTCTCGCAATCAGTATACATTCTCGACGCTAGTCGAAATTCTGCTAGTATAGAAGTTTCTGGCATCGAAATTTCCTGAGATAGAGGGTAGATGCGTACTGAACCTTCTTCCACCATGGATCCAGATGCAAATGAAATTTCTGCGCGGGTCTTTAACTCGCGACTCGTCAACTCCCGATTTTTTCATTCCCTAAACAATGCGAGATCCCTACTCCCGCCGTCGCCCGCGCAATTAAAACGCTGCTACACAATGCGTTACCATAATTATACTTTCCGATCCTAGCATTAAATTACAGGTTAGCTCCCTTTGCATGTTTATCTTTATATACAGGGTATAAATGAATTATGCCGCATAAATTTAACTGCTTATAGAGGGATGTTATCGAGTAATTGTAAATAGGGAACCAATGGTCTAAGAGGGAAAATGAGCGAGTTATAAGGAGTCAAAATAATCGACAATTAATACAGATAAATCAATAGGAGAGCAAAGTAGGAGAGAAAATTATACTGCAATAACTTCAGATCTTATTATTAATTCCGAGATCATCATCACCATAGTACATTCACGAATTTAGGCCATTTGTTGATCTGTTTCGGCCTCAAGAGAAACACCATCCAGAAGTCTTTTGAGTGGACGTCCTTGTCTTCTTCTTCCTGCAGGTTGATATCTTAACATTTGTTTGGGTATTCTGTGATCTTCCATTCGATGAACATGTTGCATCCATGTTGACTTATAATCAGAAATTTTGTTTTCTAAAGATTCCATGTGTAATTCTTCTAAGATAAGTCTTCATTTTTTTTGTGATCTAGTAGTGTGTATCCTGCAGTCCTCCGAAGATATCTCATTTCAGCAGATCTAAGTCTCTGTATATCCTTCTGTTTCAACGTCCATACTTCGCTACCATACAAAAGAGTTGGAAGAGCCAGTGTTTTATACACTTTCAGTCTTGAATGCTTTTGGACTAACTGTGGCTTGAAGATAGAATTTATTAACCCTAAAATTCTTAAAAATTTAGATATTTTTGCATTTACATCCTTTTCTTCTTCATATGAGATATTGCATCCTAGATATGTAAAATTATTCACCTGCTCCAAAATTTTATTGTCCAGTACAATTTTACTTCTGACAGGATCTACACCTTGAAATGCCATAATTTTTGTTTTTTCTGTAGATATCTTAATCCATATTCTTCTGTAATTTTGTTAAGTTCATACAGACCTTTCTGTAGATTATCTTCTGAATTTGCTATTATTATTTGGTCATCTGCAAACAATAGGGTGTTTAATTTTCTATTTTCTGATATTCTTATTCCAAATTTATATGTTTTGTTCCAGCAACATATTACTTCATTGATATAAATTGCAAAACGTGTTGGGGATAGGGGCAGCCTTGTCTCACACCACGATTTATAATTCCTTCTTCAGAAAATCTGTTATTTCATTTAATATTTATGGTGTTGTCTTTGTAAATATTTTGTATGTTCTGCCGAAGTAAATTTGATCCTGATTTATAATAATTCATCAACAACGTTTATGAAATATTGGGTTATTAAATTCCTTAAAATGTCGAACTTAGCAGATGATTACACGCCACTGCATTGGTTAAAGTAGAATCGGTACAATGTGAGCCTTAGCACAGAGTTAAATAGGCAGAATCTGTATAGTTAACTTGTGGCTTAATGGTTAACGCGATGGATTTGTGATTCGAAATTGATAGTTTAAATCACGGCAGGCCACTTTTTTTTCATTCCTTCTTTTTCTTTCTTTCCCTGCGTGTGCACTGTGATATGTTGATACTGAAATTTGTTCAGTATAGACATGCGCAAAATATCTATTCCCGTATTGGTTATTATATTAACATCTTATTACAAGTTATTTCATGGAATATTTTTACAGTTATGCTGAACTTGCCGAAATGCATATGATTTATGGTGCAGCACAAGGTAATGGAGCAAGAGTTGCTGCCATGTAAGCGTAGCAGTATCCGAATAGACGCCATCCTCACCGAACTACCTTTCGAGTCTGTTGATAGGCGTTTGAGGGAGAATGGGACATTAAAGGTAAACAGAGTAGACATTGCAGAGTTCGAAGAAAATGTTCTTCATAGGGTGGAAGATGATCCTTCTAGTAGTACTCGTGGTATCGCACGCATAATGGGCACGAACAATCAAACCATATGGAAAGTCCTGCACGAAGACCAGGTCTATCCCTTTCATCTGCAAAAAGTACAAGTGGACTTCGCTCAACTGATACAATTTTGTAATTGGGCTTTGCTGCAGCCACTGCTCTTCTTTTCTTTGGTGTTATTCATTGATGAGGCAATATTAAATACGGATGGGCTGGTTCTGAACTCAAAGAAGTCATAATATATGTGGGATTATGAAAATTCTTATACCATCTTTAAGAGGGGTCACCAGCAGAGATTTTCGGTGAACCTTTGGGTAGCATAATTTCTGATCACATCATTGGTCCCTATCTTCTTCTCCAGATATACACTTTTTCTCTTAATGCTTTATTTCTTATATTTTTCAATTTTGAAGATCTTGCCATTCTTCTCAAGAAAACCATTACAATCGACATAATTTTTTTAAAGTTTTTTGATGAATTTCCATTCTTGAATTATTTATCTGACAGTATTTCTCACTATTGAATTATATATTTTTACTTATTTATATCGCTCCGTTTTTAATCATTTCCTCACTTCTGTAAAAACCGCTTCCCAACGTCACATTTTAATATGTTATTTTCAAATGTTTTCTGTAAAAACCACTTCCCAACGTCAAATTGTAATATGTTATTTCCAATGTTTACACTAAGACAAAAATTATCTATTCCGACATCAATTAATTTCGAGTATCTCGTTACTTATAAAGCTCTATGTCGCAATACTTCTTGAAAATCTCATTTCTTTCGCTTCGATTCTATTCATTTGTTTTTGTTTGTTAATGAAACACTCAGAACAACATAGGATCAATGAGACGCCAACCTTTGTTTGTCAAACATTGTTAATTCTAGTTTTATCTGGTTTTAATTTTAAGTTATATTCTGCAGGAATATTACTAACAATAGAACTGTCAATCGTTACATGCTACAAGCTACCTTTAAATTTCTACCAGAGAAGCGTTGACATGTACGAAGGCCGTAGAGAAAATCGTATCCATTTAATATAACTATGAGAATAACAGTTCTATAAATTTTCAGTTTAACGATTTTTGAGAGAAGTTGGGACGACAAAAGTCCCTGTAATTCATAATAGCATGCATTTCGAGAATTGAAACTATGTTTAATTTCTTCGTGCATCTCATTCCTATTTGTAATTATTGTTCCTAGATATTTGAATTCAGCCTTTTTTGTCATATTATTATTCATAATTTGTAGGATTTTCATCCTGTTTATTTCCATGATCACTCCTCGGAGGAAGACGTATTGGATGTACATTCACTGTCTACCCATCTCTTGGCTGGTCTTCATCTTGTTTTTCTCCCGTCCATTGGTCTATTTTCTTTAGCTCTTTTTGCAGGTCGGTTGTATTTCATTATTTCTACATGACCTTTCAAATATTTTCGTCTACTTACTTACTTACTCACTGGCACTATCGAACCCGTAGGTTCATGGCCGCGCGGACATAAGCTCTCCATACATCCCTATCCTGAGCTAATGCTTTCCAATCATTCCCTGTATAATCCACTTCCCTGAAATCATAGTTAATGTTGTTCTCCCACCTCATTCTTGCTCTACCAACTGGGCGTTTTCCCTCTGACATTCCTAGAAGAAGCTTCCATGCAAGTCTTTCATTCCCCATACGTGCAACATGTCCTGCCCATCACAGTCTACGAGACTTAACGTTCTTATTATATCTGGCTTCCTATAAAGACCATGTAGTTCACTGTTATGTAGTCTTCTCCATGCACCTGTCTGTTCATCTCTCTTTGGTCCAAAAATTTTCCTAAGTACTTTATTCTCAAATACTTGTAATCTCCTTTCCTCCCTTAAAGTAAGAGTCCATGTTTCGCACCCATATAATATAACTAGTAGAATAATAGTTATGTATATTTTCAGTTTAACGTTTTTTGAAAGAAGTTGGGACAACAAGAGTCTCTGCAATGCATAATAGCACGCATTTCCAGAATTGTTATGTTTAATTCCTTTGTGCATCTCATTCCTATTTGTGATTATTTTCCCTAGGTATTTGAATTCAGCCACTTCCTCAAAATTTCCCGCATTTGTCATTAGCTATTCATTTGCATTATGTATATAATGAATTTCTACCATATTTTCGTCTATCTATAATACATTTGGTTTTGTCTTGAATATGGAATTTGCCCCTAATTTCTGTGTTTTTAACAAATAATGTTTTCCCCTGAATAGTTCTTAAGATCTTCATTTCACACGTGCTTATTATTTGTTTGGATCTTGTTTGGTACTTACTGCTCTTAGTGAAGAACAAGAAAAGTTTTTAGATGTTTTAAAGAGATTAACCAACTAGAATTAATCAAAGCAGCCAGTGTACGTCAAAAATATATTGATCAAGGACAAAGTATAAATGTTTATTTTCATCAAAATACTCCAGCAAATAGCCTGTCTTAAGCCAGGTTGAAAAAGAGTGGGGAGGAGGAGAAGTAACATCTTGTAAGAAAGCCTTGGTTCGGCTTGCCCAGCTGATAATGCCTTGTGAGAACCCCTTGCCAGAGTTACGATGAAGACCTCAACGGCAGATACATCGGAGAAGGAGTCCTTCGGTATGGTGTACCTGGCGAAAGAGGCAACTATACATCTACTGCCTTGTAGATTGACGAATGGGCGAATGGGGTTCGTTAGTCCTGCAAGACAACCCATCTAGGAGAGACAATCTCTGGATGAAGGAAATCGGCCTAGGGGAGAAACCCCGAATAATAAACCCGCCATGAAAACTGGCTAGCAACCCACTTCAAGGTGTATTTTATACATTGCTCTCAGCCCCAAGGTTCAAGCCTCGGATCAAATATCAGGATATATGAAATATTTAATTTGGCGCATCAAACATTCGCTCATTATCTGCAACAACGTCATAATTAAAAAAAACATATTTTTTTCAAGAGAAGCATTTAAAGTTTTGAAATCCATATACCTTTGTCTGTATTTGTCATAAATATCGAATTACTATACCAATTCATTGCATACAATAGTTTATGTCGTTCTTCCTGAATATAGAACTGAGTTTTGTCTTTCATGTAGTACCAATAACTCAAGATCGACAATTTTTGAGTTATGGCGTTGTTGCAGCAAATGAGCGATATGTCAATAGATAGTAAAACCCGCATATACAGAACGATGAATTGAGTCACTTCTTTAAAATATCCCTCATTTGCCATTAACTATCCACTTCCATTATAAAGTCTCCATACAGGTAACAGACTTGAATGAGGTCTATTTTTAAATAATATGTTCGATTTGTTCCCTGCCACACGCCTTGCATATGTTAATATAAATGTATACAAGAGAATATACATAAATGTAAATGAAAAGGCAACATCATCTGCATGGAAACTTATGCGCCACCCTATATAATGTATTTCTATGTTTGAACATTTTATAGATACTTAATTAAAACTTATTAAGTTAGAAATATTTAATATCATTCTAATATTATTTTCTATAATTTGTCAGCCATTTCGTGAACTCATGAAAGTTTAGCGATGATATCTGCGTGTTTTGTGTTTATTGTAGATTTTAACTGTGAAATGTGCACACACGCGAGCTCTTTGCTAATTATTATTATTATGTTTCTCGAGTGGTAGCGTTTCCTATGAGTCATTGCAGTGCAATTACGGATGTAGGTTATTGTTCACTTATTACTTGAAGCATCTCTTTACGGTTATTGTTTAAATTGGGTCTTCATTCTCTGATTCTCGTGCACTCTGCATGTAGAATTATAAAACATGAAATGTTGTAATAACACCTACAACTTCTGCAGACTTAGTAATTTTCAACACTCTAACTTTATTAAGGGAATTATAACTGAGGGGATAGATGGAATAAAGGAGTAATTTATTGCGCAATATTATCTTATCTGAGGTTATAAATGTTCAACGTGACCCATGGACCCCGGGCCGTAAGATCTTGTCCTGTTGGGAGAGCGTTTTAGAGATTATATTTCTAATAATTTTTGGGGACTCTGCCACCACGTCACGTACATGAATTCAAAAAAAAAACACCCAATTTATTGTTAAAGTATATATGTGCAGTCAATATGCCCATTTCACCAATTAATGTTTTAAAATGGTCGACAAGTTTCTACAGCCAAGCTGTCATTCTCAAGACCAGATATTGACTGAAGACAAAATTGATAATAAATAAATAAACAAATTCAGTTAAAAACAAACTACGTCACATGACGCAATCATTCATAAGTAAACAATAAAACATAATAAAACTAATCCTCTTTTGTTTCAATTAAAGAAAAGAGGATTAGTTTTATTATGTTTTATTGTTTACTTATGAATGATTGCGTCATGTGACGTAGTTTGTTTTTAACTGAATTTGTTTATTTATTTATTATCAATTTTGTCTTCAGTCAATATCTGGTCTTGAGAATGACAGCTTGGCTGTAGAAACTTGTCGACCATTTTAAAACATTAATTGGTGAAATGGGCATATTGACTGCACATATATATTTTAATATTTTATCACCAAGAAGATCACTTGTGTATTAAATATATTGTTAAAGTATTTAAATAATTACCTGAGAGAAATATATATGTTGATTTAAAAAATGTGAGAAAAGCCTTAAAAAAAGCGAGGACTTGAGATCAAAGTAACCTAAGATCACCTTATTCACATTGTAATAGGATATAACGATGCGATGTTGGGAAGTGGTTTTTACAAAAGCGAGAAAATGTTTAAAAACCGAGCGATAGCTAGGTTTTTTATTCCCAAGATTCTGTAAAACACTTCAAAAACGTGCGTTTTACATTTTTTTCGCGATGGTGTTTTCAAAATAATAAATAGTGAAATAACATCTTTGTTGGAAATATTTGCGTTCATTATGAACAACTGACTAACGTTAACAGTGTGGCCAATGTTTATTAGCCGAGACTACATCAGGCCGAGACAACAATCAGACATAAAATGGCGGCAAGTACGTATTTATTGTTTTATATTGTTTCAAACAAAGTTCAGTTCATTTAAAATGCAGTGATTTGTTTCGTATAATGTATATTAACACTACCTTATGGATATATTTTTGTATATACATTGTATGTATAATACATAGAGAGCAGTGGTTTTACTTCCCACACACGTGTTTGTAATATGTAATATTACAACATAGTTATTTAGGTTGGGAGCCCCGAAGTGTAGGAAGTTGAACTTTGAATCATGGTCGCCATTGCTGTAAGTACGACAAAATGCACTATCGCGCAAACAAATATGTATTAGTCATTGTTCAGACAGTGTAGCCAACTTATTACAAAAACCCTCTAACAAAGAAGTTAACGCTGAACTAATCTGGTGTACACTAACTCGCCTATTTCCTCACCATAACTTAGCCAAACTAATACTAAATTAAATTATTTTCAGTCTGATCATCTTACCTCAATATTAATGTTGATTTGTTCTTGGAATGTTTCAAAACAATTCTGTTTATCTGGACAAAGCTGACGATACAAAAGAATTATTTTGAAACATGTCCAAGAACAAATCAACATTAATATTGAGGTAAGATTATGAGACAGAAAATAATTTAATTAAAATAGCCTCAAAATATCACTTCCTAAAATTAAACATTAACACTAACTTGCCCATTTTCTCACCCTACCTTACGATATATGTGAGTTAAACATTATGGCAAATGGTTCTAGCAGGATCGTATATTATCATATTGGCCAACGTGAAGTTAGCAGTCACTTTATCTCCGATCTACTATTCGAATGATACGGTAGCATAGAATTGTCTAATTTTTTATCACACAATAAAATGGAGGGCATTCCCGGATAAGTGATTAAATCAATGTCGAGGTCAGCTCAGAGTAAATGCGAACTTTTTCGACTTTTAAGAACAAATTAATATCACAAAGAAACCTCGCTATACCTCTTCCGAACTATTCTTGTTCCTGTGTAATATAGAAAAAAAAATACGTATGACTACTCTGAGTGTGTAAGAACATGTAGGTCCCTCTCTAAAACCCGAAATAGTGAAAATAGCAATAATAGAAATATGTATTTTCTACCACATGTCTGTATATATCATCATCATCATCATCATCTTAAGGCATGACAACTTCAAAAGTGAAAGTTTAGACCTTCTCAACAATCCTCCTCCATGCCAATCTGTCTCTTGCCATATTTAAATTAGTTACTTTTATTTTCTTTAGACTCGTTCATTATGTCATCCTCCCATCTGATCTTCGGTCTACCAACAGATCTGCCTCCTATAGGTTTCCATTTGTAGAGTTTTAGACCAGTCTCTGATCATCCATTCTTATCAAACGTCCAGGCCAATCAATTCTGAGATATCTTATATGGTTACTATATTCCGATTTTGATTAATTTGTTTAGTTCGTTATTTGTTTTGATTCTCCATATATATGGTAAAACCTGTCTTAGCCGGAATCTTTATAAGAAGGAGACCTGTAAGACAGAAAAAAATCTCCAGAACGGTACGATTTTATATGTAAAATCGTCCTATATAAGCCGGAAACCTTCATAACGCGGAAACAGAATGGTTTTTAAGTATAAATAATTATTTTTTACCTCAGTAAGACAGAAAATTATTCTTAAGCACGTTCTAATTACAGTATTAATGACCACACGTGAAAATTCTGCATATGACAATTTCTGCATTATATCGTTTTATCTTCTTGTGTTGACATTGCATTGTGGGGATACCCTTGTTTATGTGTGACAATGGAGAATCCCTCGCTTTCCCTTGCCTGCTTACGTTACCTGCGAGGGAGTTGGGAAACTCTTCAGTCTTCCTCTAGTTGAGTTCCTTCTCGCTTTTGTGTAATAAAATTGTTTTACATTGCCGTGCAAACTGAGCTGTGTACATACACTATTTTGTCTGTATTTCAGTCAATACGTTATGTCTTTAAAGCGTGAGAAAATTCAATCTTGTAATTTGGGAACTCTTTGTAAGAAGGAAAACTACCGAGACGAAAATATATTTAAGGAACCGTCATGTTCCTTCATAGACAGGTTTTACTGTATATATACTGAATGTTGCAAAAAAAAACACTGACTAATGAGTTGAGGTAGTATATTGAGATATGTTGATAATTTTTAACAAGGTACCGATGTCCGGAAATGATGCGTTTTCCCACCATGAGTAACTAACATCTCAAGAGTTATGGATTTCAAGACTCAATACTTGACAATACTGTCACAGTCTAATCAAGTTTTCAAAATATCCACCTCCTATCTGATTGTAGAGCGTACATCGGCAGTGTAGTGATTGGCACACACGTTCTATTACGCCTGGTCTCATTTAGATTGTTTCTGCAGCAGTGTGGATTCAGGCTATAAGATCCATACGTGACTCTACTCGAGTCTGATAAACAGACTGTTTGATGTTGCTCCACAAAAAAATAATCGAGAGGGTTAAGATCTCGGAGGCCATGGGACTGGTTCCCCGTCGACCTGGATACGTGGTATGCAAATGTCTCCTCGCATTGGCAGCGAAGTGAGCTGGAGCTCCGCCGTGTTGCAGCCATATTCCGTTGCGAAGCCATGTAGCACATATTCCGTACCTATGAGGTGTTGTTAAGTAATGAGTCTTCAAATCCATCGAACTAACACTGATCTTGCGACATAATTAACTAGTCATTGTGTGAAAACGCATCATTTCTTCAGACATTAGTACCGTATTAAAATGATTAACATATCTCAAAATACAACCTCAAATCCGATGTCGGTGTTTTTTTTTTTGCAGCGCCCTATATATATAATTACAGTAAGCATATGATAGTATTCCCCAGAAAATGTTATGGGAAACTTTAGACGATTCCAACATTACCAAAAAAATTAGTAGAAGCTATAAAAGCATTATACAAAAGATCTATTTCGAAAATAAAAGTTGGAAATCATATAACAAAGGGATTTACTATTACAAAAGGTTTAAGGCAAGGTTGCAGTTTATCTTCAACTATATTTAAAATGTGTCTCGAAAGAGTACTAAGAGACTGGAGGAAAAAATGTCAAAAAATGGGCATACCTATCCAAAATACACATGTATATTCATTAAATTTTGCAGATGACCAGGTATTAATAGCACGGGACCACGATGACATAGAATATATGGCTAAAAAACTAAAAGAAGAATATGAAAAATGGGGACTTTATATAAACATTGAGAAAACTAAATATCTGTGTATAGGAGAAGAAATGGAAAATATAAATTTCAACAATGGAGAAGAACTAAAACCTAGTATTGAATGCACTTATTTAGGAACAAAATTAGACCATTCAGGCGATAACACAGTGGAAATTAAAAATAGAATCGCACAAACAAAACAAGCAATAAATGCTTTAAACTCTGTTTGGTGGAGCAAAAATATTACAAAAAATAGAAAATTACAAATATATCAAACCATAATTCAGAGCATTTTAACATATGGTACTGAAGTCTGGAAAATTCCTACCAGGGAAATGAAAAGAAGTTGAAGTACAGAAATGGATGTTTTAAGAAGATCAGCTGGAAAATCTAGAATGGATAGAATACGAAATAAAGAAATAAGGGAAATTATGGGTGTACAAGAGGAGCCGGACATCATAGACATCATAGAAAAGAAAAGATTGCAGTGGTATGGTCATGTCAAACGAATGTGAGGGCAAAGATTGCCAACAATTGTTATGGAATGGATCCCAATGGAAAGGAGGAAGAGAGGAAGACCGAAGAAAACTTGGATAGAAGGGGTACAAGCAGCTATGAATATCAGAGGAATGGAGGAAGATCAATGGATGGATATAGAGGAATGGCGTTTGGTTTCCGGAAGACGGCGGCAGCTGCCATGATACCGGATGATGATGATGATGATAATTACAGTTTTACTATATTAAATAATTGTTCTATTTTTTAAGCAAACGCATTGCAGAATACGTTGAAATTTCAGTTGTCTCAAAATGACCATTTTTGGCATTATTACATATTGGAAAGGAACGTAGGCCTATTTGAAAAATCGAAGATAAACTTATTATTTAAAAACTTTTCGAACAGTTTAATGAAAAATATCCTACATTGGCCATTGAGGATTTGTCAGCATGGATCGCAAATTCTGTTCATAATGAAATGGCAAATAAAGGATATTTAGCGGCACCATGGAAAAAGCGTAAATCTGTGATCCATCCATAGTAATTCTGCCCGAAGGCAGGTCCTTCACTGCAATCATAGCATTTGCATGCTATGCTTGCAGCTTTACTAGGGAATTGTAGGTGTGGTAGCTACCCGTTGCTTTCCACACCGGTGAAGGATGATGATAATGATGGTCATATGATTTTGGGGACCGTTTGGGCCTTGACGTTTTCCTGACATTTGTCTTACAGGTGAGGAAAAACCCCGATAAAAACCTCACCCAGAAAAACTGCCCCAACCAGGGATCGAACCCGGGCCCGCTCGAGACCACAGCGGAAATTTTTGATAGACTATATTTATATTTTTTTCATAAATAAATAAAAAATGGAAGTTCTTAATTATTGGTAGGTACCACCTTATTTTATATTCAGTTTAATTTTCCGTAAAATATGATGTTGCCTAAGAACAATGTTTCTATCGATGACAGTTCCTTACAAGATTCAGTCATATAGCGGGTAAAAATAGTACCACGCTTCCGTCAATAGACGAAGTCGGGGGAATAATTTCAGATGCAATTTTGTTTACAGTACAACTGGAACTAGTTCGGAATTAGTGTAGTTATATAGATCTTATGATTCGATTTCTGCAAAAAAAAAAAAAAGTACAGAACTTCAAGCGATCATTACTTGCAGACGCCGAAAATAATCATGGCCAAAATTTATACATAAATACATATTTATTTATTTAACCCTATACATAAATGAAATAAAAATATATTCATACGGATATAGTTTACTTGATTAGAAATGTAAATCCCAAGAAGTAAATGAAAGTAGTAGTTTTATCTGTGTAACACCACAAATGTATCATTTCCATGGTGGAGACTGTACGGTAGACCAATATCTACGTACTGTCATTAGCCCCACATTTCTGTAAGATAATTTTATCAAAGCTAACGAGTTGCTGGATATATGAGGATGTAAGGGAATACCCATGAACGGAGTTGTATGTCACAACAGGTATCACGTGATATTAATGTCTCCAGGATAAACATGTTGAGACGCAGATAGAACTGTGTTGATGTACAAATTAGAATCAAGGAAATAGAGAACATATCATGCTAAATGAAACAGTGGCTTATAGTAGATTTTCTGTATCAGACAACAAATTAAGTTGTTATTCTGGCTGCAAAACGCGACTGCGATGCGCAAGACATGTGACACGAATGGGAAATTAAAGAGGTGCATGAAAGCTTCTTGTAGCAAAAGCAGAGGGAAAACGCCCAGTTGGTAGATCTATAACGAGGTGGGAGAATAACGTTAACCATGATTTGAAGCAAGTAGATTATATAGGGGATGATTGGAAAACATTAACTTATGTCCACGCGGCCAAGAACCTAAGGGTTCGAGAGAGCCAGTGAGTATGTTAATAAGTTAATATGAAAATAAATTGTATCACAAGATTTTCTACAGGAAAATAAAGCACTAAGGCTACTACGTTATACGTTAAGGTCATGTTAGAATTGATCTGCCCATCTCTTACTGGGTCTTCGTGCATTTCTTCGTCCTAGTTATTTCATCATTATCATCATCATCATCAACAATCACGGATTAAGTCCATGTGGCTTGTTCTGGTCTCATAGATTCTCATTCAAAAAGTTGAATTCATCCCTTTTTCGGTCTATCAATGTTCCTGTCTCCTCTTGGTTTGTAATTAAGTATAATTTTTGGAATCCGATCATATTTCATTCTGTGAACATGTTCTTTCCAGTTTTTCTAGATTATTTTATTTTATCTAAAAGTTTAAAAATATTTAGCTCATTTCCAATGTCTTCACTTCTTCTTTTATCTAGAAGTTTGCAGCCAGCCACACTTCTCAGAAAACCCAAAATTCACTACCATACAATAGTAAGGGGACTGCCACTGCTTTATAAAATGTTAGTTTTGTTTCCATTCTTATGTTTTTAAATATTCTTTTAATTGTGCCACATATATAAATAAATTTATTAAGTTTGTTAAACAGATCTTCATTTTTAAAATAGGAGATTTCATAAACGAGGCATTTAAAATGGTTCACTGGGTTTCCCCACCAGAATTATTTTAGCTCTCACGGTATCTGATCCTTTAAAAGCCAAGATTTTCGCTTTACTTATTGATATTTTCAAATTATAATTCTGTATAATGTTATTTAATAGAAAGAGTGATACAAAGCTTATATCAAAATTCTAAAATCAAAATTAAATTACCAGATGGAGAAATAACAGAACACATAAACACAAGCAAAGGTGTTCGACAAGGATGTGGACTATCTCCACTCTTATTCAATATATATATATATTAACAGAGTAGTGCAAGAATGGAAACAAACAGTAGACAGTGGAATTTCAATAACTAGGAATAAAATAATTCAAACAATATTATATGCTGATGATCAAATAATATTATCAGATTCCGAAGATAGCTTACAAATAGCAGCGTATCAATTATTCAAAATTGCCAGCAAATATTATATGAAAATTTCCACATCAAAATCCAAAACAATGTCAATGTGTGGAAAAAACATACAACGGGTGAAAATTGAGATTGATGGAAAAATTATAGAACAAGTGTCAGATTTATCTTACTTAGGAAGTGTATTTGCAGAGTATAAGAGTGACATTGATTCAAAATTACAAAAATATAATAACATGAATGGGGTAATACGAAGACATTTTGGTAAACAGATGAGGACAGAGACAAAACTAAGATTACATAACATCACATCAAAAGCTGCCCTAAAATATGGAAGCGAAATTTGGATTTTAAATAAAAGAAACTCTCATAAACTTCAAGTAAGCCAAATGCGCTTCTTACGATCATTGTTAGGAGTTAATAGACTGGATCACCAAAGGAACACTACTATCAGAGGAAAACTTGGAGTAACAAGTTTAAATGAAGATATACAAAGATACCAACAAGAATGGAAAAATCATCTGAGAAGAATGGCAAGAAATAGACTTCCAAAATTGGCATTCCAATATACCCCAACTGGACATAGGGACCAAGGAAGACCAAAACATCGGTGGAAAGATCAAGACCATCTTCGCTAGGTTTACCGTACAGGACACATGGCCTAAAACGAATTTGTTCATGATGATGATGATGATGATGAGTGATTTCTGTAGACAATATTCTGAGCTTGTGATTTGTAGTGAAGAATTTCTTTCGGGATTCGTTTGTTATACATACTATTGATATAGTCCATCAATTCGTCTATGTATTGTGCAATCCTATCTAATAGCTTGAATATATTTTGTTCTGCATTGACTTACGCTTTCAGGGGCGGAATTAGTATTATGGTCTTGAAGAAGATTTCCGGACTGTAGGCCGTGGTCTTGAGGCTTGGAGATCCCCGACGTTTCGCCAGAGACTGCGTCTGGCATCCTCAAGGGTTGTCTCAAGACAAACAAGCCTTGCGGTTGCCGGACACAGTCTCTGGCGAAACGTCGGAGATCTTCAAGCGTTAAGACCACGGCCAACAGGCCTGAAATCTTCAATATCATAATATATTTTGTTCTGTTCGTATATCTCCACTACGTTTCCAATCTGCTATTGTTTGGCCAGCTACGCCCCTCAAAAACCTCTTTTCTGAAATTTATATTCTTCTAGTGTTCCGATACATACGGTAGTGTTGGAGCCGTCATTGTTTTCTATTTTTTTAAGTGTCTCTTTTCCAGTTCCCTTGAGACTTCATTTTATGATGCCACACATATAATTAAATGTATTTATTTTGTTTGCAGTGTCTTCACATTTTCTATATGACACATTGTACCCCAGATAATTTGTCTCAAATTGTCGCATAAACTATTTAAGACTATTTGTCAGCAAAAATAATGAGATATAAACACATTTTTTGAAGTTTGTGATAAAAAAAGTCAATGGAATACCTAGAAACGCGATTCCTGTTTATAAAAGAACATGGCTCGTGCGGTTAACTTTTAATAATTGTAAAAGGTATGAAATTATGTTAAAAAGTGGAGACAAGTTTAATATCGACGGAAAAGTACAAGATTTGTTGAAAGGTTGGTGTGGAAGAAAGGTGAAATGCGCCGACGAGAATATCGGCGCAGTGATGCAGACTTTTACACAATCTTTATATTATTTACCCCGACGATGAACATGGGTTTCACTTTTAACAAAGGTGTTCCAGCTCATTTTCTTATAATACGATGAATTTTCTCGACCAGAAGTGGATATGAGAAATAGGAATTTTTAGGGACTTAACCTTCGATCTTCTGACCTAATCCCTGTAGACTTAATACATTTGTGGATCTTTAAATAACTCAGCGTACACCTTATAACCATACACACTGGAGAAATAGAGTTCAAATTGTACAAACTAGTAGATGTTTCATTAGAAAAACTCCAATTGGAATGTAGCATTGTTCATGGGTTCCTACTTTAAGAGAGGAGAAAATATTACGAGTATTTGAGAATAAAGTTTTTAGGACATTTTCTAGACCAAAGAGAGATGAACAGACATGCGAATGGACAAGACTGCATAACAGTGTGCTACATGATCTCTATACTTAAGTCTCGAAGAGTATGATAGGCAGGACATGTGGCACGAATCTGATATGAAAAGGGAGCATGCAAACTTCGTGTAGGAAAACCAGAGGGAAAACGCCCAGTCGGTAGACCAAGAATGAAGTGGGAGAATAATCTTAACCATGATATCAGAGAAGTAGATTACATAGGCGAATATTGGAAAATATTAGCTCAGGACAAGGATACATGGAGAATTTATCTCCGCGCGGACTCAACCTACGGGTTCGAGAGGGCCATTGAATTACTTAGTTACTTATTTGAAAATATAACAGACTAGCAAATACCCGGCGTGCGTTGCTACTCCTAAATAAGTGTTAATGTGTTTTTACCACCAGCCGTGGGCAGTTATGCTTGCCCGGGAATCAGCTTATCCCAATCTTCTTGGCATCAATGAAAGACAAAAATGGTTATTGTGAGTTATCCGTAAAAGATAAACATATGCTGTCGCGGGAATTTTTGTATTGAGATATTCAATTCCGTGTACAATAATTTGGTGAATTTGTTATGGTTTAGGCAGCGTAAGCGATTTAAGAGTCAAAATAGGGTCTTTATTTCACGTTTTTCACTACAAAGAGTGATTTTGAGGGGAGAAGGGGTTGAGTATTACAATTCTCTTATAGCCTATGTTCATCCCCGGAATCTCCTGAACATTTTTCAAAAAGCCCCATCACGATCGGATGCAGGGTATGGCAGAGCACGCTTGCCCAGAAATCTACTTATCCCGATCTTCTTGGAATCAATGAAAGACAAAAATGGTTATTGTGAGTTATCAGTAAAAGATAAACATATGCTCCCGTCGGCGTTTTTGTAGAGTGTTTTGAGATATTCAATTCTGTATACATTACTTTGATGCATTTGTTATGGTTTAGGCAGCGTAAGCCATTTAAACGTCAAAATAGGGACTTTATTTCATGTTTTTCGCTATAAAGGGCGATTTTTAGGGGTGAAGGGGTTGAGTATTACAACTCCCTTATAGCCTATGTTCATCTCGGGAATCTCCTGAACATTTTGCGATAAACCCCATCAAAATCGGATCAACGGTATGGTCGCGCATAGAATATGAACAAACAAATCAACAAACAAACAAACAAAGATTTTTATATATTAGATAATCGAGATGGAGAAAGGAAATGGAAATAATGGGAAAAGGACAAGAATTCTTTTAAATAAAGATCAAGAAAAGACACAGACCGAGCTGAAAATAAAACAATTTTGAAACAAAAAGAAAAAATGAAGAAAAATAAATATAACACATGTTTATGAAACATCCTATAGACGTCATAGAAGACAGACAGTAATTCAAGGTAAACGAAATGTTAAAGAGAATTAAAGCAGAGATGAAAACAGGGGAAGGAATCTTCAGCTTCAAGATTATGAAGAATCAAATAAAGGAGGATGAAGTTTAGCATTCTTCACCCTCCCTAGCTTGATAATTAGTAGCAGGGTGCATGGCCTTTGTCACAAGTAATAAATCAAAACCAGATATCATCCTACCGTCTCTGCAGCACACAACAGTAGTTTACAATGCTTGTTACAGTCAAATGTTTCAAAAATTGCACTTCTCACATTATTAAGTTCAACTCTAAATAAATATGTTAAAAAATCATAAATATCGCCTAAACTCGGACCAACGGATCTGTGCCCCTATAGCGCTGACATCGTTCTTAGAAAAGCCGTAGCGTAGTGGTTAAGGCACTGTGCTACAAGCTGGAAGGTCGAGGGTTCGAGTCCCGGTGTAGTCAGGATTTAAACTGACCCAAACACTCTGGCGGCACTATGGCCCTGGGGTCAACTCAGACTCTAACGAAAATGAGTACCAGACGCTAGTTCTGGGGTAAAGGCGGTCGTCACGCAGGGCTGACAATAAGTGCCGATTGTCCAGAAAAGTGGGAGCCTTAACCTCCTACTACCCCAAGGGCCTCCTGAGGCCTGTAGTGGGATTACTTTACTTCACTATACTTACACAATTTCACAATCTCCCACCCCACTACGTCAAACACCAGCCGCGGTAGCTTATCGAATAGGGATGTTGCCAAACTTTCCCCACTGTCATGGCTCTTGAATATTGAATAATTCAAGGTTGGAGTTGAGTTGACAGCACTGAACTACAAGTGCAAAAGAGAGAGAGATAGAGCGAGAGAGATAGAGATAGAAAGAGATAGAAAGAGAGAGAGGCAGAGAAAGAGATATATATATATATAGAAAGAGAGAGAGAGAGAGAGAGAGAGAGAGGAGAGAGAGAGAGAGAGAGAGAGAGAGAGAGATAGGAATGGAGGGAGGGAAATGATTTGCTGAGGCAAAAAAGGAGTAGGCTTTAGTTTGCATATCTCACAGGAGCTCAGATCCGTTGGACAGACAATAACTCACTGGAACTATCGAACCTGTAGATACGTGGCAGCGCGGACCTAAGCTCTTCAAACATCCCTATCCTGAGCTTATGATTTTCAATCATCCCCTGTATAATCTACTTATCTTAAATCGTTGTTGAAATTTTTCTCCCTTCCCATTCTTGGTGTCCCAACTGAGCACTCTCCTCCTTTTTCATATAAGAAGCTTACATGCCCCATTTTCATACCTGTCTGTGCTATATGTCCTGTTATCGTAGTGTAAGGAGACTTAACTGTTCTTATTATAGGCTTACCTGTTTACCTATAAACATCATGTAGCTCTTCGTTCACCTCTCCTCGGTCCAACAATTTTTCTAATAACTTTATTGTGAAATATTCGTAAACTTTTCTCCTCCCTTAAAGTAAGAGTACATGTTTCGCATCCATATAGTATAACTAGGTGAATAACAGTTTTATATATTTTTAGTTTAACTTTTTTGAGAGAAGTTGGGACTCCTTGTAATGCATGATAACATTCATTTCCAGTATTGAGCCCATGTTTAATATATTTGTACATCTCATTTCTATTTGTAATTATTGTTCCTAGGTATTTGATTTCAGCCATTTCTTCAAAATTTCCCTCATTTGCCATTAAATGTCCATTTCCATTATACAATGTTACTCAATAGAGTGTGCGTGAAAGCGTTTTGTATCTTCTCGCTATCGCCTAATACAATAATACATCAACGGCATAAACTAACAGCTTATTAATACCATTAAGTTATAGGCCTTCAATATCCTCTAAAGATTTTATGGTATGTTCTGAAGAAAACTGAATAGTAGAGTAGATAGTGCACCTCCATGCTTTAATCAGTTGTGAATTTCTAAAGTATCCGAAAATATAAAATATACAAGATCTAAAATGAGTAGAGCCTATCTGATATATCAGTCGTCCTCAAGTAAAATAAAGTTATATTTGAAAAACTTCAAGTAGTTAAAACTGAAGGCCTGTCAAAACCATGTTTCATCTTCTGCATTTCAACTGGTACTTCCAATTGAAATGCAGAAGATGAAACATGATTTATAGATATTCGAACAAAAATAGATAATTGTGATTATAATGTCAATAATTAAAAAAAAGGTAGAAAATTAAAAATAAGAATGGGTTATACCACATGAGGTAGGATAAGAAGATCATATTTCCAAGGTCTTCTTCAGGAGTCATATAATATTAGTATTGAATATTTCTTTATGTTGTTCTTTAGGAGTAATTGATATAGTTAAATTGATAATAGTAAATTCGTTATTCTAGTTAAAGTTATGTTTTTTTAATTACATTTGACTTATCAATTTCCATTACGGTTGACAACTAAAAGTGAGGTAGGTTCCTGTTTTTGTCTTCGTTTTTAAATTAGGTTTATTGTAAAATGTTGTATAATATAATTTCCAATTTGTTTATATAATTTTTGCAGTCTTGAGGATTATCTCATGTAAGGAGATCGAAACGTTGATGAATTCCTGAATATACATACCTTTGACTGGGATAACGAATTTATTATCGATTTAACTACATACTATTAGATATTCGCTAATGTTTCCATAATAAATATTTATTGCCCCTCAAAACCATCTTATGTAGGTCTATTTCAAAAGCAGACGTTGAACATTCAGTTCACGAAACATCATAAATATAAATAAAAGATATCATAGCATGTTCTCTATTTGTAAGTAAGAACACAGACGATAAATTAAAACAATTGTTTTTATAAATTCCAGCGCTGTGGTCTCAAGGTAGCGTGCCACCCTCTCGCGCAGCGGGTTCAATTCCCGGTCGGGACAGGCTCCTGGGTGAGGTTTCTTCCGGGTTTTTCCTCACCTGTAAGACAAGTGTCAAGACGATTGGGACCCAACGGTCCCCGAAAATCATCCGGCCATCACCATCATCCTTATAATTATCACCATCATCCTTTACCGGTGTGGAAAGCAAAGGAAAGCTACCACACCTATAATTCTCTAGTAGATATGCAAAATACAACATGAAAATGCTGTGAAAGACCTACCCTCTTGCAGAATTACTACAGAAATTGTTATAAATTAGAATCAACAGCACTGAAATACGAGGAGAGTAGTTCGATGAAATGCTTCATATTCATCATCATCATCCGGTATCATGGTAGCTGCCGCCGTCTTCCGGAAACCAAACGCCATTCCTCTCTATCCATCCATTGATCTTCCTCCATTCCTCTGATATTCATAGCTGCTTGTACCCCTTCTGTCCAAGTTTTCTTCGGTCTTCCTCTCTTCCTCCTTTCCATTGGGATCCATTCCATAACAATTTTTGGCAATCTTTGCTCTGGCATTCGTTTGACATGACCATGCTACTACAATCTTTTCTTTTCTATGGTGTCTATGATGTCCGGCTCCTCTTGTACACCCATAATTTACCTTATTTAGTGTTTTTCCGAGGTATGTTGTTTGGTTTTTTAGCATTTTTTTTTCTTTTTATGATGAACGAGGAGCTGGTCCGATGCATGAACCCCCAACCTGGGGGACGGGTAATTTTTGTTCAAGGTTTTCTTCCTCTAGCCTTTGATAGTCCAGTATCTTACTGCAAGGCAGCAGCGCTAGTTTTGGTCTGCCCTGGGTATTTTATTTCCCCAGTACCCGCCATATCTGGTGAGCATTCCCCTATGCGCCACCTGGGGAGGCGTCCGATGGGAGACTGGCAACTCCACATATTTATATATAAAAATTCGTGTGTGTCTGTTTGTCCGTTCTTTATAGGCTCAAAAACTACATAACCGATTTAACGGGGGTTTTCCCGTCATTTAGATAAATTTTCTGGGACAATTAACGTACTGGCATATAACATATTACCCTACATATTATAGGGCCGGAACTAAAATAAAAAGTACATTGGTGCACTAAAATGTATTTTTTTGGACGCTTACATGGCTTTTGCTGCCTGAACCATAACAAATTCATTAAATTAATGTACACAGAAGTGAATATCTAAAAAATAAAATCTAAAAAGGTGTCCGTGACAGTATGTATATCTTTTACAGATAACTCACAATAATAATTTTTGTCTCTCAGCTCATTGGTGCCAAGAAGATAGGGATGACTAGATTCTCGGGCAAATGCAGCAGCGGACGGCGGGTATTCTTTTACGGATAACTCACAATATACATGTTTTGTCTCTCAGCTCATTTATGAAAAGAGAATACGGATAAATATAATTCCCGGGCAATGTCGGGTAATCAGCACGGGGTATCTAAAAATAATTACGATATAAATTTATAATTATTTTTCTCTTTACTTGTTCAACTAAAGATAATAAATAATAGTTTTAAAAAACTAAAATAACACGCTTTATTAGAAAACCGAACTAAAAAAATGAAAAATAATTTTAATTTCCAACACGCTTGGGATAAATAATTTTACCATCAAAAGCGTTGGGTGCTCTTTATCAATTAATATATTTGATAATAAACAGATATTGGTAAAAGTAAAGTCTCTAAGAAGAAAATGTAAAAATCATAAAAAGCACCCCACGCTTTTGATGGTAAAATTATTTATCCCAAGCGTGTTGGAAATTAAAATTATTTTTCATTATTTTAGTTCGGTTTTCTAATAAAGCGTGTTATTTTAGTTGTTTAAAACTATTATTTATTTTTTCGTTTTAATATTTTACAGAATAAGATAAAAATGTAAATACCTTTAAATTCGATACTATTATGGTAACCTCCCAGCCGGATTTGAACCAGCGATCTATGGATTACTGAAAATATATACCACTAGAGTTCATCGCTCTATCAACTGAGCTCTTACAACGATTGACTAAAATGTCGACAAGTCCGCAACCTATTATACCAGTTTTCATTTTTGTTTATTTTCTGATGATTCTGGCAAGGATTTTATAAACAAAATATGAAACTATTGTATTGTCACGGGTCCTTTACAAGTATAAAAAGTTTCAAGTCGATCCAATGTTTCTAAGTGGGTGAAAATCGTGTTCAAAAATTCCGTTATATAGATGCAAACACACTTTTTTTTATTTTCTGATGATTCTGGCAACGATTGTAGAAACAAAATATGAAAGTATTGTGTTGCCACGGGTCTTTTACAAGTATACAAAGTTTCAAGTCGATCAAATAATTTTAAGTGGGTGAAAATCGCGTTGAAAAATTCCGTTACATAAATAGATAGATAGATAGATAGATAGATAGATAGATATAGATAGATAGATACAGGTCAAGCTAATATAAAGCGTGTAAAACACATTTAATCTATTTAAGCTATAGCAGCGCATGTCTGGTACGAAGCATCATTTAGATCAGTGACAAACACATAGCATGTCCACTCCTTATAAGTAACAGCCCCCTAAGTTAAAATAAAACAATTATTGTAATAAAATGGAGTCAACAGCAATGAAATTCGTTGAGAGGAGGTGGATGAAAGCTTCATATTAAATATAAATAGCCTTTTCCAACACTCAAATTTCATGGTATTCAGCTTCCATTATTTATTATATCACATAAAATGGTAATTAAGTTATTGCCAACCAAACCGTTAATTAAGAAGGAAGGGAAATTTAATGCGTGAACAAAACTGCTGTTGTTGTTGTAGGCTGATTAAAATTAATAACTTTCCAGTGTAGATTATGTTGGAGGATTCAAATAATGATGAACAGAGTGTTTTTTGGGATTACAAACACAATCCATGAATATTGAACATATTATATTAATTCTGTAATCCCCCACTAATCGAAACGTTGTTTTAAAGGAAATATAAACAGATATATAGAATTATATTTTTATAAACGTTACATTCCTCCATTAGTATTAGGCCTACTTAAATTGTAATTTGAATTAACGATAAAAAGAGCTAAATTGAAACGAAAATAAACCCGATGCCTTTTCAACAGATATAATCTAATAAATGCATTTCATGTTACCTATATTTAAACTCAGAACGTTTACAGCTGATTTTTTTTTGCGAAAAAAAGCTAGCGAGATCTTAACCTGTGTCTTACTCATCAGTAAAACTTGATGTGAAACGAAAATCAAAACAACAATGATAGAATACTTCATTCAATAAAGTTGGCATGTCTAACATTAACAGTTATTTAGACGACTAGTTACAAAACAACAATGATAGAATACTTCATTCAATAAAGTTGGCATGTCTAACATTAACAGTTATTTAGACGACTAGTTACAAAACAACAATGATAGAATACTTCATTCAATAAAGTTGGCATGTCTAACATTAACAGTTATTTAGACGACTAGTTACAAAACAACAATGATATAATAGTTCATTCAATAAAGTTGGCATGTCTAACATTAACAGTTATTTAGACGACTACTTACAAAACAACAATGATAGAATACTTCATTCAATAAAGTTGGCATGTCTAACATTAACAGTTATTTAGACGACTACTTACAAAACAACAATGATAGAATACTTCATTCAATAAAGTTGGCATGTCTAACATTAACAGTTAATTAGACGACTACTTACAAAACAACAATGATAGAATACTTCATTCAATAAAGTTGGCATGTCTAACATTAACAGTTATTTAGACGACTACTTACAAAACAACAATGATAGAATAGTTCATTCAATAAAGTTGGCATGTTTAACATTAACAGTTATTTAGACGACTAGTTACAAAACAACAATGATAGAATAGTTCATTCAATAAAGTTGGCATGTCTAACATTAACAGTTATTTAGACGACTAGTTACAAAACAACAATGATAGAATACTTCATTCAATAAAGTTGGCATGTCTAACATTAACAGTTATTTAGTCGACTACTTACAAAACAACAATGATAGAATACTTCATTCAATAAAGTTGGCATGTCTAACATTAACAGTTATTTAGACGACTAGTTACAAAAACAACAATGATAGAATACTTCATTCAATAAAGTTGGCATGTCTAACATTAACAGTTATTTAGACGACTAGTTACAAAACAACAATGATAGAATACTTCATTCAATAAAGTTGGCATGTCTAACATTAACAGTTATTTAGACGACTAGTTACAAAACAACAATGATAGAATACTTCATTCAATAAAGTTGGCATGTCTAACATTAACAGTTATTTAGACGACTACTTACAAAACAACAATGATAGAATACTTCATTCAATAAAGTTGGCATGTCTAACATTAACAGTTATTTAGACGACTACTTACAAAACAACAATGATAGAATACTTCATTCAATAAAGTTGGCATGTCTAACATTAACAGTTATTTAGACGACTAGTTACAAAACAACAATGATAGAATAGTTCATTCAATAAAGTTGGCATTTCTAACATTAACAGTTATTTAGACGACTAGTTACAAAACAACAATGATAGAATACTTCATTCAATAAAGTTGGCATGTCTAACATTAACAGTTATTTAGACGACTACTTACAAAACAACAATGATAGAATACTTCATTCAATAAAGTTGGCATGTCTAACATTAACAGTTATTTAGACGACTACTTACAAAACAACAATGATAGAATACTTCATTCAATAAAGTTGGCATGTCTAACATTAACAGTTATTTAGTCGACTAGTTACAAAACAACAATGATAGAATACTTCATTCAATAAAGTTGGCATGTCTAACATTAACAGTTATTTAGACGACTACTTACAAAACAACAATGATAGAATACTTCATTCAATAAAGTTGGCATGTCTAACATTAACAGTTATTTAGACGACTAGTTACAAAACAACAATGATAGAATACTTCATTCAATAAAGTTGGCATGTCTAACATTAACAGTTATTTAGACGACTAGTTACAAAACAACAATGATAGAATACTTCATTCAATAAAGTTGGCATGTCTAACATTAACAGTTATTTAGACGACTACTTACAAAACAACAATGATAGAATACTTCATTCAATAAAGTTGGCATGTCTAACATTAACAGTTATTTAGACGACTAGTTACAAAACAACAATGATAGAATACTTCATTCAATAAAGTTGGCATGTCTAACATTAACAGTTATTTAGACGACTAGTTACAAAACAACAATGATAGAATACTTCATTCAATAAAGTTGGCATGTCTAACATTAACAGTTATTTAGACGACTACTTACAAAACAACAATGATAGAATACTTCATTCAATAAAGTTGGCATGTCTAACATTAACAGTTATTTAGACGACTAGTTACAAAACAACAATGATAGAATACTTCATTCAATAAAGTTGGCATGTCTAACATTAACAGTTATTTAGACGACTACTTACAAAACAACAATGATAGAATACTTCATTCAATAAAGTTGGCATGTCTAACATTAACAGTTATTTAGACGACTAGTTACAAAACAACAATGATAGAATACTTCATTCAATAAAGTTGGCATGTCTAACATTAACAGTTATTTAGACGACTACTTACAAAACAACAATGATAGAATACTTCATTCAATAAAGTTGGCATGTCTAACATTAACAGTTATTTAGACGACTAGTTACAAAACAACAATGATAGAATACTTCATTCAATAAAGTTGGCATGTCTAACATTAACAGTTATTTAGACGACTAGTTACAAAACAACAATGATAGAATACTTCATTCAATAAAGTTGGCATGTCTAACATTAACAGTTATTTAGACGACTAGTTACAAAACAACACAATGATAGAATACTTCATTCAATAAAGTTGGCATGTCTAACATTAACAGTTATTTAGACGACTAGTTACAAAACAACAATGATAGAATACTTCATTCAATAAAGTTGGCATGTCTAACATTAACAGTTATTTAGACGACTACTTACAAAACAACAATGATAGAATACTTCATTCAATAAAGTTGGCATGTCTAACATTAACAGTTATTTAGACGACTACTTACAAAACAACAATGATAGAATACTTCATTCAATAAAGTTGGCATGTCTAACATTAACAGTTATTTAGACGACTAGTTACAAAACAACAATGATAGAATACTTCATTCAATAAAGTTGGCATGTCTAACATTAACAGTTATTTAGACGACTACTTACAAAACAACAATGATAGAATACTTCATTCAATAAAGTTGGCATGTCTAACATTAACAGTTATTTAGACGACTAGTTACAAAACAACAATGATAGAATACTTCATTCAATAAAGTTGGCATGTCTAACATTAACAGTTATTTAGACGACTAGTTACAAAACAACAATGATAGAATACTTTCATTCAATTAAAGTTGGCCTGTCTAACATTAAACAGTTAGTTATTTTAGACGGACTAGTTACAAAAACAACAATGATGTGATATGAAGAATAATTCATTCATAAGTTGGCATGTCCTACTAACATGAACAGTTATTTAGACGACTATTTACAAAACAACAATGATCGAATACTTCATTCAATAAATTTTGGCATTTCTAACATTAACAGTTAGTTAGACGACTAGTTACAAAACAACAATGATAGAATACTTCATTCAATAAAAGTGTGGCATGTCTAACATTAACAGTTATTTAGACGACTAGTTACAAAATCCACAATGATAGAATACTTCATTCAATATAAAGTTGGCATGTCTAACATTAACAGTTATTTAGACGACTACTTACAAAACAACAATGATAGAATCCTTCATTCAATAAAGTTGGCATGGTCTAAACATTAACAGTTATTTTAGACGACTAGTTACAAAACAACAATTATAGAATACTTCATTCAATAAAGTTGGCATGTCTAACATTTACAGTTTATTTAGACGCCTACTTACAAAACAACAATGATAGAATACTTCATTCAATAAAGTTGGTCATGTCCTAACATTAACAGTTATTTAGACGACTATTTTACAAAACCAACAATGATAGAATAACTTCATTGCAATAAAGTTGGCATGTCTAACATTAACAGTTATTTAGACGACCTACTTACAAAACAACAATGATAGAATACTTCATTCAATAAAGTTGGCATGTCTAACATTAACAGTTATTTAGTCGACTAGTTACAAAACAACAATGATAGAATACTTCATTCAATAAAGTTGGCATGTCTAACATTAACAGTTATTTAGACGACTAGTTACAAAACAACAATGATAGAATACTTCATTCAATAAAGTTGGCATGTCTAACATTAACAGTTATTTAGACGACTAGTTACAAAACAACAATGATAGAATACTTCATTCAATAAAGTTGGCATGTCTAACATTAACAGTTATTTAGACGACTACTTACAAAACAACAATGATAGAATACTTCATTCAATAAAGTTGGCATGTCTAACATTAACAGTTATTTAGACGACTACTTACAAAACAACAATGATAGAATACTTCATTCAATAAAGTTGGCATGTCTAACATTAACAGTTATTTAGACGACTAGTTACAAAACAACAATGATAGAATAGTTCATTCAATAAAGTTGGCATTTCTAACATTAACAGTTATTTAGACGACTAGTTACAAAACAACAATGATAGAATACTTCATTCAATAAAGTTGGCATGTCTAACATTAACAGTTATTTAGACGACTACTTACAAAACAACAATGATAGAATACTTCATTCAATAAAGTTGGCATGTCTAACATTAACAGTTATTTAGACGACTAGTTACAAAACAACAATGATAGAATACTTCATTCAATAAAGTTGGCATGTCTAACATTAACAGTTATTTAGACGACTACTTACAAAACAACAATGATAGAATACTTCATTCAATAAAGTTGGCATGTCTAACATTAACAGTTATTTAGACGACTACTTACAAAACAACAATGATAGAATACTTCATTCAATAAAGTTGGCATGTCTAACATTAACAGTTATTTAGACGACTAGTTACAAAACAACAATGATAGAATAGTTCATTCAATAAAGTTGGCATTCTAACATTAACAGTTATTTAGACGACTAGTTACAAAACAACAATGATAGAATACTTCATTCAATAAAGTTGGCATGTCTAACATTAACAGTTATTTAGACGACTACTTACAAAACAACAATGATAGAATACTTCATTCAATAAAGTTGGCATGTCTAACATTAACATTATTTAGACGACTAGTTACAAAACAACAATGATAGAATACTTCATTCAATAAAGTTGGCATGTCTAACATTAACAGTTATTTAGACGACTAGTTACAAAACAACAATGATAGAATACTTCATTCAATAAAGTTGGCATGTCTAACATTAACAGTTATTTAGACGACTAGTTACAAAACAACAATGATAGAATACTTCATTCAATAAAGTTGGCATTTCTAACATTAACAGTTATTTAGACGACTACTTACAAAACAACAATGATAGAATACTTCATTCAATAAAGTTGGCATGTCTAACATTAACAGTTATTTAGACGACTAGTTACAAAACAACAATGATAGAATACTTCATTCAATAAAGTTGGCATGTCTAACATTAACAGTTATTTAGACGACTACTTACAAAACAACAATGATAGAATACTTCATTCAATAAAGTTGGCATGTCTAACATTAACAGTTATTTAGACGACTACTTACAAAACAACAATGATAGAATACTTCATTCAATAAAGTTGGCATGTCTAACATTAACAGTTATTTAGACGACTAGTTACAAAACAACAATGATAGAATACTTCATTCAATAAAGTTGGCATGTCTAACATTAACAGTTATTTAGACGACTAGTTACAAAACAACAATGATAGAATACTTCATTCAATAAAGTTGGCATGTCTAACATTTAACAGTTATTTAGACGACTAGTTACAAAACAACAATGATAGAATACTTCATTCAATAAAGTTGGCATGTCTAACATTTAACAGTTATTTAGACGACTACTTACAAAACAACAATGATAGAATACTTCATTCAATAAAGTTGGCATGTCTAACATTTAACAGTTATTTAGACGACTACTTACAAAACAACAATGATAGAATACTTCATTCAATAAAGTTGGCATGTCTAACATTAACAGTTATTTAGACGACTAGTTACAAAACAACAATGATAGAATACTTCATTCAATAAAGTTGGCATGTCTAACATTAACAGTTATTTAGACGACTAGTTACAAAACAACAATGATAGAATACTTCATTCAATAAAGTTGGCATTTCTAACATTAACAGTTATTTAGACGACTACTTACAAAACAACAATGATAGAATACTTCATTCAATAAAGTTGGCATGTCTAACATTAACAGTTATTTAGACGACTAGTTACAAAACAACAATGATAGAATACTTCATTCAATAAAGTTGGCATGTCTAACATTAACAGTTATTTAGACGACTAGTTACAAAACAACAATGATAGAATACTTCATTCAATAAAGTTGGCATGTCTAACATTTAACAGTTATTTAGACGACTACTTACAAAACAACAATGATAGAATACTTCATTCAATAAAGTTGGCATGTCTAACATTAACAGTTATTTAGACGACTACTTACAAAACAACAATGATAGAATACTTCATTCAATAAAGTTGGCATGTCTAACATTAACAGTTATTTAGACGACTAGTTACAAAACAACAATGATAGAATACTTCATTCAATAAAGTTGGCATGTCTAACATTAACAGTTATTTAGACGACTAGTTACAAAACAACAATGATAGAATACTTCATTCAATAAAGTTGGCATGTCTAACATTAACAGTTATTTAGACGACTACTTACAAAACAACAATGATAGAATACTTCATTCAATAAAGTTGGCATGTCTAACATTAACAGTTATTTAGACGACTAGTTACAAAACAACAATGATAGAATACTTCATTCAATAAAGTTGGCATGTCTAACATTAACAGTTATTTAGACGACTAGTTACAAAACAACAATGATAGAATACTTCATTCAATAAAGTTGGCATGTCTAACATTAACAGTTATTTAGACGACTAGTTACAAAACAACAATGATAGAATACTTCATTCAATAAAGTTGGCATGTCTAACATTTAACAGTTATTTAGACGACTACTTACAAAACAACAATGATAGAATACTTCATTCAATAAAGTTGGCATGTCTAACATTAACAGTTATTTAGACGACTAGTTACAAAACAACAATGATAGAATACTTCATTCAATAAAGTTGGCATGTCTAACATTTAACAGTTATTTAGACGACTACTTACAAAACAACAATGATAGAATACTTCATTCAATAAAGTTGGCATGTCTAACATTAACAGTTATTTAGACGACTACTTACAAAACCTAATATTGTAACGTGTTGTATACAATATTTCATCTATGTTCAAAGTATTTTAGTAGCTTATATGTTGTACATTTAGTATATCCAATGAAATATATTTTTTGCGGAAACGATATGTTTAGAGAAAGAGTAATGTGGGCTTTGGAAAAAAAAGAAGAAGACACGATAAATAAACAAACATTGTTATTATATTCTGCAATTTTGGGTGCTAGTTTCATAAGTGAATTTAAAGTAAAAATGAGCGGAGAAGGTGATTTTCACGGTTCATCAGGCACAATTTTAAAAGCAGTCCGAAATGCAACTATTAATATACTTCCAGGAAAGTCAAAGAGAGTTTATGCAGTTACACGAAATCATCATTAAGTTGTATTTTACGTTTTATTGAACCTGTATTTAATGTTTTGAGAGCGTGTTTTATGTTTTGTTAGAATATAAAATATAGGTTTTGTTGCCTAGTAATTATGAACTAAAGCGTCATTGATTGTTATTATAACTAACTAACTCACTGGCACTATCAAACCCATCGGTTCATGGCCGCGCGAACATAAGCTCTCCATACATCCCTATCCTGAGCTAATGTTTTCGAATCATTCCCTGTATAATCTGCTTAAATCATAGTTAATGGTAGTCTTTCACCTCATTCTTGGTCTACCAACAGGGTGTTTTCCCTCTGGTTTCCTACACGAAGTTTGTATGCACGTCTTTCATTCCCCATTCGTGCCACATGTCCTGCCCATCGCAGTCTACGAGACTTAACTGTTATTAATATATCTGGCTTCCTATAAAGACCATATAGTTCACTCTTATGTAAATCTTCTCCATTCACTTGTCTGTTTATCTTTTTGGTCCAAAAATTGTCCTAAGAACTTTATTCTCAAATACTTGATTGTTATTATAGTAGATACAAATCTTAATGACTTAGCTGAATTGGCACAGAAATATTTAGTCGTATGATTTATAATAACATACTAAGTTCTTTGGAACGCCTCTACTTTCTTTGGTCCATTAAATAATTTTATATTAGGACACACGCACACGCACACACACACAAATATATATATATATATATATATATATATATATATATATATATATATATATATAATGTACACCGCAGTGGTCTCGAGGTAGCGTGCTGCCTTGTCATGCAGCGGGCCTGGTTTCGATCCCTGTTTTATTTCTTCTTTTCTTATATGTTCTCCACTCCAAATTCTTATTAGGGATACTATCAGATATCACCCTCTTGAGAAGTCCGTACAATCTTAATTGTCTCTCTTCAATTGTCTGTAATACAATTATTTCAATTTTAAAAAAATCTCACTCCACTCCGCTCTAAGTAAAGCAGGAATCCACATGATACGCACAGCGGGCTGTCATTATTCGATTCTGGCTTCGATTACTGTGCCCTACAGTTAAAAACAGCAGACACTTTTTTGGACACACCTTCATATTTCATAACATTTCTCTGGGAGAAATTTTAAGATATGTTTTGGCATGCATTGGTTGACAGTTCCCTTGTTAGTAAATACATGCAATGATTGACAGTTCCGTTGTTAGTAAATAAGACATAAAACAGTAAACGTATAGGAATATAACTTCTATATCCCCATTAAATGGTTCGCGAATCCTAAGTTCCTTACATCAAATTATTTAGTAGATAGAAAATTTCATTGAAATGGAATGGTTCAGTGGTATCTCCGCCAGCCTCTGGTCCGATAATTGAGTTCACTCCGAACTTTATTAAATAATTATGTGATAACTATACGTTCCATAACGATATTTTTTCATAAATCGGGCACCCATTCTACTTCCTTCACAGTAGCCTCCGCCCGCTCCTGGAATCTCCTTCCTCAAGATATCAGGGGTTGCCGCACACTTGGCACCTTTAAGTCACGCTTATACAGTTACCTGTTGTCTAATAATTAATTTTTCTCTATTTATTTAATTTTATACTATGTCATTAATCTTTTCCTCGTTTTTTTATATATCTTGTACATATTATATATTTAATTCGTTAAATTTAGAGTAAATCAAAATACATTATAAATATTAATTGTATTGTATTCATAACTTGTAATCGTTTATATATATATATATATATATATATATATATTGTAATTTAGATTTAAAGACTTTTCTTTTGTATTTTTTTAAACCTGGTTGAGTGGTAGACAAGGCCTTAAGGCCTTAACTCTGCCAGGTAAAATAAAGCTATTATTATTATTATTATTATTATTATTATTATTATTATTATTATTATTATTATTATTATTATTATTTTCTTAGCAAATTTATACGTGAAACTAATTAACTAATTATTTATATCAAATACAGTATATTAATCCTTTGTGCCTGTAAACGACACTTAGGCGTTCACCCCAACAGGGGAGAAATTCAACCATACTAATTTACGTACACTTGTTTTCGAATATATGCCATTGAATGGCCCGGGGTCATCATTCCGCCTCATTGTAACAACTAGGAAACCAAAATAGTACTAGAGTACTAGGATGGGAACATTCGGTAAATTTTACACAGTGGTCTTTTTATTCAGGCTTTTCGTTCTTTTACGAGCGTGAAAATCTTCAGACTCGGGATCCACGGCTTACCGTCCCTCCCGGAGGACTTGTCCCTAGGATTTGTCCATCCCTAATAAATCAATCTCCCATAAAATGACATGTTCACTAGCAACAATAATTCTCCAATTCACGTAGACTTTCACGCAGGAGTTTCTATGATGATCTTAAAGAAGATTTTCGGGCTGTAGGCCGTAGTCGTGAGGCTTGTAGTTCCCCGTCTCAAGACAATCATTGAGGATGCCAGACGCAGTCTCCGGCGAAACGTCGGGGAACTACAAGCCTCACGACCAAGGCCTACAGGTTGAAAATCTTCTTCATGATCATCACAATTCTCCAATTATTATTTTATAAGAGCAATACTATTTTCTAGATGTGAAAACCCTATAGTGTACGAACTTTTTATGTTGGTTTAGGTATACCAGAGGTGATGTTAATATTTGCCAACCTTGAGTTCAATGTGCACTGCTCCGTTTTCATTTGATTGTCTCACAAATGTTTTATTGTTAACAAACATACAATGAATGTCCCTATGCTCTTGTATTGAAACTCCAACAACAGGTAAAATTTGTGTACACTGTTTTACAATATTAATAGCTAACAATATTATTTATGATGTATTTACGTTATGTATGAACTGGATTATTATTCAGTTCTGTTTTCATATGAATTGAAAATTAATTGTGACTACAGTTGATGGTCTATTGTGTTGGATTTGACAGTGGAGTAGGTATCTAAAATACGATTCTGTATTGTATTCAATGAATTACATGAATTGTAAAAACAAATATCAACATTATGGTAATATTTACATGTTGGCGACATTACTGATAGCTGTATCTCTGGAAATATCTGGATACAGTTCAACATTATTCCCATTTTGTTATGTCTCATAACCAACTAACTGACTGGCACGGTCGAATCCATAGGTTCATGGCCGCGCGGACATAAGCTTGCGCCACGCGATCCCACCAACGTTTTTTTTATAACATTGAGTTTGAAAGTTTTTGAGTGACATTCCCAATGATCCTTTGCCCGGGCCCATAGAAGGCAAAGTTTAATCCACCTTTCCTTTGTAAATTACTTGACATACAGTACTGAATGCTAAACAGTATTATAATTAGATTAGATTTATTTAGCCTGGTGGAGTTAAGGCATGTGACCTTCTCTTCCACTCACCAGGACAAACATATATTACATCAGAATATAACAATCTTAATTAACTCTAATATTAAATACTAAGTAAAAATTTGATCAAAAAGAAAATATCTAATATATTACGATCTATAATACAACCAGTTAATGTTAGTTAAAATTAAGACTAAAACTAATAATAAAATGCATACAAGCAAGACATATTAAAATGTCCCTGTCTAATGTATATAAAAAACAAAAGAAAATAATGAGATATAGAAAACTAATTTTACGATTATACAATATTTAAAACAAAACAAATAAAAATATTTGTTATTCTTAATATTATTTTCATAAATAATTAAATTTATTAATTGTTAAAAGAATATTATCAGTGAGGTGTATAAGTTAGTTTGTTATTAAATAATTCTTTAGTTTGTTTTTAAAGGATGTTATATAATCGTGGAAGCTAGAAGGAAAAAGGGGGTTGATTTGGCTTGAGAAAGCTTTAGAATATGTATCAATACGAAACATGACTAGC
The DNA here is from genome assembly GCA_030220185.1 of Diploptera punctata. Taxonomy (NCBI): domain Eukaryota; kingdom Metazoa; phylum Arthropoda; class Insecta; order Blattodea; family Blaberidae; genus Diploptera; species Diploptera punctata. The sequence continues at coordinate 1,174,595 of JASPKZ010007904.1, read as the reverse complement.
TACACAATTAGTAATCACACGTTAACTAAAACGATAACGTTTAATGAGAATCATGAGTCAGATAATAGAAATACAAATAATATAACAAAAATTTATCTTCTTGACCATTGAAAGAAAAGAATGAAATAATACAAATTAACAAACTCGGTCATCAATAATTCAAAAAGTCAATAATAATGATAATATTCATTCACACACACACACACACACAATCCAGTCTAGCGAGGGCTAGGGTTCACAGTCCTGGTTGCCCTACCCTGGCTTGTGGAACTGAAGAAACCAAACAGCTCCCTCGAGCTACAGTCGACCTGACTACGACGATCCCAAAGTTGATGATGACCCTGATACTAACTTGCACAGCTTATTTGTGGCTTTCGATAACGAGGGGAAGTTGCGCAGTCACACGCAGCGCATAAAGAAGGAAGGGGGAGGTACATGGGAGAGAGGACAACGAAGACAGGAATTTGGCACTGTTCTATAACATCACTGTAGAGAGAAGACACGATGACGTAGTTGTTACGTAGTTTTCACGTACCGAAAAAGTGATTTCGGTACAAGCTAAGTTAATAGTTTCTAATCGTCTCCTGTAAAACCTACTTCCCTCAAATCATGGTTATGCTATTTTTCTACCTCATCCTTGGCCTACCAACTTGGGGCTTGCTCTCTAGTTATCTTATAAGAAGTTTCCATATCCCTTTTTCATTCTCCATCCGTACCATATGTCCTGCCCGTCGCAGTCAACAGGACGTAACTCTTCTCATTACATCCGGTTTCCTATAAAGATCACGTAGATCACAGTTAATAAGATTTCTCCATTCACCTGTTTGTTCATCTCATTTAGTTAAACATTTTTTTCTAAGAATTTCATTCTCAAATACTGGTATTTTTACTCCTGGATAACAATTACAAGTCCTTGAAAAGTTCATTACTTTTCACAACTTTCAAATGCAATATTTCATGTCCGCAAATTTGATTTTCTCATTTGTGGTCACATCCAATGTTCCATATCGCTATATCAAACTGTAAATACGCTGAATGTAACTGCTGCTAAAACGAAACTAACTTAACGACTTCCATTAAAATTGTCAACTTCTAAAAGTAGGTTAATTAGATTGCATTGTCCTACTTTAATATTAGATTCCATACAATAATTTCAATTAATATTACACTTTACAATCTATAAAGAGTAACTGGTTCATGAATTTCAAACTAACATTTTCTGCACTATATATGTATATATCGTAACTGCTTGTTTCTAACGACAATTTATATTAAGAGCAAGTCAAATATCATCATCGTCGTCATCAAGGATTACGTAGACCTGTAAGTCTGTTCCAACTCAAAATTGCTCTCGCCATATCTATTGAGGTCGACCTATTTCTTGTCACTCTCCGTTTGTAATACAGGGAGATTTAAAAGTCTCTTGACATTTTCCTCGTATCGTTAATTTATATACTTTTGTTATGGGTAATTGGAAACTATGCTAACAATAGAGGAAATATTAGCTTCGTTTTCGCTCGTTCACGAGGATTGACGTACGGGGTAAATAATAAATATGGCTATACGTTTGATCGCGTTGTGTGATGAAAATATTACCATTACAGGAAATATGAAATTACCGTTGGAAAGACAATTATTCAAATTACAACAATGGAATAAAACAAAACAGTGTAGAACTTACGTCATTAGTCAAAATGGCGTTGAATATGTAACAGTTAATTACAATTGCTGCATGGGCAATAACGTATGCTAATGATCGTGAGGCCGCAAGAAGTGAGTTTAACGTAGAATTGCAGCCGTCGACTGTGGGGAAGTGGAGAAAAGACTGCTGGAAACGGGAAGGGTGCAGAAAATCAAACCTCCTGGAAAGTCTCACATTTGCACGGATGCAGAAGAACGAAGAAAATTGCGGAGGCGTTCGACGCTAGCCCACAAAAATCAACCCGCTAAGCTGCACGTGACCAGTGTTTTGTTTTGTTTTGTTCTATTGTTGTAATTTGAAGGATTCCCTTTTCAATGATAACATCATATTTCCTTTAATAATAATATTTTCGTCACAAAATGCGATTAAACGTATAGCCAAATTTCTGAATCACTCTATATATGCAGGTCCAAGAAGAATTCACTAGAAAGTTGAGAAAACCAGGTTCTGTCAGATAAGCTATTTGAGATTTGGTACTGAAAATAAAACGGACGGGATCTATTGCTGATGAGGCACGTAGAGGGAGGCGGGCTACAACACCAGAAGACGTGCAAAACATACAGGATGCCATCTCACGAAATCCCGGTGCATGAACCAGAAGATTCGGCAGAGAGTTGGGTATGTCCCAAATCACTCTATGGCGTACCTTGCGCTTCAAACTGAACAAACTCCCTTATCACATCCAGACAATGCACAAGAATATGTAGCTCGACAAGCTATGTGTGATGACCTGTTAAATGCCATTGAAAATGAAGATCTCATGGAACATGTGTTATTCATTGATGGGGCAACATTCCACACATTGTGGACATGTCAATAGGCATAATTGTAGGATTTTGGCAGGCTAACAGCCAAACGCCATACAAGAGTTTCAGAGAGACACACCAAAGGAAAGGTAAATGTGTGGCTGGGAAGAACAAAAACAAAAATTTACGGGCCATTCATGTTTGTGGAAACTAAAGTAACTGGAAGTAACAATCTTGACATGATAGAACAATACCTGAATCCGCAGCTGGCACAGGATGCTGTACAAGATACTGTATTTTTCCAGGAAGATGGTGCACCACCCCATTTTGCCATCATTGTTCGTGACCACCTCAATGAAGTTTTCCCTGGTAGGTGGATCTGTCGTGATTCACCGAGAATTTGGGAGGCCCGCTCACCAGATCTGACACCACTAGACAACCATTATGATTAAATATCATCTGACTCAGAAATCACAACAAATAGATAAATATAAGTTTACCCTTCTTTGTTTGGGGTTTCGTTCGTTAAGTCCAAAGTGTATGAAGTGAAGATCAACACCTTACAGCAATTGAGAAACCGAATAGCTGCAGCGTTTCGCTGTGCGCAAGAGAGATGGAGTCTGTGCTGTAACTTAGAGAGCCACCACATTGAAGTACTGCGTTTATCATTCAGTAGTCATTACTTTCCATATGTAATAACATGTTTGGCATAAAACATTGGTTTGGCGAAAATGTCAAGTGACTTTTGAATCATCCTGTATAAAACCGTTCTTGGCATCCTGGTGTTTGGCATTCATATTACATGGTCTCTCCAATATATTCTATATTTTTCTATTAATATTGTGATTGGTTCTTTGCTCAATTCCTTTCTGATATCAGTATTTATTTTGTGATCTAATATTGTATTTCCAGTTACAAAGCGGAGTAATTTTCATTTCTGAAACGTCCATTTGTCTTCATTGATCGGAGAAGAAGTGTCCAACTTATAATAAGAGTGGCAATGCAACCATTCTGTATAGTTTTAGCAGTGTTTCCTCGTCTTACGTTGTATTTTAATGTTCACTGTATTGTACCACAGAAATGCCTGGATGCTCCACAGGCGAAATATAGCAGAAAATCGGCATTTCTTAATTTCTTGGTGAGTCCGAATGTTCGAATATTGTGTAGTTACGAATGTAGAAAATATAAAAGTGTTTGAAATTATAAATTCCTATCCTTCGGAAACATAGCGTGGTGGATAAAAACCGATATCATATTTGAATTCAGGAGAAAACGTTCTATCAGGATCCCATATTTTTCTTTCCGAGACAAACAAAAAGTTTATTTTTTGTTGCTCAGTGTTATTAACTGTCTACTACTGTTTATTATACCATTATATAGGGCTATTCAGAAAGAAGAAACAGACTTCCTCTAAACTACAAAAAATTAGAAACGCAATTCCAATGCTCCTGAAAAGAGAAAAGTAATAATATTTATAAAAGTACCAAGTCTGAAAAGGCTTCAACCATCCAAGATTGATTCCTATTATCCCATAATATATTTCCTGGTGCTTAGGATCTTGAAAGGATGACGATTATGACTGTCATAATATTCAAGGAACATTTGGGCCTTAAATTTCCAGACATTAGTGTTACAGGTGAGGAAAAACTCCGAAAAATAAACCTCACTCAGGAATATTTATGCATGCAAATATAATAGTCATAAAATTATATAAAATGAGTCCATGATTATCTTTTAAAATAAACACGATTATTTCAGTAGTGATAATTCGTTTCATTTATTTTATAAATTTACGTAAAATTCCACTCATTGAAAAAAACCTGATTAAAAGTGTTTTAGGAGTATACTGAGAAAAAATGTCGAGATGCACTGACACACAAGGGAACCTCAACCATTGCATGTCGAAAACTGTTTTGAACTTTCTCCCAGAGAAGCGTTGAGATGTACCATGGGCGTGACCAAAAACTTATCTTCAGCTTTTAACTGCAAGGCACAGAAATCGATGCCAGAATGCAGCAATGGCATCTCACTGTGCGGAAAAGAAGGACGTTCTTCCTTGAAGAGAGTGGAATCGAATGAGGTGGGGCACGTCGCGGACTGCAGGTAGTGAGGGTTATCCATTTCACCAAGTAAGGAGTTATATTACTTCCCCCTAGTTTAAATTTATATATTTAGCGCTGGATTTTAACTTTTTGCAGTTAAAATTGGCAGATATTTTTTTATAAAAGCCTTGGTAAATCACAACGCTTCTCTGGGAGAAATTTGAAGGTACACTTCGGCACGCGAAGGTTGACAGTTTTCTTTTTTTAAATATAAGTGCATCGAGACTTGTCAGTTATGGGCTCCTGAGCTATGTATTCACCCCGAATTAAAATTCTAGCATTCCAGCTAGATCAAGTATCTCACGGAAATAATAACATAAATAATGCTTCCTCATTCTTTAATAACATAGATGCAGAAAAATATGTTTCAAAAGACGTTTGTGGGTTGCATAGTTCAGGCGTAAAGGCATCTGGGTACCTACACTGCCTGGATTCGATCCCGGACAGCGAAATCATGGAGATTTTCCTATAGTTATCTGATCCTTTGTAACCCTGGGGCTCATACAGCCTCCTATATAATGAGTACTGACAACTTTCCTCGATTGTAGGGCTAATAACTTCTCCTTGTATAATTGGTAAGAATAAAAGTAATGTAATATTTTTACTTTCTTCTCCAAAGGACGTAAATACACTTTTATTTACATTGCGCACGACCCTGTTTGGCCGTACGTGCATATTCTGTTCCATGAATAAAAAGAACATACGAATAAACAAACAAATACATACATACATTAAATTAATATTGGGAAGTAAACATTATGAGGTACAATCATTAAAATTCATCGGAGAACATATTGTTTAAACAACTCACCTCATAGGATTCATGCTTCCATGAAGATGGCGACAATAGAATAGTTGACGGCCAAAGAATTTCATCAGTCGGAGTTATGGCTGAAGATGAACACGACTGTGTTTGAAATCGCGATATCATGGAAGCATAAATCCTATGAGGTGAGTTGTTTAAACAATGTGTTCTCCGATGAATTTTAAATACATACATGTTTACACACCTACACTTTCACAATAAAAAGGCATAAAAACAATGAATATATATATATATATATATATATATACCGCTGTGGTCTCGAGGTAGTGTGCTGCCTTGTCATACAGCGGGCCCGGGTTCGATCCCCGGTCGGGGCAGATTTTTGGGTGAGATTTTTATCGGGGTTTTTCCTCACCTGTAAGACAAATGTCAGGAAAACGTTAAGGCCCTAACGGTCTTCAAAATCATATGGCCATCATCATCATCCTTATAATTATCATCTCATCATCATCATCCTTCACCAGTGTGGAAAGAAACGGGAAGCTACCACACCTACAATTCCCTAGTAAAGCTGCAAAGCATAGAATGAAATGCTATGATTGCAGGGAAAGACCTGCCCTCGGGCAGAATTACTATGGATGAATATATATATATATATATATATATATATATATATATTATATATACGTCTACGTCTCCAGCATATACACATAAAAATATCATGTGTACAGATACAAAAAAAATATAATACTCACTTTGTACAATAAAATAATTTACTACACAACATATTAAAACGCTCGCCCACCGCAGTGGTAAGAATAGTTGAGGCTCTATGGCATGTTAATGGGGAACCTACCTTTACAGAAGTATTAAAAATTCCCTCTAATTCTATTTCAAACTTTAACTTCATCCTAACTATTTATTGGCGGCTCCATGGGGCAACTGGGTTAGACACTGGACTTCTATGTCTGTGTTACCAGTTCTCGACTCGGTCAATGCATTTGGTATTCGTGGTGGATGAATTAGAGCCAGGGCAGGTTTTTCTCGGAATTTCTCTCGTTTTCTCCTGCTGAAAACTTAATTCCACCACTTGTGCTAAAAACTTAAATCTACCACTTCTACTAAAATTTTAATTCCACCACTTCTCCACACTCATCTCAACCAATTCGTTACATTTAACATAATCTCCTCTGTGATAGTGTGACAGACTGATCAGCTGACGTGCTAGAATACCACAGCACATATCTTCAATAATACAGGCTTCATCACATCTTTATTTTCATCACATCTTATATTTTAAATTACAAAGTGACCTCAATGGCGTTTCGTCATGAATTTTAAAAGTATTGATTCATCATATACTCGTGCCTCGAACTGGCGTTAGAACGGATACGAGCATTACTTTTAATTGAACTCTTTACAATGACATTAGCTTCATATTTACATATAAAATTAAGGATATCCTGTTTTTGATTGCTTCTTTCATTCGATAACATTTTCATAATCACCTCACAAAATATATATTATGTCACCTTGAAGAATCCAGCCTATATCGTATGGGGTGAAAAATGGTAACTGAAATAAATATCCATACTTGGCCGTGATGAAGAGAGAACTTAGGGTCGGTTTCACTAACAGAGGTAACTGTATTACGCCAGTTTAAGCTATGCATTATAAAGGGGAAAACTGGCGTCATACAGTTACCTATTTTGGTGAAATTGACCCTAAGGGTCGGTTTCACCAACAGAGGTAACTGTAATACGCCAGTTTAAGCTATGTATTATATATGGGGAAACCTGGCGTAATACAGTTACCTCTATTGGTGAAACTGGCCCTAAATGAACAAGATTTACTATACTTCTTCCGAGCTAGTTCCAGTTGTAATGTAAACAAATCAGATGTATGCCTGCGTTTTCATTGGTCGAATAATGAATTTACCTTTAAGCATATAAGAAAATATAGTTCGCTAACACTCGAAATAAAGGAAATAAACATTATATATTATCTAGCACATGTCTATATAAGTTATATGGGAGAATCTTAAAATATATAATTACAATTTTAATACATTAAATAAGAATTGTTATATTCCTACGCGTACACAATGCAATTTCGATTGTTTCAAAATGGCTGATTTCTTTGAACATTGGAAAGGAAACCATTTATAAAGCGGAGAAAAATTAATTTATGTTTTCAAACAGTTTAGTTAAAAATATATTAATTAGCCATTGAGGATGTGGTGGAAATAATAATATAAGAATTTATAGGTGCATCAGCATAGAGCATATATTCTGCTCATAATGAAATAGCAAATAAAGGATATCTATTGACTCCATGGAAAAAGCGTAAACGTCTGATCAGGTAGGCCCATATATAATGTTTTGTCAAAAATAAATAGGAAAATCGAAGTTCTTAATTTTTGGTACCATCTTACCTTCCTTCCCATAAAATTTGAGGTTGCCTAAGAACAATTTTTCTACATTTTCTTACAGGTTAGGAAGAGAGAAGTTGGTGTACATTAATTTTTTATACACACGTTTGGGAAATTATTGCCAAGGTTGGTTATACCGACTTTACATATATCCTGCCACCTGTTGGAAGTCGTGTTAAACGTTCGCGCATGTGCACTGCATTTCTGTAGTAATTAGGTAAATACTTTATAACACGTGACGCAAACAATTTCTTAGTTCCAATCATACACCATGCGTATGCGCCAACCGACACCAAGCTGCTTACACTATAGAATCACGGGATGCAGGCAACATATACACGATACTTGAACGTTGCCAACGAACCTAAAAGCTAGCCTAACGCAATTTAAGTACTCTAACCTATGAAAGAATGCACGCTGATTTTATTTAGGGTAAGTTAATTACTACAGACTCTATGTTGGCTACACTGGAACACAGAATAATCGTTAAAAAAATACGGCTGCCTTGTCTTCATGTAGTTCAAGAACTAACTAACTAACTAAAACTAACTAACTAACTCACTGCCACTATCGAACCCGAAGGTTTATGGCCGCGCGGACATAAGCTATCCATACATCCCTATCCTAAGCTAATGTTTTCCAACCATCCCCTGTATAATCTACTTCCCTCGAATCATAGTTAATGTTAGTCTCCCACCTCATTCTTGGTCTACCAACTAGGCGTTTTCCCTCTGGTTTTCCTACAAGAAGCTTCCATACACGTCTTTCATTACCCATTCGTGCCAAATGTCCTGCCCATCGCAGTATTCAAGACGTAACTGATCTCATTATATTTGGCTTCCTATAAAGACCATGTAGTTCACTATTATTTAGTCTTCTCCATTCACCTGTCTGTCATGTAGTTCAATATCGTGAATAATATATTCAAATAATCGTTAGAAAACATGTAAAATCACTGTAAATTGTAGGAAAATTGTTGAAAATGAAACCCTAAGAATAAAATTTGACAGGGTTTATGAAGGAATTAAAAGAGTCGCGTCTCAGGTTGTAAAGTTTAGCCGAAATTAGAACAATACATTGAGTAAGTGAACGTATAATACTAAAGTTTTTCCTAATTCAAGTACTGATTGCAAGATGAGGTGTCTCTACACTCCAGAAGTTGGAACTCAGGATCTCAGAAAATCGGAACATCAGGATACAATATCGCGGAACAAAATCCAGAATCTGAAATGTGTTTAATAATTAATTTTTCAGACTATTTAACTCATGCTCCAAATGGGATTCAATAACCAATCTAGTTTCAATGAATTTTATTTTACAACCAATGACAGTTGCGTTTCATCTCGATATTTATCGAATTCTGTTTATCAAAATAAAGAAAGCTCCTCCTTTTAATATTATGAACAGGTGAGAGCATTATTTTGCAGTGACAGACTTTCCAACAAATACGTTGAATATAGCAAATAATGAACAGATTCCTTCGACCTACACGTTTGATAATTATGTGTTCAATAATTGTGTTTTTAAATTATGATTTTACCGAATTGATTCCTAAAAAATAATTAATAACCTATAATGTTGGTTATAATATACAGTTTAATGTCTTTAGTTTTTTCTCCACTAGGGTGCATTCTAACAATATTGCGATCCTATTTGGCAATAGATAATACGATCAAGTTGCAGTGCATATACATAACCTCATATTTCTGATTTATTTTCAAACATCACCGTTTACTTTAATATATAAATACTTTAAAATACCGGCAACTATATTGAAATAATGACTTTTGAGTAAAGAGCTTAATTTTATTCGTTAAATAGTCGTAACAAATGCCACTCTTGATTCCAAATCATCTAGATAAATTGGAAACCACTCATAGCAAATTACTACGACTATTTAACTCATGCCCCAAATGGGGGTCAATGACCAATCATGTTTCAATGATTTCTGTTTTACAACCAATCAGAGTCGTGTTTCACGAAATATTTATCAGTGTTATAATTATCATATTAAAGAAAGCTCCTCCATTTTAATATTCTGAACAGGTCTGACCATTATTTTGCAGTGACTAAGTCAACAGTAAAGCCGCCATATTTGAATGTTCAAAATGGCAGAAACAAGATTTGGCTGTGCTTCAAATTAAGTTATAGACGAAATACAAATTTGACAATTGTGCGTCCAATAATTGTGATTTTAAATAATGATTTTACCGAGTTGTTTACTAAAAAAAATTAATAACCTACAATTTTGGTTATAATATACAATTTGATGTGTTTAATTTTTTCTCCGCTAGGATGCATTCTTATAATATTGCGATGATATTTCAAGTTTCCCACGCCAGATGGCAATATATAACATTATATGATCTTGTTGCAGTGGATGGAGAAACGAAACATAACGTTTCTCATTTGTTTTCAAACATCGCCGTTTACATTAAATATATAAATATTTTAAAGTAACTATATTTAAATAATGATTTGTGAGTAAGTAGCCTAATTTTATTCGTTAAATAGTCCTAACAAATGCCACGAGTGATTTCCAAATTCTCTAGATAAATTCACGACTCACGAAGTGAGGAATGGGTTTATCGATAATTTGGAAATCACTCGTGGCATTACTTATGATAATTTATGAATATCTTGTACATAATTAGTTAGCTGGAAAATGAAGATTCAAAACTATTGATTTAAAACTACTCTGACGTCAGATAAGTCGCTTCGCCTTGTTGTTTGATGCCAACTTAAGTTGAAGTAGAAGCTCGTGCACATAATAGTCGTAGTGCTGTTTTCGATATAAATAAAAAATGAAGAGTAGTTTTAAATTCGAACCGAGTTTCGTGCAAAAGCGATGTGAGCCGTGCATTAACCACAGCTGTTTGGAAGGGGTGGGGGCAGATCCCCTACAATCACGTCCCCTTGTTGATTTTTTGGTACGTGCTAGGAACAACTTTGCAGAGATTTCATATTAAGCTCACAACTGGCATCTTTCCCAATGTATCTGTTACTGCGAGGCAGAGGTACTAACACTTTCTGTATGACGTCATCAAAATGTAAACACAATTATTATTTATTATCGTCTGTTAAAGTTTCACATTATATCAATTTTCAACGCGAATTTATATGGATTTAAAATGGAGTAAAGTTTGATAATTTGGTGTTAGGGCCACATTTCATGATAAAAATACTTAATTTTCATATATATATATATATATATATATATATATATTAGCTTTATTTTACCTGGCAGAGTTAAGGCCTTAAGGCCTTGTCTACCACTCAACCAGGTTTTAAAAAATACAAAAAAAAAGTCTTACATCTAAATTACAATATACATAAACGATTACATGTTATAAATACAATACAATTAATATTTATAATGTATTTTGATTTACTCTAAATTTAACGAATGAAATATATAATATGTACAAGATATATAAAAAACGAGGAAAAGATTATTAATGACATAGTATAAAATTAAATAAATAGAGAAAAATTAATTATTAGACAACAGGTAGGCCTAACTGTATAAGCGTGACTTAAAAGTGCCAAGTGTGCAGCAACTCCTGATATCTTGAGGAAGGAGATTCCAGGAGCGGGCAGAGGCTACTGTGAAGGAAGTACGTAGAATAAGAGGAAGTGCTATGAAGAGGAATTGTTAGCAGACTGCTATCTTGTGACCTAGTGTCAATATTGTGGTAATAGGATAACTTCTCAAATCTGGACACCCAGGTAAGTAGGAATGTAGGAATTCAGAAGCTTGAAAAGTAGTGAAAGAGAGTGCAATTTACGTTTGTCAGTAAGACGGAGACAAGAGATGTTATTAAAGTGTTCGGAAATATGGTCATAACGGCGGATATTGAAAATGAATCGAACTCAAGCATTATGAACATGCTGCAGTTTCTGCGACAAGTCATAGTTTAGATCATTATATATAATGTCACAATAATCGAAGTGTGGCAACACAAGATTCTGCCCAAGGATTTGTTTTAACGAAACTGGGAGAAAATTCTTTAAACGTCTAAGATAATGTAAGATGGAGAAGGTCTTTTTACATATGTGTTTCACTTGTGTTTGCCAGGTTAAATTTGCGTCTAGATGTAGTCCAAGATCTATTACTGAAGAAGAATAAGGGATAATTATGTATACATTATTAGGTTATGTAGAATTATTAAGAATTAATGATATTACATTTTGCTAACATATTGATTTATTCACGAATGAGTGTTGTTCTTATTTTCCGCGTTTTGTTCAGAAATTTACCCAAGTTTATCCAATTTTCTGGATTTACCATTAACTCGTAGCATGCCAATCTCTCACGATTTGAATTTGAAAATCTTTCGAGTAACTTAATAACTGACGCCTCCAATATTATAAATCATATATTTTCCTAATATATATATATATATATATATATATATATATAGTCTATATACATATCATCTTCAAAGATCCCGCACATTGGACATATTACCATATCGTGATCGTCGCTAATTTTTAGAAATTTCCATGCTCCTAGCCTAAACCAAGCAAGCCCTTATCTCTCTTTAAATCCCAGATTGAGTATATAAGATTTCCCCAAACTTGTTTTAGGTATCTTTGTAAAAACAGTGAGCGTTTTCCCGTACTCCTATATATAGGCCTAATTAATAGTCATGCAAGTTCAATTTCGGTATATATACGTAAGGTACACTATTATTTATTCCCGAACACACCAAATAAATGGCAATTTAAAAAATTGGAATTTATTTTCAGTTTTATAAAGTACCATAAATAATTTAACGTCACTAAATTATGTCTTTTACCACACACAGACACAAACACAAACACACACACACATATATATATATATATATATATATATTACTAGTGGATGCCCGGCGTGAGTTGCTACGCCTAAATAAATGAAATAATAAATCTTAATTAAATTATATAGTAGGCCTATATTTGGCATCTCGTAACTAGATGGAGAGATAAGGTCTCTTGATGTGGAAACATATCTATGGCCTAACTCCTTGATGTAGGAGAAGGAGAAGAAGAAGTACACACAGCGTCGAACCAAACATGGCAGTTGCTGAAGTCAATGTTTAATTTCGAATTTCAGGTAAACACTCACTTTCACTGATTTTTGTAGAGTACCCACTTGTGTTTATTTTAATAGGATATACTGAGTTTCGTTGAAAATGTAGAAAATTGCGACAGCTAGATCGATTAAAAAATTTTCGTTTCAGATGAACTTCTCAACTTAATGGCTTTAGAACGTAATAGAAAGTGGCTAAACACTCCCTGCACCTGAAAGCATGTATGTACAAATTTTCCTGAAGATCGGTTAAGTGGTTTAGAAGTCCATAAAACAGAAACATACGCAATATGAATTTTTATAAATATGCGTTATCCAAAGGTAAAGTAATCCCTCTATATATGAGTAAACATGTTGGAAATTTTTTTACAAGAAGAAGAAGTGTTTCTTCCGATCGACATAACATCAGTCGCCAAGATTGTACTGAAGATGAGACCGTTATGGTCCCGAAATCGCGATCTACTTGGAAGATTTATATGAGGAGAGGTAGGAAACATTTGATTTTATCATATTAGCAATTGACTATCGGAAACGTGTGTTATCACATTGCCAACATGACTCAAAGAGTCACTTGTTTTCCGGTCGAATATTTACAAGCGGCACGGTGGCATAGAATAGCCTTAATTTGAAAGGAAATCGGTTGGCATATCCAAGTTTATATTTTTATAAAGTGAATTTGTTTGTGTACCTAGGAACAATAATTTTAAAGAGGAATGAAATGCACAAAGAAATTAAACATAGGCTCAATTCTGTAAATGCATTCTATTATGCATTATAGGAACTCATGTCGTTCCAAATCCTTTTAAAAATATTAAACTGAAAGTATATAAAAATTTATTCTCTCGGTTATATTATATGGATGCGAAGCACGGACTCTAACTTTAAGCAAGAAAAGGAGATTACAAGTATTTGAGAGTAAGGTTCTTAAGAAAATTTCTGGACCAAAGAGAGAGGAACAGGCATGCGAATGGAGAAGACTTCATAACAGTGAGCTGCATTATCTTTATTGGAAAACCAGATATAAAGACCAGTTGAGTCTCGTAGACTGCGATGGGCAGGATATATGGCACGAATGGGGTATGAAAGAGGTACATGGAAGCTTCATGTAGCAAAACCAGAGAGAAAACGTCCAATTGATTGACTTAGAATGAGGTGGGAGAATAACATTAACCATGATTTGAAGGAATTAGATTGTACAGGAGATGATCGTAAAACATTAGCTCATGGTAGGGATATATGGAGGGCTTATATTCGCGCGGTCATGAACCTACGGATTCCGTAGAGCCAGTGATTTAGTTAGTTAGAATTTGTTTGTGAGAAGCTTTCTCTATATATTTATAAAAGGAAAGTGTTGATTAAATTATCATATGTAATGCCACTAGTGATTTGCAATTTATCTAAAGGATTTGGAAATCAAGAGTGGCATTTGTTAGGAGTATTTAACGAATAAAATGAAGCTGTTTACTCACAAATCATTATTTAAATATAGTTATTTTAAAATGTTTATTTATTTAATATAAACGGCGATGTTTGAAAACAAATCAGAACGATTGTTACGCTTGTTCATCACTGCAACCAGATAATATTATTTATTGCCAAAGGATCGCAATATTGTAAGAATGCACCCTAGTGGAGAAAGTTATAGCAAACATTATAAGTATTAATTAATTTCTGTTGTACTATGATGTAAATATGTCAATTATATTTTTCTGCAACATTAATTCCTGGGAAATAATTCGTTTAAGAAAGTGCAGACAGTGGTTTCTTTTTTTGTGGTATAATCAATTGCTACAAATGTTTTATATTATCTCCCGCAAGCACCATTAGTTGACATTCGTGCACTATATATGTACAATCTGGTAGCCGTATTTCTTAGAGAGTCAGTCACTGCAAAATAAAGCTATGGCCTATTCAGAATATTAAAAAGGAGGAGCTTTCTTTAATACGATAAGCTTCAGTTGATAAATTCGAGGTGAAATACGACTGTGATTGGTTGTAATTAAAAAATCATTCAAATGTGATTGGTCATTGAATCCCATTTGGGGCATGAATTAAATAGTGATCTAAAACAAATTATATTTTCTTTAAAATATTGGAATATCCACAGGTGGCATAGAATAGCCAGTTCGTGTTACATATGTATCCTTGCATAGAAGATGTTTTTAATATCCCATTGGGATACTACAGGCTGACCACTATATTTCAAAGGTTAAATTGTAAAATAATCAATATGAAAGCATATCTCTGTCCTGCATTTGCAGAGGTCTACGGCAGGGCCTCTGAAGTCTAAATGTGGTTTTCAAATATGACCATAGATTTTTACTCTGGCTTGTTTACATGGAAGCAATTAAATTCCATAGCGTGGCTCATAACCCGGGGGATTAATATTGATAAAACATTAATTAATCCATCAGTCCTTTTATCCATATTTGCATTGCGTGTAGTATATACTTTTAATAATGGATGCACCAAAAACTAGTTTCAAGCTATAATGAACTCATTTATGTATGAATAAAACTCCAAGATTAAACAAGTTTGTATAAATTGACCTAAAACTGGTATTTACATCAGAGAATAATAGTAAACAGACAGTGGTTAT
Organism: Diploptera punctata; assembly: GCA_030220185.1. Lineage (NCBI taxonomy): Eukaryota > Metazoa > Arthropoda > Insecta > Blattodea > Blaberidae > Diploptera > Diploptera punctata. Next base: position 1,159,172 of record JASPKZ010007904.1, on the reverse strand, counting down.
TTTAAAAGCCAGGATTTTATATTTAATTTATCAGTCACTAGCCAATACCCGTCCACCGCTGTGGTATCGAGGTAGCGTGCTGCCTTGTCACGCAGTGGGCCCGGGTTCGATCCCGGTCGGGACAGTTTTTATGGGTGAGGTTTTTATTGGGGTTTTTCCTCGCCTTAAAACAAATGCCAGGAACACTTTAAGGCCCAAACGGTTCCCGAAATCATATGGCCATCACCCTTATCATTATCATCATCATCCTTCACCGGTGTAGAAAGCAACGGGAAGCTACCACACCTACAATTCCCTAGTAAAGCTGCAAAGCCTAACATGAAAATGCTATGATTGCAGTAAAAGACCTGCCCTCGGGCAGAATTACTATGGATGGATGGAGTTAATAACAGTGCGCTGCTACGCCTAAATAAATGAAAATTAATGTGCTTTTATGTTTAGTTGAATAAGTAAAAGGAAAAATTCATATCGGAATTACATTTAGATACCCCGTGCTGTTTACCCGGCGTTGTCCGGGAATCTACTCATCTCGAACTTCTTGGCATAAATGAGCTGAAAGACAAAAATTAATGTACTTCTTATGATTAGTTCAATAAGTAAAATGAAAAATAATTATAAATGTATATCGTAATTATTTTAAGAATTCACGTGCTGATTACCCGGTGTTGCCCGGGAATCTACTTATCTCGATCTTCTTGGCATAAATGAGCTAAAAGACAAAATTCGTTATTGTGAGTTATCCGTAAAAGAAAACCCGCCATGTGCTGCCATGCTTGCACAGGAATCTCAGTACTTGTCTCGATCTTCTTGGCATCAATGAAAGACAAAAATGGTTATTGTGAGTTACCCGTAAGAGATAAACATATGCTGTCGCGGACTTTTTTTATAGATATTTTTTGAGATATTCAATTCTGTGTACATTCATTTTGTGTATTTGTTATAGTTTAGGCAGCGTAAGCAATTTAAGCGTCCAAAGAGCTACTTTTTTCACGTTTTCCACTACAAATAGCGATTTTTAAGGGTGTAGAAGTTGAGTATCACAATTATCTTATAGCCTGTGTTCATCCCGGAAATCTCCTGAACATTTTACAAAAGCCCAGTCACAATCGGATCAACGGTATGACCGCACATAAAGTACGAACAAACAAACATTCATTTTTATACATTATATTATTACTAAATAGATTTTTAAATTCAAACAAATTCTTCCGTGCCCAATATTAAGTTTTGATTCTCTTCCTCCATTCCTCTCAATCCTTCCAGTCACCATCATACACTCCCCTGTTCCTCGTCAAATTCCTAATTCCCTTTACTCTTGTCTTCTTATCTTCTTTTCCTTCCATTTGGAACCCACTCCAAACACCTAACTGGCAATCTATTTTCATTCATCCTCTTACATGTCCTGACCATTGTAATTGTTTATTTCCCACAAATTGCATAATTGTTTCGTTAAAGTTATTTTTTTATCTCATAATACTGTTTCTGACCCTGTATAATTTAGAGCATCGTGCAGATCTTAAAACTTCATTCCTATAGATTGTAATTTAATTTAATTTTGACATTTTAATTCACTTTTCTGTTCTATAGGTCAATAAACTTCTTACTATTGATTTATAAATACGGATTTTAATTAATTTATTAGTATATACATTATATAGATATGATTGGCATGTTTTTAGTTTATTATATATGCATATATCATAGGAAAAGAGAAACTCTATTTTTGGTGAACATATCGATGTTAAAACAGTTAAAATTAAGTTCACATATTGCAATAACTCCTAGTTTAATTCCAAACAAATTAATACGTAGAAATTAATAATGTAATGTGTGTTATTCGAATTCAATCTTGTTTAGCTTCACTTTAATGTTAGCATTATAAATTCAATAACCATGTTAAAGCTATTGTATACTATCAAACTATCAATTAGGATTTACAATCTACTAAATGTTCTCATTTCAGTTACGTTATGAAAGTTACAAGAAACATTTCAATTTTCCATTGACACATTTCAATCTCTCACCTTATGCATGCTTATACAGTGATATCAGTTACGTAGTGGAAGGCAGACGCGGGGATTTCACTATACACGGCTGACGCACTCACGACGGGGAACGGACAGCGTAGGATCGCGGTGATACAACCACACACATTTTCGTAACTATTTTACAAATTGTCGTACTTACCTACTTTATTGAAGCAGGTGTTGGAATTGTTCACCTTCTTTGTCCATACATTTTAGACACCTCTTTATGAAATTTGTTGTACATAATATGGACTGTTAAACGTGATGGAATTTTTACATCCGGAAATCGTGTTTCAAAACGTCTTCGTATTTGGCTGGCTGACAGAGTTAATAAACATTGTTCATAAATAAATACACGTTGTTCAGTAGAAACATGATTAGCAATTATATAGTTTACACTCATACACACGTGATTCACTTTACACTTATGTTTTATAAGATACAAATTTTAAAATTGAAATAACTTATACACGTGTCATTCAGTTTACTTTGTACACACGTCATTCAGTTCACAAGGAAAAGCGATCAAGCACCTTATCTACTCGAGGTACACTACCTGGCTGTGGCCGTGAACTCGCTTCTGAGTCGGCGCACATTTCAGGTCCCGTGCCTGCACGTGTAAGCCTTCGTTATCGCACAGTACAAACCCCGCGTCTGCCTTCCACTACTAAACTGATCTCACAGTACATTACAGGGACGCATGTCGACCCAATTTCTCTAAAAAATATTAAATTGAAAATGTAAAAACTGTTATTCGCCCAGTTATATGGAAATAGAAACATGGACTTTTACTTGAAGGGAGGAGAAAATATTACGAGTATTTGCGAATAAAGTTCTTAGGTAAATTGTTGTACCAAAGAGAGATGATCAGACATGAAAATAATAATAATAATAATAATAATAATAATAATAATAATAATAATGATTTATTTTAGCTGGCAGAGTTAAGGCCATAAGGCCTTCTCTTCCACTCAACCAGCGAATAGTAAAATTATGCAAAAATTACGTATATATTACAATTTTAAGATATTGAAATACAGACTAAACAAAATACAATGATGATGTGATCTAATACTAGCTAATACTAACAAAAACATAGAAAATGGAGAAGACTACATAACAATAAGAGACATGATCTTTATAGGAAACCAGATGTAATATGAAGAGTTAAGTCTTGTAGACTACGGTGGACAGAACATGTGGCACGAATGGGGAATGAAAGAGGGGCATGGAGGCTCTTTGTAGGAAAACCCGAGGGAAAGCTCCCAGTAAGCAGGCCAAGGATGAGGTGGGAGATTAACATTAACTATGATTTGAGAAAAGTAGATTATACAGGGGATAATTGGAAATCATTAGCTCAGGATAGGGATGTATGGAGAGCTATGTCCGCGCGGCAATGAACCTACGGGTTCGATCATGCCAGTGAGATAGTTATTGTTTTCAATGTAAAAAATTAGATTAATAGACAGTTCAACATTTTGTAAATAGAACATATCAATTCTCTTTTCATATAAATTACGTTTTTTTATTAGTTATTAATTTAATGAGTAAACTCTCAAGCATAAAGATGATAGAATTACAAGATTTTAGGCATATAAAAATAAGTTTTTGACCTATTGTAAACAAAATTTTGTACAGCCCTTAAATACATTAACAGGTTTTACTTATAATTTCGCTCATTTACCGTATTTTACGGACTATAACGAGTTACTGACTATAACACGCACCTTAATTTTTAAGCAATTTAAATAATAACATTTTTACCATTTTTATTATTACATTTCAAATCCACACTAAAAATTCTTACTTTATAAACCCGTTCCGATCTTTAAAATCTCTGAAAATCATCATCATCATCTGAACTTTCTTCTTCTTCTTCTTCTTCGTCATCCTCTTAATATATAAAATGGTCTTCACTGCCACGGAGAGCGTTATTTACGCCGCTCTTCTTGAAAGATTTAACAATAATGTCTTCTCTCACTCTAGACCACGACTGTTTTATCCACTGATACACTTGTTTGATTGCATGTCGTTTTAAAGCTCTATTCGGTGTGAATTCATGTTGGGTTTCATCGATCATATATTTGTTCAAGTTCACTGGCATCGTAGACTGCAATGATGCATCATAGGCTAGACAGTGTTCTGGATTTGTGATGGCGGAACGGGAGGGAGACTTTATTCTCAAAACTATTCAAAAAATCGCCCCATTAATATTAATTTCATATACAATCAATTTTAATGGGTTTGGGTGTTAGCAAGCTTGTGAATCCCCACAACTCATGTTCGTCGTATCGGTGCACTGTTGCTGCCAGTCGAGTCTAATGTTTCCAGATAGAGATAGGTTTCCCGCCATTTTTAAGACTTGCGGAAATTTTAAGTCAAACACTGGACATTTTTATATTAATTTCGAGTATAAGACGCACCTAAATTTTGGAGCAATTTTTTTCGAAAAAAGAATGCGTCTTATAGTCTGTAAAATGCGGTAATATACGAGTACAATAGGGATCTTCAATATGGTATTTGTTCTAGAAGTTAGAAGTTTCATTTACATTGAGAATTTTATTGTGCGATTCAATATAACTTGATTTATTTTTTATTAATTTTATAATGGTTATTTCATAACAATTATTATTTAAATAAAATGGTCTTTTTGTATTTTTCGATCTTCATTATCATCATCATCAGCATCATCATCCGTCACGAATTGGGCTTTTATAGACCTAATTCGGCCCATCTAGCAGTCTTTTAAGAGGTCTTTCTGGTCACCGATGTCCTTTGTGCGTATATAGTGTTGTCTAATGTGCTGCATCTAACAGTGAAGTCATTAGCAGTTTTGCATGATCATTTTTGGGATTCTTGAATCATCCATTCTTTTTACATGGTATAGCCAGTTTAATTTATATCTGTTGAGTTTTTATTCTGCTCTTTCTACTTCTAATTCTTCTAAAATTTCTTCATTATTTTTTCGATCTAAGAGTGCATCCTTCTGTCCATCTGAGAAATTCAATTTCCGTTGCCTTGATTCTGCTACTGACTCTTTTTCGTAATATCCATAACTCACTTCCATAAGGAAAGGTATATTTTTATTCTTGTGGATTGTTGTGCTAATTTAGCGTATAATGTATTATTAATTATTCCTAAGATTTGTAACTTCTTTGTATATTCTTCATTTAGGGTACGGCGCAACAAGTGAACATCCGAATTTCGAGATAATTTTGGTTTTAAAATGAAGCTTAGGAACGTCGAAGATGAAAATATGAAAAAAAAATTGCGAACCATCCAGAAACAAAGCTGTAAAATAACAATTTATAAAGCACTATTCCCTATAATACCTGAAGTAAGTGGCTGCCATTGTGGTCGTGACGTCAGATTCGATATCACTGGTCAACATGATTTTTTTCTCATGAGTACCAATAGTTGTACTTAATACAGTTTTTATCATGTTTTCAAATATGTATTCGGAATTTCTCCATCGCCCACAGTTTTTTTTTAATTTCAATTTTAATTAATGAATTTAAATAATTATTTTTTTAATAAATCTAGATTTCTTCCCGGAAAATCTTGGCGCAGTGAGCGATGAGCACGGGGAACACTTTCATCAGGAGATTTCAGCTATGAAAAAGAGATATCAAGGCAAATGGAATCCTAATATTCTGGTCGATTATTGTTGGACCATCAAGAGGGATGCTCCACAGGTGAAATATAGCAGAAAATCGCCATTTCTTACTTTCTAGGCGAGTCCGAATCATCGAATATTGTGTAGTTACGAATGTAGAAAATATTAAAGTGTTTGAAATTATAAATGCTTGTCTCTTACGAATGTAGAAAATATTAAAGTGTTTGAAATTATAAATGCTTGTCTCTCGGAAACCTTGTGTGATGGAGAAAACCCGATATCATTTTTTTTTAATTCAGGAGAAAAAAATACTATCATAATCACATATATTTCTTTCTGAGATAAAATAAAAGTTTATTTTTGTTGCTCAGTGTATTCAGACATGAGTCCAGGGTGAAAACGTGTTTTCGTCAACAGAGATGCGAAAATTAATAAATATTTTATTGTAATAAAAGTGCACTGCTTTATTTCCAAACTTACATAGCAAAGAGTTTGAAATTTAACAAAATCACATCCTCACAGAGTTTCTTAAGAAAAAATGGTTAAACTGAATCTACTGTCGACAATAATCGATACGTCATCGTACGTATTTCTTGAAAATGAACAGTGGTAAATTAGCCCTTATAAAATATTCTATAAATAGATGCCACTTATGTGTAACATATCTTCGAAATTTGTAACATAATTTATTAGAATACGTGTATAATAACCTAAAAGCTAACCAAACTTATTTAAATGACTCTAACCTGTGAAAGTAATAAATAGAATGACATTTAGATAATATTAAATTACCGGTATGTAAATAAATTATACTTATGTGTAAGAAACTAAAAGCTAACCTAACCTAACCTAACCTAACCTAACCTAACCTAACCTAACCTAACCTAACCTAACCTAACCTAACCTAATTGTGTATAAGAAATTGTTACTCTAACCTAGTTTATTTAGAGATGGTCCACAGATTTTCTTGTGTTTCCAACTTTGGTGATCCTAAGCTACATTTTAATACCAAATTTATATCGAAAAGGGGATGTCTTTTACAGTAAACTAGTGAAACATTTTTGTAGTGCTTATAAAATGTTATTTTACTGCTTTGTTTCTGGATGGTCCGCAATTTTTTCTTTTTTTTTTTTTTGTGTTTTCATGTTTAGTGGTCCTAAGCTTCATTTTAAAACCAAAATTATCTCTAAACTCGGTTGTCCACTTTTTGCGCCATAACTCTTCATTTATATTAAACAATAAATAATCTGATTTGATAGCCTAATAATGCGTTTGCTGTCTGCGCGGGTGTGGGTGGTGTGCGCGAGTACTTGTGGGTGCGGGCGTGTGTGTGTGTGTGTGTGTGTGTGTGTCTGTGTGTGTGAGTTCTTTTTAACTCTGTTCTGTAGCTAGTTATTATAGTACAAATTGGGAGACTTTTTTATCCGTACACATGAACCTTTTTATATATGAGTGTAGATATGTATTATTATGTACGTAGTGTAGACGTAGACTTGCATATACTGTATTCATTATCTGTATGCCTTATTTATGTATGAATGTAGGTGTGTAGCCATGTATGTATTTGTTTACACAGGGTGAGATTAAGTTCCTTTACAGAGTTTGAGGACTTATAGAGGGTACCAAGACAATTTAACATAGGAACCCAGTCCGGAAATGTACCGTTTTTCTGTTACACAAAAAATACCACTGCAACACATGTTGCTCTCTTCTGCTGCCAGTCGTCTGTAACATCTTACAAGAAGGCCTCGATGTGACGACCACCGACTTCACTACAGATGCGGTACTTCCGTACCACGTTCTGGTATACACGATAACCAATCCCTGGTCCTCCAACACCCGCTGCAGCCTTAACCCGTGCTTGTAGGTCTTCCTCGGATTCTAGAGGAGTATCGTATTTTAAAGTTTTATTGTGACCTCACCGGTAGTACTCTAGCGGGGTCAAGTCGGAGAACGCACAGGCCAACCAATCCAACAAAATAATTTTAAAAAATAAGATAATAAACCAACTAATTAAATTAATAAGATTATTAAACTCTATAGGGTCTTCTTGTCCCTTAAAATTATTTAAGCTTTTTTACTTAATAATTAAATTAAATGTTATTAAAATAAGACAGTATTTATTTCGTCCCACCTTTCATTTCAGCCTCCCATTGCACCGAGCTTCGCCGTACAATAACATCATGTCTGTGTGTATGCCATGGATAACAGCAACACAGTACTAATGAAGTACGTACACCTTGTATTGTCGTGAAGGATTACTACTGTACTGTGCAGGTAAAAACGTCTCTCGTTGGATCACAAACTCAACTGAACAGCACGTAAACAAACTTGCAGTAGATATGGAACATCAAGTGAGCGGGGAATGACGTATGGACTACCCTAGTCAAGACTATCCATGTGAGCCCTGGCGACGAAAAAACGTGTAAGGTGATTTTGCATGTGCGTAAAATAGGTACGTTTCCGGACGCGAGTTTCTATGTTAAACGTAACTGTCTTGGTCCCTACTACAAGTCCTCAGACTCTATAACGGGAATTTGGACTCAGCCTGTATATTTGTATGTTATATATATATCAGAAGAAAAATGAATGCCTGAGTCGGGATTTGAACCCGAGTCTCTAAACTTTGTACGTTTAGCGCTCTATCCAACTGAGCTACAGAAGTATTCCAACACAAACATACATTTTTCTTATATATGTAGTATTCTCAATTCACACAAGAGGTAGAGGAAAGTCATTACAACTGACATCTAGTGGCCAATATAACAGTTAAGCAAATTTTTAAGAGAATATTTTACTTTACAGCAGTAACGCTTGTATATTTAGATGTTATATCTATATTTTTTGACATTTGGCAATGAAGGCAAACATGATATGATAGCCATATCATATTTGCCTTCGTTGTCAAATGTCAAAAATATAGTTATAACATCTAAATATATTTTTTTTTACTCGTTGAACAAAATAAGCTTGTACGGTCCTGCAGGCCCGTGCGTAATGTAAATGAATTCCTTTCTTTGGAAAAAAAAAAAAGAAAAAAGAAAAATAAATAGAATGAATAAATAAATTTCATTACTACACAGCGGGCATCCATAACATTTTAAATTATGCATTTTCAGTACAAGTTAAATCTAAATCTTCTTCTTCTTACAAGGATTAAATCTTATTGGTTCTTTCCGGCTGCAAGTATCATAGCTGTTGTATCCATCTCTTTCGTGGACGTTCCCAATCTCGTTTTTCTCTTCTCGGTTAACAGTTCAGACTTTTCCAAGGCAATCTGTTGTTATCCATTGTGCGGACATAAGCTTATTCATACCATTTTCTCGAACTCTTCTGTGTTATCTGTCAGACTGAATATTTGTAGTACTTTATGAATATCTTCGCTTTTTTTTATCCATTATAGTATATCCTGCCACAATTCGTAAATATTTCATTTCTGCTGTTTCTATTCTTTTAATTGTCTCTTTATTCAGAGTCCATATTTCTAAGCCATATGATATTGTAGTCACGGTCAATACTTTATATATATACATATACATACGGGGCACGCCGTAGCGTAGTGGTTAAGGCACTGCGCTACAAGCCGGAAGGTCGAGGGTTCAAGTCCCGGTGGGGTCAGGATTTTTTAATCTGACCCAAACCTTCTGGCGGCACTATGGCCCTGGGGTCGACTCAGCCTCCAACGAGAGACGTTTTTACCTGCACAGTACAGTAGTAATCCTTCACGACAATACAAGGTGTACGTACTTCATTGGTACTGTGTTGCTGTTATTCATGGCATACACAGACATGATGTTATTGTACGGCGAAGCTCGGTGCAATGGGAGGCTGAAGGCGGCCGTCACGCAGGGCTGACAACCCGGCTGACACAAAGTGCCGATTGTCCAGAAAAAAGTGGGAGCCTTAACCTCCCACTACCCCAAGGGCCTCCTGAGGCCTGTAGTGGGAATACTTTACTTTACTTTACATATACATACAATTCTTCTATACGTGTGTTTCTTACTGAACTCCTCCTAAACGACTGCATAATTTTCACGAATTTTTGTGGGTGTGTCTGAGTCCCTCGATGGTTTAGATTCACAATTGAACATTCTAGAACTATTAGATGTAGGAGTTCACCTAAAGTGAAAATATAAAAATCGCTGTAGCAGTCACATTTTTTATCTTTCACAACGAAACTCAGTATATCGTATTAAAATAAAGTGAGGTAGATATTTTCCAAAAATGAGCGGAATCCGACAAATATAAGTGAAAGTTTACTTGTAACCCGAAATTAAAAACTGACTATACGACTGGATCGATTTTGATTAAACGTTTTGTGTGTGTTTGACTGGATTCTGGATGATTTAGATTCTCAATTGGACTCGGTAGGTAGCAATGCGATCGGGTTATATGAATTTTATTATATCACATGTGTAATCATCTGCATTATCGACATATTTAGCGCGTCAACACTTTGACGTCTTAATGCACGCTTCTTGAGCCACAACAAATACAGTGAGGAGTTTTCTTGCGAACGTATTAATTAGAGAGTTTTATGACAAAAAATAAACTTATATATTTTGATCGTCCGGCCATGACATGAGAACTGAACGTTCGGGCAGGACAACGTTTGCCGGGTCCGCTAGTACTTTATAAAATTAATTTACTTCCCTGTGTTCTTTTAAGGATGCCACATAAATATTGAAATAACTTGTAATCCTAACTCAATGTTTAAAATATTTTTGCGCGATAGCGCGTTTTGTCGTACTTACAACAATGGCGACCATGATTATAAGTTCAACTTCCTACATTTTGAGGTTGCCAACCTAAATAACTACACTGTAATAAATTTAACTGTACTGTAATATTACATATTATAAACGCGCGTGTGGAAAGTAAAACCACTGCCCTCTATGTATACTACATAGACCTACAATGTATATAAAAAAATATCGAAATGGTAGTGTTAATATACATTATACGAAACAAATCACTGCATTTTAAATAAACTGATGTTTATTTGAAACAATATAAAACAACAAATACATACTTGCCTACTATTTTATTACTAGTTGGTCTCACGGCCTCCTCTTGTTTCAACTAATAAACATTGGACAAAATGTTAACATTAGTTAATTGTTTATAATGAACACAAATATTTCCAACAAAGATGTTATTATTTTACTATTATGTATTATTTGAAATCATCATCGCGCAAAAAATAATGTACTACGCACGTTTGTGAAATGTTTTACAGAATCTCAGAAATTAAAAAACCTCGCTATAGCTCGGTTTTTAAACATTTTCCTCGATTTTGCAAAAACCGCTTCCCAACCTCGCATCGTAATATATTATTAATAGATTTGAAATAAATTCATTCGCTTTTGTTAGAAATTGGTGTTTTCAAGTCTTGAACTGAAACCGATAGTAGAATAAAGTTGAAGTGCTGCGCAAGAGGAATCAAGTTGGAGGGTGTGAAGTGGCATTAGGACCGCAAGACATGTTGGAGGAACAGCGCCCCTACTGGCTGTCAGTCACCCCGTAACCGCAGAGCTCTGAATGTGCCAGTCAATCCCAACTGCTGTTAATTATTCAAGAAAGCAAAACCTTGGGGTTGGAATTAAATTCTAACGTTGCGGATGTGAAACAAAAGAACTGGAAAGGAGGGGTCAACTGACTTGACAATACGTTAACACCTCCCTTCCTCCCCCCCCCTACTTTCTGTTGTGGAAGTTCGTTTCCCAGCTTTTATTCACAAAACGGAAATTGTAGTGCTGTAAGTACAATTTCATAACATTACTTGTAACAACAATATAATAGAACAAGTTAATGACTTATCTTTTACCTACGACAAGTGTAAAGACAGACATAAAATTGATCAAATTCCAAAAGCTTACATGAACAATATAAAAACACTCTTTTCCGAAAAGTACGCCCAGATACAATACTAAAATTGTATAAAGCAATGGCTCTTCCAACTCTACTTTATGGCTCTGAAACCCGGACTCTTATTACAGGCAAATTAAATATGATAGTAGCTATAGAAATGAAGTTATTAAGACCTTTAGCGGGTTATATGCATTATGATCACATGCGAAATGAAGATATCCGCACAGCTCTCAGAACACTAGCAATCACTGAAACCATAGAAATATACAAAAATAATTAGCAGGAACAACACCTTAGAATTCCAAACAATAGACCACCTCTGAAGCTATTCAACTATAGACCCACAGGGCGAAGAGACCCTCAACGACCTAAAAAGCGATGGAGGGAAGAATTTCTATCCTGAAGCGGAACAGGCCAGTGACCGAATCCCTGATTCTTATTGATGACGATGATGATGATGGCGTGTAATCTATAATCCTATGCCTCTTATATTATCATAAATCCTAAGAGAAAATCTTCCCTCTTTATCGACCTTAACATTCGTTGTATAACCTTTATCTAGGATGTCAGAAATGAATTTACAATGTGTCAGAAATGACAAAAAACATGAACATTCAAGAAATTAATTTTCTCAAAAAATGTTGAGAAGTAAATGAAAGAAGAAAATCATCATCAGCATCATCATGATGAACAAATTTCATTTTAGACCATGTGACATGTGACGGTAAACCTAACAAAGATGGTCTTGATCTTCCCACCGATGTTTTGGTCTTCCTTAGTTTCTATGTCTAGTTGGAGTATATTGGAATATCAATTCTGGAAGTCTATTTCTTTTCACTCTTCTCAGATGATTTTTCAATTCTTGTTGGTATCTTTCTATATCTTGATCTAAACTAAGAAGAAAATGAATAGAATACAAAATTTAATTTCTTTAAAATTTCGAGAATGAAGTGAGAAGTACAACTTTTGAAATTATGATACCCTACAAGGTATAACTTACTTTATAATTTTTATGATGTTCAGATAAATCTTTTTACATAAAATTTAGCATTTTTCTGCGCATGTTTGTAACTTGTCGACTTCTAAACCCCCCAACTGACCTTCGCGTAAATTTGTACATACATGTTTTCAAGTACGCCGAGTGTTTAGCCGCTGACTATTATTTTCTAAAACCATTAAGTGTAGGAGTTCACCTGAAACGAAAATTAAAATATTGCTCTGGAGGTCGTATGTTTCGCTGTTTTACATCGAAATTCAGTATATGCTATTACAATAAAGCAAGGTAGGTATTATTCATAACTCCAGCGAAATCTGACTATTAGAAGTGGGGGTTTACCTGAAATCCGAAAATAAGAATTAACTCTAGCAAACCGCCATGTTTGTTTCATCGTAATGTATAACTTTGTGTATACACATTTTCAGGCACGGCGAGTGTTCCTAGCTGCTATTATACATTAAAACATTAGAATATTAGATGTAAGAGTTTATCTGAAACAAGAAATTTCGAAATCATATTTCAATTACACTGGTCAGGATTTTTGTCTCATGAGTAATGATAGTTGTACTTATGTAGTTTTTTATCGTGTTTTCAAATATGTATTCGAAATTTTTACATCACCCACAGTTTTATTAGTTCAATTTTAATTAATTTCTTTAAATAATTATGTTTTAATAAACCTAGATTTCTTCCCGGAAAATCTTGGCACAGTGAGCGATGGGCACGGGGAACACTTTCATCAGGAAGTTTGACCTATAGAAAAGATATATCAAGACAAATGGAATCCTAATATGCTGGCCGATTATTGTTGTGCCATCAAGAGATATGCTCCACAGGCGAAATATAGCAGAAAATCGTCATTTCTCACTTTCTAGGTGAGTCCGAATGTTCGAATACTGTGTAGTTACGAATGTAGAAAATATTAAAGTGTTTGAAATGATAATTCCTGTCTCTCGAAACCCTTGCATGATAGAGGAAAACCGATATCATATTTGAATTCAGGAGAAAAAGTACTATCAGAATCACATATTGTTCTTTCTGAGACAAAAAAAAAATATTTTTTGTTGATCAATGTACTTGGCATGAACACCTCCTTAGAATGCCAAATAGACCATATTTCATTCCCCATTTGTGTCTATAATGCAAAGCTTCTTCTGGTCAACTATCTTCCTGTAAGGCGACTACATCCAAAGGTGATTTATCTAATTCCTGCGCTAAAATTTCTAGTGCTCCACTACTATATAATGTCATAACATGTACTTGTGTTTGAGCCTTTGGCTAATGCTCTATTTTCTGAAGGAACCCTCAGCCAGAAAATGGCAGAACTATTAGATTTTAGTCACAAAAACTGCTTTTCATGTCTCAAACAATATTCCCGCAGGATGGACACTTGTCCCACACCCTGGCCGAAATTATTTGTGAAAATATTTCCACCAAGTGGACCAAAATCAGAGATTATCCTAGCTTTTTCAGCATAGATATTTTTACGGTATCCATTCTGTAAAAAGTTTTAAATAGTCATTTATCACATCATACTATCATTTGCTGTAAACCTAATTATTTGGAAAATAATAAAAATGAATGACAGACTGGCTAACTAAATAGTTAATTAACTTGCTGATTAACTAGCTAACTAACTCTGGTTTTCTTAAAAGAAGCTTCCATGTCCTTCTTTCATTCCCCATTCGTGCCAGATGCACTGAATAGCGCAGTCTACCAGACTTAACCGTTCTTATTATATCTGGTTTCCTATAAAGATCATGTAGCTCACCGTTATGTAAGTCTTCTCCATTCGCCCATCAGTTCATCTATCTTTGGGAAATATATAATTAACCTCCCTAAAATCACGGTTAATGTTATTCTCCCATCTCATTCTTAACATGACTACAGCGCGCCTTCTCACTTGTTTTCATGCCCCTCATTCGTTCACCATTCGAACTACATACTCTGTCTATCGCAATAAATTACAGTAAAATAAAATATTATTTCTAGTACTTCCTTTAAATTTGTTTATAAGCTTGTTCAAGGAGATTGTATAGACTATTTAACTCATGCCCCAAATGGGAGTCAATGGCCAATCACGTTTCAATTAATTTTGTTTTACAACCAATCACAGTCGTCTATTATCTCTATCTTTATCAACTCTCTTCACCACTTCCTGCTTTTATGATGAAGAAAGCCCCTCCTTTTTAATATTCTGAACAGGTCAGAGCATTATTTTGCAGTGACTTACTCCCCTACAAATACATTGGATATAGCGAATAATGAACATGTTCCTTCGAACTACACATTTGATAATTGTGTGTTCAATAATTGTGTTTTTAAATGATTTTACTGGGTAGTTTCCTAAAAAAATTAATTAATAATCTAAAATGTTGGTTATAATATACAGTTTGACGTGTTACATTTGTTTTCCACTAGAGTGCACTTTTACAATATTGCGATCCTATTTGGTAATAAATAATATAATCAAATTGCAGTGAATGAACAAATGACACATAACCACACATTTCTGATTTCTTTTGAATAATCGCTATTTATATTAAATATATAAATATTTTAAAATACCGGTAACTGCATTTAAATAATGATTTGTTGAGTAAACAGCTTAATTTTATTTGTTAAAGAGTCGTAACAAATGCCACTCTTTATTTCCAAATACTCCAGATAAATTCACGAATCTCAAAGAATTGGAAATCACTCGTGACATTACTTATGATAAAACCTTCCATTGTATAAAACTAACATTAGTTTTAAATTCTCCATAAAAGTGAGGAAATCTGGTCACAACTAATGGATCCCCTGCTTAATAAAGCTATAACAACATAATATAATTATAATGAAAAAGTCATATACTTTAAAATTCATCAACTATATTAATGAAAGATGTAATAATGAGCTAAATTAATTAATGTTGTTCTGAGAATGAAGTACAGGGTTATATTTTAATTAATTTGTACTAAATGTGCCATCGTTATTACAATGGCCACGTCCACTGCATTCTCATATACAACACATTTCTCTCTCATACACTCTGCAATCTAAATTTAAATTCACGCTGCACTAGTATCTAAGTTCATTTAGATATATAGGGAGTCAATCTAATGTGTAGCACATTGGCGCATCGCTTTATTTTTCTATCGTTGTAATGTTTTGAATATTGATTTAGAAAATACGTTTCATTTTACATACTGCTACCCGTTTATCACTTTTTGAGCCTAAATATGAATTTTCATAAATTTAACTATACCAGAAACACTTGCCATTCCTACTTATATGTGTAATTTGCCGTATTGATATTTTGGGGATTCTTTACAACATTATGACGCGATAAAAAACAATTCTAAGTTCCGATCATGCGCCATGCGCATGCCCAGGCGCAAACAAACGCGAAGGGGTTTACACTATGAAATCACGGGATGCACCCAACATATTCACGATACTTAACGAACTTAAAAGATACTTAACGTAATTTGAGTACTCAACCTGTGAAAGACCAATCTGAAAGCTAACGTAATGAAGCACCCTAACCTGTTAAAGAATGCAAAGTAAATAGGCCTAGTAAGTTCTGAAATTCTGAAGTATATATGTACAGTTAATTAGTAGCCTACATACTCTATCTAAAAACTAACCTAACGTAATTTAAGTACTCTAACCTGTGAAAGACCAATCTAAAAGCTAACCTAATTTAAACACTCTAACCTGTGAAAGAATGAAACGCCCAAAAATAGTCAATTCTGAAATTCTGGAGTATAGGTGTACAGTTAATTAGTACTTACTCTATGTTGGCTGCACTGGAACAGTCTTTGTTGTTGTATAGAATATTCGTTAAAATCAATATGGCTGCCACATCTTCATGCTACGTATGTAGTTAAATATCATATAAAATATACTGAAATAATTGAAAAAATGTAAAAAACATTGTAAATGGTGGGAAATATTAAAAAAATGAAACCCTAAGAATACAATTTAACAGGAGTTTATGATAAATTAAAAAAATCGCGTCACAGATTGTAAAGAATAGCCGATATTTTTATTAGGAAGTTCTTTACAATATATATTTTTTTGTTGACCACTTTAATTTTATCCCAAGCGTGTTGGAAATTAAAATTATTTTTCATTTTTTAGTTCGGTTTTCTAATAAAGCGTGTTGTTTTGTTTTTTTAAACTATTATTTATTATGCCATTGTTTTTCCAGTGTTAGACATCGAATTATATTTTCTTACAGGTTTTCTTACCGTTATTCGACGAATGAAAATTAAGTCCATACATCTGGCCTGTTTACATTACGACTGGACCTTAATTCGGAATATTATAGAACTTTCTATAAACGGAACATGAAGAAAAAAACCTTTATATTTTCAATGCTACCAAATTTTCATTATGAAATTTGTGGTATTCTCTCCTGGCGTTGGCGTTATTGTAACCCAGTTCCGATGTTGGAGTGCCTGGAAGTCCGGATGAAATATGACGGGTGATGTTGCTTATCTAAATTTAATCTATTCAGGCGAATATGGTAAAGGTGACAATGATGACCAGATGATGTTCGGGTACCGTTTAGGCATTAAAGTTCCCTGACATTTGTCTGACAGGTGAGGAAAAATCCCGAAAAAAATCTCTGCCCGAACTTGTCCCGACCGAGGATCGAACTATTGGCCCGCTGCGTGACAAAGCAGAACGCTACTCGAGACCACAACGGATTAAACAATAAATAGCCTAAATACAATATTTGGGCTGCAATATAACTCATGGAGAATAAAATATAAATAAGAAACTACAGAGATTTTAATATTTGTGTAACAATCTAACGAACACTGAAAACAAAGTAAGAGAAATACGCAGCTAAGATTTTACTCAACGATGGCACTACCAGTGGCGATGTATGGAAGTTAAGCCTGGGTCCTGAAGTAAAAAGAAAAAAGTAAAATTCAGGTAGCGGAAATGAGATTCCTACGGGCTGTGAAAGGCTGTACAAGAGAAGAACATAGTAGAAATGAGAATATTAGAGAGGAACTAAAAGTACAACCACTTCTTCAACAAATAGGAGGACACAGGAACAATTGGATAGAACATCTGCAAAGAATGACACAGGATAGGATACGAAAAAAAATATGGCATTGATGTATAATCCTGGACGATGAAGCTCGATAGGAAGACCAAGAAGGCGACGGGCTGAACAGATGTGAGATCGGAACAGGCAAAGACCTAATCCATGAAAGATGATGATTACGATAATATTTGAGAGATAGCTTGTAAGAGATAATAATATGAGTGTGAGAGACGGAAAGATAGAAAAAGAGATAGAGAAGAGGAAAGAGAAAAAGAGAAAAAGAGAGCGAGAGAAATGCAGACATTGAAGTATTATGTATGAGGTTCACATTCTGGTTGAAAAACTGGGCTACAACACACGACACGCGTGCATTTAATAAAACATGTCTGAAAATCGAATTTCTTAAAGGGTTTCATTTAAACTTATAACGAAATAGTGTAGGAACTAGGAAAGGGGTTTAACTTGCGTTCCTATTTTGAATTATGAATGCCGTCCACAGCCGCTGCAAAGTGAGTTTGACACCTCTGTCCTCTCGGAGCAAGTGCTCTCCTTGCCAACAAGATCAAAAGTTAGCGTAACCCGGAGACATCACAAGTCTTCCTCACTGCGGGAAACAACGATACAAGTCAAATTTCTTACTACCTTCTACAAATACAAGACGAGACCTTAATAAATACCGCATTCAGACACGTTAAGGTCCCTGGTTCCATCTTCAATCACAGTCGCAATTTAAATGTTCGTCATTATTTTAAATATTTATATTGCATCCTTCTCTCTGACATTACATCTCTGATAGTTCGAATTGTTTACTTAGAATTCGGTACACGTGTTCTCCTTATCCTAAAATTTGATCTCTGTTTATTAGTATATTACAATGCGAGGTTGGGAAGTGGTTTTTTTACAGAAGGGTGGAAATGATTAAAAACCGAGCCACAGCTAGGTTTTAATTTCCGAGATTCTGTAAAACACTTCACGAAAGGGTGATGTAATTTATATTTTGCACGATGGTGTTTTCAAAATAATAAATAACGGTAAAATAATAACATTTGTTGGAAATATTTCCGTTCATTTATAAAGAAATGGCTGACGTTAGAATTCTGGCCAATGTATATACACGAAATGCCGAAAATAATTTGAGACAACAGCAGGTCATGACACCAATTAGTCATAAATTGGTGGCAAGTTTGAATGACGGTAATCAAAATGACGAAATTGAAGAAGCGCGGAAAGTTAGGTGTGCTTCTTCAGTCCCAGAGAAATCTAAATCAAAATGTGAAAAAAACATACATTTCATTTTGAAAGTGGCTGGAGGAGAAGAATTGTACGGTAAGTGAAAAAAGTATAGTTGCTTATTTCGTGTTCAGGGGTGAATCATTAAAACCTCCAGTTATGTCAATTTGGAATATTGTTCCAATAAAGTTAAGTTTATTTAAATTGCAGTTGTTTGTTTCGTATAATGTATATTACCGTTATCTTTTGGATATATTTTTGGTATATACATTGTACGTAAGGTACTTTGATTATTGTGATACTCTTTTTACTGACCTAAATACTGTTCTTACCCAAAGACTTCAACGTGTCCACAATTCTTGCATACGTTTTATTTGTGGTATACGTAGATTTGATCACGTTACACCATCCCTGGAACAATTGTCATGGCTTCGTCTACAATATCGTAGAACCATCCATTCCCTATGCCTTCTCTATAATATATTACACACATCATTACCTTATTATTTATCACACCGCTTCACTAAACTCTCTGATACACATAACTTAGATACCCGATCCCTTGAGCACAGTGTCCTATATATCCCTCCTCATCACACTACCTATTTTTCGAAATCTTTTACAGTTTCTCTTGCTAGAACATGGAATTCACTTCCACCCTATGTCAGAGACTGCCAAACTTTACCATCTTTCAGAAACAAATTGAAAATAAAATTACTAACAGAAACAACTCACTAATATTACTTTTTAAGAATTAATAATGCGTTTTTGCATTATTTAATAAAAATAGACTTAGGATTTGTTAATATATTTACCTCATGCTTTGTATAAAAACGTAGATTAATTCATTGTAGTTTATTACTTTCTGTGTATTTTTTTTCTTTTCTTTTTACGTATAGTAGATTCGAGCTGTTATTCCTTTTTATTATTCATCGTATCATTAATTTAATTTTAATTGTATTTAATTTTATTGTATTATTAGACATTATTTTCATTATTATTCAATATGACAGATAATTAATTGTTCAATGTCTATTATTGTAATTTTTTTTGTATTCATATGTAACATATGTTTGTCCTGTTTAATATGACTATTATTGTATTTTTTTTGTATTCATATGTAACATATGTTTGTCCTGTTTAATATGACTATTATTGTAATTTTTTTGTATTCATATGTAACATATGTTTGTTCTGGTGAGTGGAAGAGAAGGCCACATGGCCTTAACTCCACCAGGCTAAATAAATCTATTCTAAATTCTAAAATGGGCAGTGGTTTTACTTCCCTCCCTATGTAGGTAATTTGTAATATTACAGCGTAATTATTTAGTTTATTTATAGGTTGGTGGCAACTCCGAAATTTAGGAAATTGAACGTTCATCATGGCCGCTTTTCCTGTAAATACGACAGAACGCACTATCGTACAAAAAATACAGTAGGGCTATTGTTATTTAAGGCAGCTTCAAATTATGGTGTATAGGCTATGTTTATTTTACAAGTAAACCAAATATTTGTAATGTTTAGCGGCGATGTGATTTCTTTAATGTTACCCCATGAAATGATTAATGACTAATTAGCTAGTGGTAATTGTAATATTTTATTTAAGGAATATTTAATAATGTTAAAATTTGTACTAGCAAGATAACTGTGAACAATTGCTTGCACTAACCTATTTTGAAATATCTCCCAGAGAAGCGTTGTGATGTAGGCCCTACCAAGGGCGTGTCCAAAAAAATATCTGCCGCTTTTAACTGGAAGGTACTAAAATCAGCTCCAAATCTCTCATTTAATCTCAGGGAAGTAATACAACTAGTGAATTAGCGGATTGGATAACCTTCACAACTTGCCGTCCGGGCCGCGTCTAGCCTCATTCCACTCAGCTTTACTTGTGCAGGGAGTCCACCTGCTTCGCATAGTTAGCTGCCACTGCTGGATTCTGGCTTCGATTTCTGTGCATTTTGGTTAAAAACGGCATATATTTTTTTTGGACACGGAGTTGGTATATCACAACAGATTTTTCAAGGTAGGGTTCGGTATGCAATGGTGACAGTTCTCTTGAAAGATAGAGTATCTTTTCAACAAGATTTATTTTATTCTAAACATTTAAATTGAAAAATTATTTCAATATTTTATCCCATGCTACGTCTCGTATTTCATTACTTTACTATTCTTTAAAAGGTCGGAAAATAGAATATTTCAGTAAAATATACTGCTATATTCAAAATAACGGTCACAATTTTCACCGATATGCAATATAACTAATTAACTTACTAACTAGCACTAACGAACCAATAGGTTCCGCCCGCGCAGACATAAGAACTTCAAACATCCCTATCCTGAGACAATGTTTTCCAATCATTCCCTGTATAATCCACCTCCCTCAAATCTTTGTTAATATTATTCTCCCACCTCATTCTTGGCTACCTACTGAGCATTTTCCCTCTAGTTTTTCTACAAGAAGCTTCCATGCACCGCTTTCATTCCCCATTCGTTCCACATGTCCTGCCCGTCTACGAGACTTAACTGTTCTTATTATATCTGTTTTCCAATAAAGGCCTGTTATGCTATGTAACACTTCTCCGCATGTTCGTCTCTCTTTGGTCTAAAACTTTTCCTAACACATTTGTTCTCAAATACTCGTAGTCTCATTTCCTCTCTTAAAATAAGAGCCCATGTTTCGCATCCATATAATATAACTGGTAGAATAAGAGTTTTATATTTTTCCAGTTTAACGTTTTTTGAAAGGAGTTGGGACGACATGAGTCTCTGTGACGCATAATAGCACGCATTTCCAAAATTCAGTCTATGTTTAATTTCTTTTTGCATCTCATTCCTTTTTGTGATTATTGTTCTTAGGCATTTTAATTCAGCCACTTCTTAAAAAAATTCCCTCATTTGTCATTATCTGTCCATTTCCATTACATAATGACATAAATATACAATGGCATATTTTATTATTAATTATACAAGCAAACGAACAAGAATAAATTAATAAAAATTATACGAACATAAACAATACGTTCATACCACCAATTCTTAAATCACTACGATTATAATAAAAAATAATTTCACATTACAAAAATATACTTGTTGTGATACGAGTCTGATGTGCTTCCCGTTTAGCAAGCCTGGATTCGATATCCGGTATGGTTGACAATGTTAATTCTTAAACTAATTTAATTTAATTACCTCATTAACATTCTAAACATTCCAAAAACATTTCAGTATCCAGTTATGTTCATAAATTGATAAATTGACAAAAAAATATATTTGGCTAATAAATTGATGAATAGATGTATTTTTTATATTTCGAGTTCCCCTTCTAAATCATAACTGGCAAAAACTGTTCTTTTATATCATTTCACTGCTGAGAAATAATGTTTTAAACAGTATATACATCAATTTCAGACACACTGTAATATTATGTTATTTGTCTTATTTTAAAGCATATTTGGAATTATATATCACTGCATCTATAAATGGTTCTATATCTATCAATTATAAATTAAGATTCATGCTGCATTCTCTCTTTCAACATAGACATGCACAGATGCACTAGTTAAGATCTATATAACAAACGTTTAAATATAGTTTAATATATGTTTGAATAGAAATTAATTAAGAACTTAAACCAATGAATGATACAGTATTTAAGTTTCAGTTAAAAGAACATTTGACTTGCATGTTTTCAACGTAATAAAGATCTTATGTTTTGTGGCAAAAATAGAATGAAGACATCATATCCGCTAAGACAATAGCACAAATATGTATCAAGTAAATTTAAATCCATGTTGTTCATTTTAAGAAAATTGATCACTTTATGTCAGAGATTGTCAAACTACCATCATTCAGAAACAAACTGAAGAATTTTTTTATTAATTAACTGAAACATCTTGCTAATAGTATTCTTTTAACAATTTACAATTTATTTTTCTTTTCTTTAATAAAAATATTATGATTTATCAATATTTCAACCTAATGATATATATATAGAGGTAAAGGTATCCCACTACAGGCCTCAGGAAGCCCTTGGGGTAGTAGGAGGTTATGGCTCCCACTTTTCTGGACAATCGGTACTTGATATCAGCCGGGTTGTCAGCCCTGCGTGACGGCCGTCTTTATCCCCAGAGCAAGCGTCTGGTACTCATTTCAGTTAGAGGCTGAGTAGACCCCATAGTGCCGCCAGAAGGTTTGGGACAGTTTAAAAATCATGACCCCACTAGAACTCGAACCCTCGACCTTGCGGCTTGCAGCGCAGTGCCTTAACCACTACTCTACGGCGTGCCCCACATATATATATATATATATATATAAGCGATAGATAAATTCATTACATTTTATTACTTTTCTTGTGTTTTTTCCCATGTTAGGAGCTGCTCTTCCTTTGTGTATGACATATCATTAGTTTCAACTTTAATTATCATTAATTTTATTGTATTATTTGATCTTACTTTTATTATTGTTCAGTTTGGTCAAATATTAGTTTATTATCTAATATTATATTATAATGTGATCTATGTATTTGAATGTAACATATGTTTGTCCTAGTGAGTGGAAGAAAAGGCCACATAGCGTTAACTCCACCAGGCTAAATAAATAAATACAAAAATATAAAATGTAATATTTCAAATTTAAATTTAAAATAACCCTGGCATTAAAAAAACAAAATTTTAAATTAAATATAATAAATATAATGTTTATTAAGTAAACATACAGAATGAAACATGTCTGTATGGAAGGGTTTTTACGGGTTAAGGTATTTTCTTTGTCCATTGCCACAAGGTTTTCTTTTGATATTTTCTGATTTTCTCCCTTGGCTTTGGCGGAATTGTACGTAATCCATTTCTTAGGTTGGGGCACCTGGAAGACGGAGTTACGTTACCCCGATGATATGGTGGGTGATAAATGATCATGAAGCGCCAGGAAAGTTCTTGACCTAAACTTATCCTAAATTCTAGACCATGGGCAACCATAGCAATAATGATTCCCTTTAAGGAAAAATTGCCATGGTCTGACCGAGAATGAACTGTATTTAGACATTCTGACCATTAGCCCATGAGGCTGGTCTCGCTGTGTATTTTGATTCAAGCCCAAGGCCTTCGGTCACTTATTTACGGAGTGATGTGTTGTTGATGTATTTATTAAACATTTAGCATCAAATATTAAGAAACTGTACAGAGTGATTCAGAAATATGGCTATACGTTTGATCGCATTTTGTGACGAAAATGTTATTATTAAAGGAAATATGATGTTATCATTGGAAAGGGAATCCTTCAAGTTACAACAATAGAACGAAACAAAACAAATCGCTGCTCACGTTCAGCTTGGCGGGTTAATTTTTGTGGTCTAGCGTCGAACGCCTTCACAATTCTCTTCGTTGTTTCTGCATCCGTGCTAATGCGAGGCCTTTCAGGAGGTTTGATTTTCTGCATCCTTCCCGTTTCCAGCAGTCGTTTTCTCCACTTCCCCACAGTGGACGGCTGCAATGCTACGTTAGACTCACGTCTTGCCCGTCTTGCGGCCTCACGATCATTAGCATACATTATTGCCCATGCAGAAATTGTAATTTGCTGTTCCATATTCAACGATATTTTGACTAATAACGTAAGTTCTACACTGTTTTGTTTTATTCCATTGTTGTAATTTGAATAATTGCCTTTCCAACGGTAATTTCATATTTCCTGTAATGGTAATATTTTCATCGCACAACGCGATCAAACGTATAGCCATATTTATGATTCGCCCCGTACATATAGCATATAAAACTGCATAATGTACTCGACAATACATTTCGTTAACTCCATGGCCAACAGATCTTGGTCTACCAGCCGACTTATTGTCTCATATCCACATGTGCAACCACAGAAGAGTACGATCATCTAGCCAATATAGGGTGACATGTGGTTAGCATGTCAGGTCTCTCAGCAATTATAGCTGGTTTTCTTAACCTTGAGTCGCTAATTATTATTGTAGCTACCCAAATTTCTCACGATGTTGAGTGGGCACAGATCGAAATTATATAAGAAAATATATTCCCCCATGTCGATTCGAAACAGCGCAAGTCCTGTAATTCTGCACCAAGGCATTATACCCTAAACCGTTCGGGTACGGTGCGGGGCGGTTCCTTTCATTATTTATGACATTTTTTATTTTTATATTACAGATAATGGCTTCTTCAATGTTTATTTTAAGTATATATGGTTTTGTGAGCAATTATATATACTCTTAAGTTAGCCGGTCTAAATATGGGGTGATTTCGGGGTTATCCTTCTCCTAGATAATCTGCCGTCTCCATGGCCATGGAGCATTATTCGCCCTATTTTATTTTGGATTCAAGCTTTGTAGCATTTCTCGCTACCGCGATATTACGCCTGAAATACAGCAGGCCCTCTTCAAATCTTCTAGGTTCCTTCAAAATCTGGGTCACAACTTTCGGCTTGAACCGGTAATGGAGATACGAAAAGAGGCTACGCTATCGTCGTCATATCCCAAAAAATCATCGCACGACTCAAATAATTATTTATTAGCAACATTACTTTTGTTATCCTATTAACAAATTATTGTTATTATTATTATTATTATTATTATTATTATTATTATTATTATTATTATTATTATTACTGAGCCACATGAACTTTATGGGAAAAAATATATAATAAGAACAATTAAGTTTCGAACACTGCGATGGCCAGGACATTTGGCGCGAATGGGGATGAAAGAAGGGCATATAAACTACTTGTATGAAAAAGAGGGAAAGTGCCCAGTTAGTAGGCCACAAATGAGGTGGGAGAATAACATGAATAATGATTCAAGAGAAGCAGATTATATATGAAAGATGATTGGAAAACATTAGCTGAGGATAGAAATGTATGGAGAGTATATGTCCGCTTAGCCATGAACATATAGGTTACATAGTGCCAGTGAGTTAGTCATTATTATTATTATTATTATT
The DNA here is from genome assembly GCA_030220185.1 of Diploptera punctata. Classification (NCBI taxonomy): domain Eukaryota; kingdom Metazoa; phylum Arthropoda; class Insecta; order Blattodea; family Blaberidae; genus Diploptera; species Diploptera punctata. The sequence continues at coordinate 1,133,428 of JASPKZ010007904.1, read as the reverse complement.
ATTATTATTATTATTATTTATACGAGCATTATTTCTACTACTATGGAAATTCCACAAAAATTACAACAAAAGCTTATGTCTGTAGAATTACATTTCTTGGGGAAAGCAGCAAGATGTTCAAAACTTGAGAAAAAATAAAGTCCTACGAAAAAATTTGAATATCATAAATTCAATAGTAGATTATATAAGATATAAGCAGTTAAATACGTATGGGCATGTGTGACGAATACAAAAAGAAAGATTACCCAGAAAAACATTGGAATGGTGTCCATCTGGAAGAAGAAAGAAAGAAAGGAAGAATTCGAAACTCATGGATGCAAGGAATAAGAGCTGGTGGAATGAGAACAAGAGAACTGGAGAACATGGAATTGATGGATAGGGACGAATGGAGAAAGAAAATAAAACTTTAGGTACAGAAAGATATGTAAACATTGAAAATCTGTGTATAAATAATAATAATAATAATAATAATAATAATAATAATAATAATAATAATTATTATTATTATTATTAGTAGTAGTAGTAGTAGTAGTAGTAGTAGTACTAGTAGTAGTAGTAGTATGAGGTGGGAGAATAACATTAACTATGATTTGAGGGAAGTAGATTATACAGGAAATGATTGGACAGCATTAGCTCAGGATAGGGATGTATGGAGAGCTTATTTCCGCGCGGCCATGAACCTACGGGTTCGATAGTGCCAGTGAGTTAGTTAGTTAGTTAGTAGTAGTAGTAATAGTAGTAGTAATAGTATTAGTAGTAGTATTAAACTTCACTAAATAATAATAATAATAATAATAATAATAATAATAATGAACTCTGAAATAAACAACACATTACCATGGCATATGTCAGATGCATTTTGATGCACTTTTTTACGGAAAGGATATATTTAAAATTTTTAATGAGTTTATTTAGGAATTTAATAACATTGTCAGTATTCCAAGTACGCAATCCATTACAATATGTAGGCGTAAAATATAAAGCTACCCAATATTAGGCTTACAGATTATCGTGTGAATATATTAAAATTATGACTGTGAATGTTACATGTCATACAATTTATCCATATAACAACAAAATATTTATGTCATAACTGTTAGATCTACGTCTTCCTGACATAAAAAGTACAAACAGGGAACTTTCGTTTTTCACGTGACATGTGTTTTGAGTAGTCAGGATTTTATGTACAAAATTATAAGATTGCAACATAGTATAGTAAGAAGTTAGACTTATGACTGTGTTTTGTTTTGGTGTCATATACAAACATTTAAATAGTATTATGAAAAGTAAGTAATAAACTAACAGAACAAGTAAATAATTTCAACTACACTGCTCAAAAAAATTAGGGGATATTGTAGAATAACTATTAAGACTATGTTTTTAGGAACAGTATTAGATGCAATCACTTTCTATTACTCCAAAATAATGTAAACAAGAGTTTAACCTCTGTACCACACCAGATGTCAAAGAGATCCTGATTAGGAATATGGCAAACAAACAAAGCAACATTAACATGGGTGAAAATGTTTCTTTAGTATGGTGTATGGTCTCCTTGAACGGCCAGCAGTGCCTCACACCTGTGTGGCATTGATGCAATGAGGTTAGCAATGAGTTCTTGGGGGATACGTGGCCACTCTTCCATAAGAGCAATGTGCAGCTCTGGGGAGGTGCTGGTCTGCCTGCAATGCGCCTGCCTAATGCATCCCACACATGCCCAATCGGATTTAAGTCCGGGGAGGAAGCTGGCCATTGCATACTCTCGATACCCTCCACTTCCAGCATGTCGTCCACCAAGCCAGATCTGTGGGGTCGTGCATTATCGTCCACAAAAAGAAAAGAATCACCTATGGCATCAGCATAAGGCACGACAAAAGGTCGGAGAATCTCGTCTCTATACCTTACCGCAGTCAAAGTACCACCTTGGATGACGTAGAGGTCCGTACGTCCACTACTACTGACTCCTGCCCACACCATTAATCCACCGCTACGATATGGGGATCTTTCACGTACAAAAGCTGGATTGTTTCGTGTCCCTTTTTCCTTCCAGATGAATACACGCCGACTATCACATTCCAAGTTGAATCGCGACTCATCAGAAAAAAGAACTGATCTCCATTCAGCATGCCTCCACCCACGATGTTCCTCCGCCCAGTTTCTGCGATCTCTACGGTGTAGTGGAGTTAACCTGGTACACACCATGGGCCTACGGGCATAGAGACCACTTCCATGCAGTCGATTACGAACAGTTTGAGTTGACACCCTGCGTCCTGTTGCTGTTTGAAGTGTATTTCGCAGTTGAGTTGCATTCTGCTGTCTATTCCGACGGGCTGTTAACAAGAGATAATGGTCATCCCTTGCTGTTGTTGCCCGTGGTAGACCTTGTCCGGCTCTTCTCTGAACAGTATTTGTTCTTTGAAAACGACTCCAAAGTCTGGAAATCACGCTTTGAGACACCCCAATGGCTTGTGCCCCCTCTGGTTGTGTCTGTCCAGTTTCCATCCTTCCTATGGCCCTCCAAGCCATTGGTTCAGGTAAATCACGTTGTCGAGGCATTACTGTCCCTAAGGCAAGTCATTCACTAACTGAAAACTGGACTGGATTTAAAAACAGCAACAATACATTCACCCCCACACCACCCTTTCACATCAACAGTACAGACACTGCCCTCTGGTGTGGTACCGAGGTTACGTAACAACTTCAAACTCTTGTTTACATTATCTTGGAGTAATAGAAAGTGATTGCATTTAATATTATTTCAAAAAAACATAGTCTTAATAGGTTATTCTACAATATCCCCTAATGTTTTTGAGCAGTGTACTTAGGGTTTAACGTATTAAGGGAGGAAAGGTGATTACGAGTATTTGAGAATAAAGTTCTTAGGAAAATGTTTGTACCAAAGAGAGATGAACAGACAAGTGAATGCAGAAGACTGCATAACAGTGAATTGCTTGGTCTTTATAGGAAGCCGGATATAATGAGAACAGTTAAGTCTCGTAGACTCCGATGAGCAGGGGATGTGGCACGAATGGGGAGTGAGAGACGTGCATGGAAGCTTCTTATAGGAAAACCAGAGGGAAAACGCCCAGTTGGTAGACCAAGAATGAGGTGGGAGAATAACATTAACTATGATATGAGGGAAGTAGATTATACAGGGGATGATTGGAAAACACTGGCTCAGAATAGGGATGTATGGAGAGCTTATGTCCGCGCGGCCATGAACCTACGGGTTCGATAGTGCCAGTGAGTTAGTTAGTTAGTTAGAGTATAACGTATTATACTGCCAAAATAATGATCCATCCATAGTAATTCTGCCCGAAGGCAGGTCCTTCACTGCAATCATAGCATTTTCATGCTATGCTTGCAGCTTTACTAGGGAATTGTGTAGGTGTGGTAGCTTCCCGTTGCTTTCCACACCGGTGAAGGATGATGGTGATGATGATGATAATGATAAGGATGATGGTGATGATGATGGCCATATACGTAAAATTAAATACATTTTATAATGAGTGCGAACAATAAGAATAACTCAAAAATAAAACATTAAAAATGATACAATTAAAATTCCATAATACTATGGCTATGTTAACATATGTTTGTGAAAATTGGACACTTAATAAATCAGATAGAAGGAAAATAATAGTAGCTGAAATTAAACTCTTACATTCAGTAGAAGGCTTTATAATGTTGGATAAGAAATATAATGAAGAAATAAGAACCAGATTAAACATCCACAGTGTTATAGATAACATTGAAATCTCCACATCTAATTGACTTCAACATATACGAGAATGACACCCAATAGATTCCCTCAAATTTTGCTTCATTATCAACCCAATTGTAGAAAAAGAAGAAAAAGAAAAAAAAGAAGTTAGACGCCTGTCTTTTATCTTTTTTTTTACACACAAACGGTTGAACTACATATATATATATATATATATATATTCAGGATGTTGCAAAAAAAAACACCGACAGAAGTGAAGTAGTATATTGAGATAAGTTGATATTTTTAATAGAATACCAATGTCCGGAAATTATGCGTTTTCACACTATGACCAGTTAATTATGTCTCAAGATCAGTGTCAGTTCGAAGGATTTGAAGACTCATTACTTGACAACACCTCGCATGTACGGAACCTGCGATACGTGGATTCGCAACGGAATGTGGCTGCAACATGACAGAGCTCCAACTTAATCGGTACCAATGTGAGGAGACAGTTGGATACCACGTATCCAGGTCTTTGGATTGGCAGCGGGGGACTAGTCCCACCTGATCTTAACCCTCTCGACTACTTTTTATGGGGCGACATGAAACAGTCTGTTTATCAGACTCCAGTACAGTCACATATGGATCTTATAGCCCGAATCCACGCTGCTACAGAAATAATTCAAACGAGGCCAGGCGTATTTGAATGTGCTCGCCAATCATTACACCGCTGAAGTACGCTCTGCAATGAGATGAGAGGTGGATATTTTGAAAACGTGATGTGACTGTGAGAGTATTGTCAAGTATTGAGTCTTGAAATCCAACTAACGAAACTACTGAAAAGTTAGCTACTCATAGTGTGAAAACACATGATTTCCGGACATTGGTACCTTACTTATTAAAAAGTGATCAACGTATCTCAATATACCACCTCACCTCCGTTGTCGGTGTTTTTCTGCAACACCCTATATATATATATATATATATATATATATATATATATATATCTTCTTCTGCTTCATGAAATTAGGCCTTTTGACCTGTTTTCACATCAAGTGGGATTTAATGAATCCTCCCATCTAGTAAATGGGCGTCCAACATTTCTATGTCCTATTGGTTTGTACTTTAGTAACAGCTGAGGGATTCTATCTGTAGGCATTCTCTTGACATGTTCATACCAGTTGTTTCTCATGTTGTCAATTCTATTTGTTAAATTGAAAATATTTAAGTCATTCCTAATATCCTCACTTCTTTTCTTGTCCAAAATTGTCACACCTGCTACTGAACGTAGGAACTTCATTTCTGCAGTTTCTATTTTCCTTCTGTCTGAACGGTTAAGAGTCCAATTTTCACTTGTATATGTTAAGACAGGCACTGCCATAATTTTGTAAAATTTTAGTTGTGTGCTCCTCAAAGTTTCATTTTTCAGTGTCCGTCTTATAGTGCCACACATTCTGTAAAATCTATTTAATTTAATATTAATATCTTCCTTCTGGCAGTATGATACATTGCATCCTAAATAATTAAAATTGTTCACCTGTTGTATTATACTGTTATTAATACTGATTTTACACCTCATATGGTCTTTCCCGTTGAATGCCATTACTTTCGATATACTTTCAGAGATTGTCATATTGAATTTATTTGCTATTTCGTTTAATTTATATGCTGCTATTTGTAAATTGTCTTTTGAAGAGCTAAAGATTGTCTGATCGTCTGCAAACAGTATGGTATTTAGAATCGTACTGCCAACTTTAAACTCTGTGGTTAAATTTGATTGCCATTGTTCAATGATCTCGTCTATATATATATATATATATATATATATATATATATATATATATATATACTAAAGAGTGCAGGAGATAGCGGGCATCCTTGTCTGACCCCTTGATTAATTTCGAATATATTATCGCTCATTGTACCTCTTTTATCAATCATTATTTCTGATTTAAAATATAAGCTTTGCACAACTTTGACAATGTGTCCTGGAAACCCTTTGTCATACATTATTTCCCATAGTTTATTTCTTGACAGTCTATCAAATGCTTTTTGATAGTCAATAAAAAGTATGCAAGTTGGCAAATTAAATTCTCTTCTGAATAAGTTGTTCTATTGTGAATATATATATATATATAGTAATTCTGCCCGAGGGCAGGTCCTTCACTACAGTCATAGCATTTTCATGCTATGCTTGCAGGTTTACTAGGGAATTGTAGGTGTGGTAGCTTCCTGTTGCTTTCCATGATGATAATGATAAGGATGATGGTGATGATGATGATGATGATGGCCATATGATTTCGGGGACCGTTTGGGCCTTATCGTTTTCCTGACATTTGTCTTACAGGTGAGGAAAAACCCCGATAAAAACCTCACCCAGAAAAACTGCCCCGACCGGGGATCGAACCCGAACCCGCTGCGTGACAAAGTAGCACGCTTCCTCGAGACCACAGCGGTATATATATATATATATATATATATATATATACACACACAATCAATTTGTATTGAAATCCATCCATCCATCCATAGTAATTTTGCTCAAAGGTAGGTCTTTCACTGCAATCATAGCATTTTCATGCCATGCTTTGCAGCTTTACTAGAGAAGTGTAGGTGTGGTAGCTTCCCGTTGTTTTCCACACCCGTGAAGGTTGGTGATGATGATAATGATAAGGATGATGATGATGGTTATTACATTTTATTACATAAAATCCGGTATCCTAATATGAGAAAATAAAATAATTTAAACAAAGTACTTAATAAGAATACACAATTAAATTAGAATACAACATTAAAAATAACAATACAAAAAGAATTCAAAATATGTGTGTATAATTATTCACCTTTCCATTAACATTGTTACAAAAAATCTGTGATTTTTTTATTAGATGCTATTAAAATTTAATTCCATTAGCAGAGCTTAACCTCTCACATTAGAGGTTCTTTTATTTGCCACACGTCACTCAGGCTGTCGGTAGGAGGATATAACTATGGATCGCAGACATACACTTTTTTGACCACACAAGGAAAATGAGAGCCTTTCCGAATGAGTGATCAGCTCAATGTCATGGCCTCCTCTGATACATCACACATTAAGACGAAACACACCATTCACATACTAACCATGGCGAACGTGATGATGATGATTATGTCGGTCAGGTGATATTCAGACACCGTTTGGGAGTTAAAGTTCCCTGATATTTGTGTTACAGGTGAGAAAAAAAATCCGGGAAAAAACCATAACACAGAAAATTATCGAACCATATGAATATTTATTTTGTTAATTAGTTGATCGCTGTTTCTGGGTAGCGTCGTTGCCTCATATGCAGCGGGCCCGGGTTCAATTCCTGGTCGGGACAAGTTTTTGAGTGATTGTTTTTCCTCACGTGTAAGACAAATGTTCAATTCTCGGTCGGATAAAAGTTATTGAGTGATTGTTTTTTTGTGTTTTTTCCTCACGTGTAAGACAAATGTTCAATTCTCGGTCGGATAAAAGTTATTGAATGATTGTTTTTTGTGTTTTTTCCTCGCGTGTAAGACAAATGTTCAATTCTCGGTCGGATAAAAGTTATTGAACGATTGTTTTTTGTGTTTTTTCCTCACGTGTAAGACAAATGTTCAATTCTGGGTCGGATAAAAGTTATTGAGTGATTGTTTTTTTGTGTTTTTTCCTCACGTGTAAGACAAATGTTCAATTCTCGGTCGGATAAAAGTTATTGAATGATTGTTTTTTGTGTTTTTTCCTCGCGTGTAAGACAAATGTTCAATTCTCGGTCGGATAAAAGTTATTGAACGATAGTTTTTTGTGTTTTTTCCTCACGTGTAAGACAAATGTTCAATTCTCGGTTGGATAAAAGTTATTGAGTGATTGTTTTTTTGTTTTTTCCTCACGTGTAGGACAAATGTTCAATTCTCGGTCGGATAAAAGTTATTGAGTGATTGTTTTTTGTGTTTTTTCCTCACGTGTAAGACAAATGTCAATTCTCGGTCGGATAAAAGTTATTGAATGATTGTTTTTTGTGTTTTTTCCTCGCGTTTAAGACAAATGTTCAATTCTCGGTCGGATAAAAGTTATTGAGTGATTGTTTTTTTGTGTTTTTTCCTCACGTGTAAGACAAATGTTCAGTTCTCGGTCGGATAAAAGTTATTGAATGATTGTTTTTTGTGTTTTTTCCTCGCGTGTAAGACAAATGTTCAATTCTCGGTCGGATAAAAGTTATTGAATGATTGTTTTTTGTGTTTTTTCCTCACGTGTAAGACAAATGTTCAATTCTCGGTCGGATAAAAGTTATTGAATGATTGTTTTTTGTGTTTTTTCCTCACGTGTAAGACAAATTTCAGGAAACGTTAAGAGCCAAATGATCCCCGAGCATCATCTGTCCATCGCAATCATCATTAACATATTCGTCATGTTTAGTATGAATGTGTCAGTAAATTGTATGTTTCGTCTTAACCCATTCTCCTCAAAAGACGAGGTAGACTCATCGGCAGTTAAATTGCATTCAACTCAGAAGACGAGGTACACTCCCTTAACTCTGCTATTATGTATTTTGCAATATTTTGTACATCCCTTGGCAGATTAATCTTTTATTAACATTTATGAATAACAGAGAAACGTGTTTTTGCTATCACCCTTGTTGTGATCTCAAGTACCGTTATATTTTGTTTGTTCTGAATGTCTGAAAATATACAATATAATGTACGGTAACTTATATTCTGTTTCTAGGGAAATGCATTGAGCATTTAAACCTGAAGGGAATGGGTCAAAGTTGTGTTGTGTCTGAGGAGGTCCTGGCATTGAACTCATCATTCATTCAGGGAGGTCCTTTATGTCCTTGTGTGGTCAAAAAAGTGCATGTAAGATCCATAGTTACAATCCCTCTCTACGGTCGTGCCACTGTAAGGTCCGGGTGGCATGTGACACGTAAGGCGAGTGATTAAACTGCGTTAATTGAATGGGATTTAGTTAATTAAGATTGTCAGATACAATGTAGGCCCTATAATATCAATAAGAGTATAATAGCATAATTAATTTTCAAAATAAATAAAAAAAGGTAACACTATAAATACTGATTTAAAATATGCACATACAACTTCTAAAGAAATGAAAAACGTGCAATAGATCAACGGCATACAAAAATATGCATACGGCTACATTAAAAAAAACTAGAAACAGACAGATGGACGGACGAACAGATGCACAGACGGATGGACTAACAGACAGAAAGACGGACAGTGACAGACAGAGAAAGAGAGTATGGAAGAGAGAGATAAAGAAAGAAAGAAGGAAAGAAAGAAAGAAAGAACGAAACAGAGGCAATCAAAAGACACTAAATTTATTTTTAACTTTCTAAATAAATATTAACAAAATTATCTAGGTTCTTTAATATGAATTTTATTTCTTATTTTAAATAGTTTTTTATTTCGTGAACAAAAAAAGATCCTAATTATAAAACCGTTTAAAGGATTTGGGTATTCATGCATTATATCATAATAACCATTACTGATTTGATTCTCTCCTGAAATGCAATCTATACTAACCAATACCACTTTCAAAGTAAATTACTTAAATAAATTGACCTTGGGATGTGTAAAAAAAGAAGCAAAACTCTTGGATTAGAAGCGCTGTATATAAAAGTATGAACTCACCGAGATCCTCGATGGTACCTAATAAAACAAAGATGAAAATGTTAGTTACTATCGATATCATTTATTTCCCATGGGTTTCGTTTGAATTATTAGGGTATCTACCAGCATGCTCACATATGGAAATAGTACAAGGGCGAAATAAAATTACTTCTCTTAATTGGTATCAGCTACAACAACTTTTCCCGCTGGCCACTGAGATTGCTAACAATGATTTCCCCATGTCAGAATATAATGAACTGTTCGCTTTTGTTTTGTAAAAAACAACTTTGATTCAATACAGAGCATAATTATAGTTGCGATACCACATTGAAAAAAAAATTGTATATTCTAAAATGTGTTTTTTCTCTTCTACAAACACACAAAGCAAATATATCTGAGTTTCAAACATAATTCTATTCTCGTATGTATATGATTCATTACATTTTTTGCAATCAGCTCTAACTTTTGTATATTACTTTTGCATATTGAAATTAGATGGAGTTTTGGTTACTAGATAGGAAAATCCAATAAAAAGAATTATAAATATATGGATTATTAAGTCCGCAAAACAGTTAGAGATCTCTAATATGAAATAAAAATATTCTATGAAAATATCATATAATTAATTCGAATGGTGCATTATTCAACTAAGAGTTCAAAAAATATTTAAAATAACTAGATGCAATAAAAAATTCATATTGATGGCGCAACATACTACATCACTTTCTGGATAAATTTCATAATACAGAGTGTCAAGAAATTGTGTACCTATTTTGTAGAATAAAATACGAGGACTGGAACATTAATAGTGCCAACACTGTTGTAGAGAAACCTAATGATGACGCTGATAGCACACGTCAGTTACATACCTGCCTTACCTCGGAACATATCGACTCTCCCTTCCCACATCACACGCGTGAAAACTGGAGAGAGGAACAGAGCCTCGTGTTAGCTGGTGTTGTTACGACGTTTTCGAAATATGAACAATTGAGTTGGATAAAGATTGAATATGCCAGAGGACGTACAGCATGGGGGGCCAACAAGGTCCTCAAGAGCTTTGTGAAGAATATTCATTGCCTTACAGAACAGTGGCACGGTGGGTAAAAGCCATCTATTACGCCATTGTTGTATAAGGCAATGCAGATTCCCTGCAAATCTCTTGAAGACCTTGATAACACTACCGTGCTGTACGACCTCTGGCACATTAAATACTTAACCAACACCGTTGATCCTGTTTTGAACATATCGTAACAACACTACATTACAACGCCAGCTAACACGAGGCTCTGATCCTTTCGTCAGTTTGCATGCGTATGATGTTGGAAGGGAAAGTTCATATGTTCTGAAATAAGGTAGGCATTTAATTGAAGTGTGCTATCAGCGACATTGTTAGGTTACGTCGCATGAACTTCTCTGCAGCAGTATTGCCACTATTAAAGTCCCATCCCTCGTGCATTATGAGCAAGTTGTGTTTGATGGGTCGTTGCTGGTACATTTAACATGCTTTATGTGTAATTTGTTCCTGACATCATGCATTAATTCCATACTAACAATTAAACACGTGTTTCACCGTTTACGATTGAATCTGCGCAATGTTTACGCACAAGAGAAAGTGGGTACTGTGGCGTGTGGTCTGCAGGGGTCCTCATGCGTTATCATTCGGACGAAATCAAATCGCAGATTCCATCACGATGGTCCTAGAGATAAAACAATCCGCAGACTGGTACGCAAGTTCCAGCGCAGTAAATTGCTTGCATAAGAGTTAAGACAAGGATATCCGTCAATCTCCAATGAAAGAATTGGATGCATCAGGACATCCATTGGAAAGGATGTCCAAAATCAATGCGGCAGCGCGGCAACTGGCAGTGGAATTAGACTGTACTAAATGTAAATACTTCTAAAATGTATTACGAAATACTGTGAAAAAAATTGGCAGAACAATAAGAAAATTAGTACAAGATTTAATGAACATTTTAAGGATATTAAACATGAATGAAAATCCAGTTATGTTAAACATATCAGAGAATCAGGTTACCAATTTAATACAATCAACAAGGTATTATCTATTTTCCACAATGAAAACAATAACTCGAAAAATCAATATCGTGGAAGATATCGAGATAATAAATGAAGCCAAAAACGTATAATTACTAAATGACAGCACACTCTGATTTGAACCCTCTATACAAAATCCTGACAAGCAACAGTTAGTACCTTTCCAGAAGCAGAAGATGAAACGTATGTTTCGAAAAGTCTCCTGAATAATTGTCAGCATTTAATAGTCCCAGGTACCAACTTCATATTCGAAAGGTTCATCCCAAAGAAGAACCCTACCGCTTTCAGGTTCTACACCACCTGAGTGAAACAGTCGCAATACTTCATTACATGAGGTCAGGAATCGCAATAGACAAGTTGATGCTGCTAAAGCGCCCGTGAATGCTTCGGAATGTATTTTGCGCTACTGCAGACGAATAGAAAGTGTGTCGTGATGAAGTAGAAAGTAATCACTAGCAAGATGATTCCATAACAAATATTATAATTACGATCATTAATTTAATAATATTTATACATAAAGCACTGCCAAACTGGAGCAAAAAAAATGTGCAGGAATGGGAGTACCAGTTGGAGATGGATTAACAGATAAAATATATACACTGTTATTTGCGGATGACAGATAATAATTGCTCAAGAATATGAAGATTTGGAGTTTATGTTCATAAAGGTATTGGACGAATACGATAACTTGGATTTGAAAATCAATTTAGAAAAAAAAAACATTTTATATGGGATGTGGAACAGAAACCGAAGATTTAATATCAGAAGATCAAAAAGGATATATTAGAGGACGTGAAGAATTTGAATATCTGGAAGTAAAAGTAGATAAAAAGGATAAACAAGAAAGTGATATTAAGAACAGAATAAATAAATGTAGAGCAATGACAGCAATGATGAATGGAGTATTATGGAACAGACATATAACCAGAAAAAATAAATTACAAATATGCAATTCAATAGTGAGAAGTACTGTCACATATGGAGATGAAGTTTGGAAATTCAACAAAAACTTAGAACAAAAACTTATGTCGATAGAAATGGATTTCGTAAGAAGAGTAGCAAGATGTTCCAAAATTAGAAACAAATAATAAAATAATACTGGCATACGAGAAAAAATTAATATTATGTATTCTATAGTAGATTATATGAGATATAAGAAATTAAATTGATGTGGGCACGTACGACGAATGTAAGAAGAAAGAATACCCAGAAAAAATTGGAATGGTGTCCACCTGGAAGTGAATAAATAACAAAATAAATCAATCATATGTTTTCGCCTAAAAGTATGGCTGTAATTATTCATCCTAAATGGTTAATAGATGAATAGGTTAAGATTTTACGAATTGAAATCTCGTTATATGCCCTGATAGCTCCTACAAGAACGGAAGGAAGACCTCGAAACTAGTGGATGCAAGAAATAACTGGAATGAGAACAAGAGGACTGGAGGACATGGATAGAGACGAGTGGAGAAGGAAAATACAACTTTAGTCACAAAAAGATGTGTAAACATTAAAAATCTGTATATAAACAAAAATCATTAATAAAATAAAATATATAATTTATGGACACTCTGTATGTTATTGCACTTTCAAATCTAAACTAAATTGGAAAATCATATTATTCACATTCCTGTTACAATTATTTAAAATGTCTTAACTTTTTCATATTCTAACTGATTTTCAATGCACTCATTATATTTTCAATATAATCACTGGTCATCAATTTATGATTCTACCATAGACTGAGTGTTAACAATACATTACCAATAGTAACAGATGTTAAATTGATAATGTCTTATTAGAAGTAGAAGATAAAATACTATATGAAATACTGCAAACACTGATGTTACAACACATTAAGCTTATTTAACGACCACAAGATTACACAGAAACACGAACACAAATGTCAAACATTAGATCAAGAAAAATAAACTAAAAGTAAAGGAAATAGAAGAAGTTACAATATAAAGTAAAATTAGTTATTTCATAGTGTTACAGAAGAGAGAACTTTCATCACACTCCTTAAGTTAAACTTACACATATTTGAATAAATCTTCACTATTTACAAAAAAATAAAAGTAAGAAAATTCCAAGTTTTAATGAATAATGAAGATTCTTAAAACCAAAAATAAATTATATTAGAAATGCAATATAATAATTTTCATCATGTAATTTAATAACACTGATCAACACAAAATAACCTTTTTTTTGTCTCAGAAAGGAAAACATGTGATTCTGATAGTATTTGTTCTCCTGAATTCAAATATGATATCGGGTTTTCTCCATCGCGCAAGGTTTCCGAGAGACAAGCATTTATAATTTAAAACACTTCAATATTTTCTACAGTCGTAACTATATAATATTCGAACATTCGGACTCACCTAGAAAGTAAGAAATGACGATTTTCTGCTATATTTCGCCTGTGGAGCAACCTCTTGATGGTCCAACAATAATCGGCCAGCATATTAGGATTCAATTTGCCTTCATATATCATTTCCATAGCTGAAATCTCCTGATGAAAGTGTTCCCCGTTTTATTTTACAATGGACAAATGGACGAAAAAGAGTTTCTTAAAAAATAATTATTTAAATCCATTAATTGAAGCTGAAATAAAAAAACTGTGGGGGATGGAGAAATTCCGAATACATATTTGAAAACACGATAAAAAAACTACATTAAGTACAACTATTGGTACTCATGAGACAAAAATCATGTTCACCAGTGTAATTAATATGTTCGCTATTACATCATATTATTGTATGCGCCTATGTGTGGATATAAGGCGCACACCGATTTTGAGGACTCAATAATTCGATTAAAGGTGCGCCTTACATTCGTAAATATAGATTATTAGTTATAAACATATATAACCTACACATAACGCTACGTGTTTTGTGCCAAAGTACAATATAAATCTCCACTCTACATATATTTACTCCACAGCTTATGCAGTCGGATATGGATCACAAAAGAGCTGTCACAAAAGACAGAGAAGTGACATATGCCGGTGTTGTGAAGATGTGGAGTTAGCATTGCTAGCACTTCTCGAGTTTGAAATTGGTTTGAATACAGAACAGGTAGGGAGGATATGCATACGATATTCAATACATGATGTCACGTATCACACGGAGCAGTAAAACTCGGATCCAATTTGTACACTGCAACTTCATATCAGTCTTGCTTTGTCATCGTCTGCATTACGTGTGCAAGCTAATTATAATGTTATGGTAGCTGCTATTCCGACAAACTGAACAAAAAAATATATTAGCGATATTCAAACTTAGCTAAAATACACCATTTGGTCCTCTTCACAACTTAGACACCTGAACCGAATTTTAGCAATGCATTATTTTCATCCATAAAACTTCAATTAATTTAATTTGTACTCTCACGATGATACTAAGGGCTAACACACACTCAATTGAATAAGACTAAGAAACTGGGACTGGAAGTAAACATTAATAAAATAAATGTACATACATAAAAATAATTTAACTAACTCACTGGCTCTATCGAACCCGTTCATGGCCGAGCGGGCATAAGCTCCCCATACATCCCTATCCTGAGCTAACTTTTTCCAATCATCCCTGTATAATCTGCTTCCCTCAAATCATGTATAATGCAATTCTCCCATCTCATTCTCGGTCTACCAAATGGGCGTATTTTCTCTGGTTTTCCTACAAGAAGCTTCCATGGACCTCTTTCATTCTCCATTCGTGCTACATGTCCTGCCCATCGAAGTCTACGAGACTTAACTGTTTATATTACATCTGACTTCCCATATAAACCATGTAGCTTACTAGTATGTAGTTTTATAATAGAAACTGATAGTTAATGACAAATGGGAGAAATTATGAAGACGTGGCTGAATTCAATACCTATGAACAATAATTACAAATAGGAATGGGATTCAAAAGAAATTAAACATAGACCCAATTCTGAAAATATATGATATTATGCATTACAGGGACTCTCATTGTCCCATTTCTCTATATAAAAACCGTTAAAGTGTAAATTTAAAAAAAATTATATGGTTGTGAAACATGGACTCCTACTTTAAGGGAGTAGAAAATATTACAAGTATTTGAGAATAAAGGTCTTAGGAAAATGTTTGCACCATAGAGAGATGAACAGACAGGTGAATGGAGAAGACTTTGTAACAGTTAGCTACATGATCTTCGTAGGAAACCAGGTATAATAAGAACAGTTAAGTTTCGTAGACTGCGATGGACGTGGCACGAATGAGGAATGAGAGAGGGGCATGGAAGCTCTTGTAGGAAAACCAGAGGCAAAATTTCTAGTTGATAGATCAAGAATGAGATGGGAGAATAACATTAACCATGATTTGAGGGAAGTAAATTATAGAGAAATTGGAAAATATTAGCTTAGGATAGGGATTCATGGATACCTCATATCCGCGCGGCCAAGTACCTACGGATTCGATAGTGCAAGCGAATTAGTTAGTTATTTGGTATTTACTTTATTTAGCAGGTTTCATAGTATCTTCCTGCGCCCAATTAATCTGTCATTCTTCTCCACATCTCTCTGTCATTCGAATCTCCATAGTCTATTCCTTTTTCCTCATACTTACTTACTTACTCACTGGCACTATCAAACCCCGTAGGTTCATGGCCGCGCGGACAAAAGCTCTCCATACATCCCTATCCTGAGCTAATCCTTTCCAATCATTCCCTGTATAATCTACTTCCCTCATAATTAATATAGTTAATATTATTCTACCACATCATTCTTGGTCCACCAACTGGGCGTATTCACTCTGGCTTTCCTACAAGAAGCTTCCATGCAAGTCTTTCATTCCCCATACGTGCAACATGTCCTGCCCATCGCAGTCTACGAGACTTAACTTTTCTTATTACATCTGGCTTCCTATAAAGACCATGTAGTTCATTGTTATGTAGTCTTCTCCATTCACCTGTCTGTTCATCTCTCTTTGGTCCAAAAAATTTCCTAAGTACTTTATTCTCAAATACCTGTAATCTCCTTTCCTCCCTTAAAGTAAGAGTCCATGTTTCGCACCCATATAATACAACTGGTAGAATAATAGTTTTATATATTTTCAGATTAACGTTTTTTGGAAGGAGTTTGGACATCAAGAGTCTCTGCAATGCCTAATAGCACGCATTTCCAGAATTGAGCATATGTTTAATTTCTTTGTGCATCTCATTCCTATTTGTGATTATTGTTCCTAGGTATTTGAATTCAGGCCACTTCCTCAAAATTTCCCTCATTTGTCATTAGCTGTCCATTTCCATTATATAATGTATTTCTACGTGTGACCATATATTTAGTTTTATTGATATTTACTTCCAGTCCCAATTTCTTAGTGTTACTCATTAGTGTGTGCATGTTGTCCTTTACTGTCTGCTTGCTATCGGCCAACCTCATGCTGGTTAAAACTCCATCAATTCACGTTATTTTTGCCGTCCTCTTCTTCTTCTTCTTTCTTCTTCTACCAAGTGGCGCCCATTATAGTATACTTCTTGGGAATCTGTCTTCTATCATTCTTTTACATGGTCATACCAATGTAATAGATTAATTTTCTATGAAATTCACAATTCAAGTTTGAAAATTCATATTTTTTAATTACAGTTTCGTGTTTCATTCCCTCTAAAAATTTCAGCTGAACGCCTCCAAAAATCAATTTATGCAGAATTTAATTTACTTATTCTACTTTTTTTTAATTCCCATGTTTCTGTACCGTATGTCATTGTGCTCCTTATTGTATTAAAATGTTTGTTTTCGTTTTAGATTTTATATTCTGATCTCAAAAAAACAGTATTTAATTTTTTATTGCAGATTTGCCCTTATCTTGTCCTCTCATTAATTTCAGCATCATGACTTGCATTTGCAGTAATTTGTGTTCCCAAATATATATATATATATATATTCGTCACATGCTTTTATTTTTCCATGTCCGTCTTCTACAATCAGATCTTTGGATTTATTTTCTAACTATATACTTGGTTTTGGCATATTTATCTCCATTTTTCATATTC
This sequence comes from Diploptera punctata, assembly GCA_030220185.1. Lineage (NCBI taxonomy): Eukaryota > Metazoa > Arthropoda > Insecta > Blattodea > Blaberidae > Diploptera > Diploptera punctata. Next base: position 1,116,025 of record JASPKZ010007904.1, on the reverse strand, counting down.
CCCATTCCGTTTTCTTGTCATGTATTCTAAATCTTTATAATTTTCTGCCATCAGAAGTAGATCATCCACAAATACCAATGAATAAATCGTATCTTCTTCTACCTTAAATAATTGTATTAATTTCAGCCATTAATTTTTTTAATGAATTTAACTTTTAATCTCACAAATATTGTGTGTATAATCTTATTTTGACGGCTATAAAAAACTAACTCAATGGCGCGACAGGTCTACGTAGATGGCACTTGAATTACAATATCCTATTCATAAGTCATCATCATCATCATCAACAACAACAAGGATTAAGCCCAATGGCCTGTTCGGATCTCATTATAGGTCGAATTGGTCCTTCCATCTCTTCAATGGTCTTTCCAACCTTCTTCTCCCTTTTGGTTTATAGTTATACATTCTTCTTGGTATGCGCTGTTCATTCATTCGTAATACGTGCTGAAGATAAGCATTTTGATAATAGTTTATTCTTTCATAGAGATTAAATATATTAAGTCTGTTCTTATATGCATAAGTTATATGCTATTTTAAAAGAAAATGGTCTGAAGATATATGAAAATAAAACAAAAGTTTCAACATTCAAAGGGTCTTCTCTGCTATGTGCAAAAAAAAACATATGGGAAACCTCTCACCATATAGGTGCCACAAGCTACTAGGGCCTTACTGTATTACGACCTGTCGAGACGGATTTTTTAAACTATGCATCACACACATGCGTTTTTGATCACTCAAGGATATGGAGGGCCTCCCCAAAAGAGTGATAAGCTCAATTTCAAGGTTTCATTCGATACAATACAACATTAAAGCTAAACACACCATTCACACTTACACTCCTATAAACATGGCGAATATAATGATGATTATGATGGCCAGATGATGTTTGGGGACCATTTGGGTTACAGGACGAGGCATTGAAACCCGCTAGATCACATAGGTGGACAATACTGTACAATAAATAATTAAATTTCCAAGCGTCCGAATTTACAGTTCATTTATTTAAAAATGCTGTGCCTGAATATACGTACGATTACACTTAATTTAATTATATCTTAATGATATAAAATGTTCATTATATTATTGTACCTGTAATTATATTTTCATTTTTATTTTATCTTGTTTGAGTATTAATTAATTAATTAATATTGTTAATGCAGACAGATCTATTTTATTGTTTTGTGGAATGTATATCAACATAGCTTTTGTAGTATTTTCCTCCAGGAAAAGATAAATAATAATAAAATTGTAAAAAATCCGTTTATACAATGGAACTTGCAAATAAAAATATTTCGAGAGAAATTAAATTAGTTTTATTTGTTTATATTATTTTTTACATGGTATATCAAGGACCACAAACACAGGTTGTTTCACAATTAAAAACATGTATTTGGAAATAATATGAAGAATAGTTAAAGGTCGATCTGCAATAGCAATGCTGATTCAATGGATTTTGTGGGACAATTTAACTCACGCCCCAAATGGGAGTCAATGACCAATCACATTTCAATGATTTTTGATGTACAACCAATCACAGAAGTGTTTCGGCTGGAATTTATCAACTGAAGTTCATCATATTAAAGAAAGCTCCTCCTTTTCAACATTCTGAATAGGTCATAGCAATATTTTGCAGTGACTGACTTTCCAAGAAATACGGCTACCAGATTGTATATAGAGTGCACGAATGTCAGTAGATAGTGCATGCGGGAGATAATATAAAATATTTGAAAGCAATTGAGTATAAAAAAAAAGAAACCACTGTTTGCATTTTCTTAAACGAATTATTTTCCACGAAATAACGTTGTAGAAAAATGTAATTGACATATTTACATCATAGGACATCAGAAAGTAATTTAGGCTATACCTATAACATTGGCTATAAATTTCTCCACTAGGGTGCATTCTTACAAGATTGTAATCCTTTGGCAATAAATAATATGATCTGGTTGCAGTGACGAAAAAAAGAAACAAATGTAGCATACCAATCGTTTCTTATTTGTTTTCAAACATCGCCGTTTACATTAAATATATACATATTTTAAAATAACTATGGTTAAATAATGATTTGTGAGTAAACAGCTTAATGTTATTTGTTAAATAGTCCTAACAAAGTCACTCTTGATTTCCAAATTCTCTAGATGAATTCACTCCTCACTCCGTGAGTCGTAAATTTATCGATGATTTGAAAATCACTCGTGGCATTAGTTATGATAAACATATATTCAAAGTAACTAAAATCCACATTTATAAATCAATAGTAAGAAGTTTAATAGCCTATGGTTCAGAAACGTGGTCTATAAATGTCAAATTAAAGTCAAAATAGCAATCTACAGAAATTGATTTTTTTTTTTAAATTCTGCACGAGGCTCCAAATTAGATAGACTCTGAAAACAGTATCGAAGAAGAAAAAATAAACTTTAACGAAACAATTATACAATTTGCGGGAAATAAACATTGGACATGTGAAGAGGATGAATGAAGATAGGTTGCCAGTTAGGAGTTAGGAGTGGATTCCAAATCAGAGGAAAAGAAGAGGGAGACCTAAGAAGACATGGATAGAGGGAATTGTGAATTTGATGAAGGACAAGGGACTGCATAATAGGGATAAATGGATGAAAAGAATCAAAACTTAATATTGGGCACAGGAAGATGTTGTAAGCATTTCAAACAGATTTAAAGAGGAATTGGAACAATTCATATGAGAGGTACAACCCAGAGGTATTTAGGAAAAAGGTCTAATCGCAGTTATCCATAGCTAAAATGTTTAAAGTGACACTCAAAACAATATAAGGGAAATCTAGAATGACTTTAGGATATTATAATTATCAAGGACTGGAAGAACCTTTTATAAAGATTTTAGAAAAGAAATGGGAATATAATGGTACTGTACATCAACTATACGTAGACTTCAAAAAGGAATACGATTCAATTAAGAGGGAGAAGTTATATAGTATCCTGCTGGAGTTCGGAATTCCTAAAAAGTTAGTTAGACTTATACGATTGTACCTAAATGGCACAAAGAGTAGGGTGCGTGTAGGAAAACGGTTTTCGGATTCTTTTGAAATCCACAATGGGTTGAAGCAAGGAGATGCACTATCTCCTCTACTATTTAATTTTGTACTAGAACATGCCATCAAATCTTTAGAAGATGAAGAAGGCACAACTCAATGGTATTAATAAGCTGTTAGTTTATGCTTATGATGTAGTACTATTGAACGATAGCGAGGAGATACTAAAGGCCAACACGCACACACTATAGAGTAACACTAAGAAATTGGGACTGGAAGTAAATATCAGTAAAACTAAATATATGATCACACATAAAAATAATTATATAATGGAAATGAACAGCTAATGTCAAATGAGGGTAATTTTGAGGAAGTGGCTGAATTCGAATACATAGGAACAATAATCACAAATAGGAATGAGATATACAAAGAAATTAAAAAACAACTCCTGGCGCGACAGGCCTTGAAGACAGGCCGTTAGCCTACCAGCCGGCTGCTGGCCTCTCATCCACATGTGTTAATCACAGCGGTAGATGATCATCAGCCAGTGCTGGGGTGTACATGTGTTCAGCATGTCGAGTCCCCCAGCCGTTATAGCTGGTTTTCTCAACCTGGAGCCGCTACTTATTGTAGCTACCCAAATGCCTCACGATGCTGGGTGAGAACCGGTCCCATACTGGCCGAAATACCATGAGAAAATTTCTTTCCCCATGGAGACTCGAACCAGTGCAAGTCCCGTAGCTCTGCGCCAAGGCTTCCTGCCTTAACCACTCGGCTACGGCGCGGGACCAAAGAAATTAAACATAGGCTCAATTCTGGAAATGCGTGCTATTATGCGTTACAGATACTCTTGACGTCCCAACTCCTTTCAAAAAACATTAAACTGAATATATATAACATTATTATTCTACCAGTTACATTATATGGATGCGAAAAATGGACTCTTAATTTAAGGGAGGAAAGGAGATTACGAATATTGGGGAATAAAGTAAATTTTTGGACCAAAGAAAGATGAATAGACATGTGAATGGAGAAGATTACATAACAGCGAACTACACGGTCTTTATAGAAAGCCAGATATAATGAGAACAGTTAAGTCTCGTAGATTGCGATGGGCAGGACATGTGACACGAATGGGGAATGAAAGACGTGCATGGAAGCTTCTTGTAGGAAAACCAGAGGGAAAACGACCAGTTGGTAGACCAAGAATGAGGTGGGAGAATAATATTAACTATGATTTGAGGGAAGTAGATTATACAGGGGATGATTGGAAAACATTAGCTCAGGATACGGATGTATGGAGAGCTTATGTCCGCGCGGCCATGAACCTATGGGTTTGACAGTGCCAGTGAGTTAGTTAGTTAGAACCTTTTACAAATCTAAAACTGATCATTCTTTGCCTCTATTTTATGTAATTTGTAGATGTTAAATTTTAACTTATTTTGTTGATGTATTCAGAATATAGTTGTAATAGCAATAGTAGCATCATTAGTAGCAATTACAGTATTAACACTAGCAATAGTAGGTCTAATATTAGTCTAACTTGCTATCTACAATGAGGTAACAGCCCAAGGTTGGGCCTTTAGCCTCTCCTTTGTTAAGCGTTATAGACCAAGTTAATTTTTAGTTATGCTTATTTCCCTATATATGTCATGAATGGTAAGCAGTCAACTTACCGACCCAATGAGATATATATTAGGCAACTAAGTAATTACTGTTACTAAGTTATTTATCTAATATATAAAAAATGAATGTTTGTTTGTTTGTACTTCATGCGCGGCCATACCGTTGATCCGATTGTGATGGAGGCTTTTTGCAAAATGTTCAGTAGGTTCCCGGGATGTACATAGGCTATAAGAGAGTTGTGACATTCAACTCCTACACCCATAAAGACACTATTTGTAGTGAAAAAGTCCCCTTTTTTTACCCTTAAAAGGCTTACGCTGCCTAAACCATAACTAATACACAAAATCAATGTACACAGAATTGAATATCTCAAAAAGCTCTACAAAAAAAGACCGCGACAGCATATGTTTATCTCTTACGTATAACTCACAATAACCATTTTTGTCTTTCATTGATGCCAAGAAGATCCAGACAAGTACGTAGATTCCTGTGCAAGCATAGTAGCACATGGCGGGTATTCTTTTACGGATAACTCACAATAACAAATTTTGTTTTAGCTCATTTATGCCAAGAAGATCGAGATAAGTATATTTCCAGGCAACACTGGGTAATCAGCACGGGGAATATTAAAATATTTATGATATACATTTATAATTATTTTTAATTTTACTTATTCAACTAATCATAATAAGTACATTAATTTTTGTCTTTCAGCTCATTTATGCCAAGAAGAACGGGATGAATATATTCCCGGACAACGCCGGGTAAACAGCACGGGGTATCTAAAAATTATTACGATACAAATTTTACCTTTTACTTATTTAACTAAACATAAAACACATTAATTTTCGTATTTCTGACCTTATTGAGGAATTCTTGCTTGTAAACGTGTCCTTTTACGTGAGATTGATTTATTAGTTAATTAATTTGAAATAAACAATTTAATTAAATAATTTCACCTATAACTTTGTAAAGAAGGGTGTGCCAGATTTACGGAAAAATACCATTATGGAACATACAGTATAATGATCACCCACATACAAAATAAATTTAGGAAGTGAACTCAATTTCCGTAACAGGGATTAGCGGAGATGTCACTGAACCATCCTCTTTCAATGAAAGTATATTTTTATTTCCGTCACTCAGTATGCGGCGTAAAATTGCAAGGGTTTCCGTAAGAGCAATAATATTTTCTAGACATGAAACATTTTATAGGATGAAGAAGGCCGGTAAATGTTGGTTAGAGGTCTCTTTATTAAGGCTTAAGGTTCTTTTACGAGCCTGAAAAATCTTCAAACCGGGGGCCCTTGGTTTAAAGTCCCTCCCACGCTCTTTGGCATTTCCATCCTACAAAAATCCATCGACCCCCGGCCGGATTTGAACCTGCGACCCTCAGAACCAGAGACGATAGCAGCCGACTAGTATTACTAGTAACGGTGATGAAAATGGATGGTGATTTAGAAATTCAGTTGATAAATTTGTTGAAATTCTCTCAATAACGATTGACATGAATCTGTGGTTAGCCCCACAGATTTCAGAACTTGTGATCTGTTAGTTTATGCTGATGATGTAGTATTATTGATCGATAGCGAGGAGATACTAAAGGACAACACGCACACACTATTGAGTAACACTAAGAAATTAGGACTGGAAGTAAATATCAATAAAACTAAATATATGGTCACACGTAGAAATACATTATATAATGAAAATGTACAGCTAATGACAAATGAGGGGAATTTTGAGGAAGTGGCTGAGTTCAAATACCTAGGAACAATAATCACAAATAGGAATCAGACGCACAAAGGAATTAAACATAGGCTCAGTTCTGGAAATGCGTGCTATAATGTATTACAGAGACTTTTGATGACCCAACTCCTTACAAAAAACGTTAAACTGAAAATATATAAAACTATTATTCTACCAGTTATATTATATGTGTGCGAAACATGGACTCTTACTTTAAGGGAGGAAAGGAGATTACGAGTATTTGAAAATAAAGTACTTACGAAAATTTTTGGGCCAAAGAGAGATGAACAGACAGGTGAATGGAGAAGACTGCATAACAATATATTACATGGTCTTTATAGGAAGCCAGATATAATAAGAACAGTTAAGTCTCGTAGACTGCGATGGGCAGGACATGTTCTTGAATATAATTGTCTTTGCTTAATGGAAGAATTCAACTACATTAAATATATGACAAAAACCAATAGCTATAATGAACAAATCATAAATAAACTCATAAATAAAACAAAAAAAGAAAACAATATATCTACATGTAACATAACTAAACTTGGAAGAGAATCTGGTAACAAGAAAACATGGATAACACTTACATATACAGGAAAAAGAACATCAAAATTAGCCAATACACTAAAGAAAGCCGACAAAAACGTAAAAATAGCATACAGAACTAATAACAAATTAAATAACATAATAAGCAATAACATTGAAGAAAATAACATTTTCAACAGCAAAGGAGTTTATGCAGCAAATTTTATATAGGAAGAACAAACAGAAGTTTTAACATAAGATTTAAAGAACATTTTGGAGACTTTATTCACGCAGAAGGAAAATCAAGCTATGCAAAACACGTTATCAATGAAGGACATCTCATGTTAAATATTGAAAACACCCTAACAGTAATGCACAGAGAAAATAATCCAGGGAATATAAACGTACTCGAGGAGATGGAAATTTTGAAAGCAGTTCACAACAACGGCCATCTGATAAACGAAAACGAACCCAGTACATGTAATCCCCTCTACCAGGTCTTCAGCGAAACACCAGTTTTGAATCCTGCCGATGATGGGACTAGTTCCGAAAGCGCTACAGTTAAATAACTAATAAAGTTGAGACGGACCTTTCAGGTGAATATTTCATAATTTTATACTTTAATTTTGAATAATACCTCAACGGAACATGTCATGAATCTTTAAAAGGAGGTAAAGAAACGTAAACATTTGCCAACGCACTAAACTAACTTGATAAAAGTATAAACATAGCATATATAAGTGGAAATAATAATAAAAATAACATTCAGAAACAATCTTTCAACGACATAGGAGTATATAAATTAACGTGTAAAGATTGCAACATATTTTATATAAGAAAAACCAGTAGAAGTTTTAATGTTAGATATAAAAAGAATATTAAGGACTTTATATACGCGGAAGGGAAATCCAGTTCTGGCAAACATTTCATTCAGGCAGGACATCTTATGCAAGATATTAACATCATCCTCACAATACCGCACACAGAGAATATTCCAACGAAAATAAATATACTGGATAAAAATTAAAATTATAATTAAGAAATCAATAACAACTCGAATCTGAATCAGAACGCGTCCAGTATACATAATCCTGTAATAAAATAATCACAAATAAGCCAGTACTTTATCTGGAATCATTGACAACAGACCTACTATCTTCTACTGATGATGGAACTAGTTTCAAAAGGCTTTGAGTTGATTAATATTCTAAAAAAATTGAGGAGACGGACCTCCAAGGTTGAATATTTTACAATATTATATTATCATTTTAATATTACGACTACAGCTGTGAGAGCGTCCTGCTTTCTCATGCAGTGGGCCCGAGATCGATCCTCGAAGGGACAAGTTTCCTGAATGAGGTTTTCCCGGGGATTTTCTCACTTCTAGTCAGGAAACGTTAAGACCCAAACAGTCACCGAACACCATCCGACCAACCTTATCATCAATATCATATTCACCTCATTAGATTGAGGCTTCTTCTGGTGATCATCATCCCTTACAGATAACTGAACCTCAGAACTAGGTTACAAGTACGCCATGCGAGGAGAGAATACCAAAAATGTCGTAATGACATTCTAGTGGCACTCAATAAAAAAATAATATTAGTGAATTATGAATTTATTATTGTTTTTACATTGGTTTTCTTTAAATGCAGCCTACTGATTACAATGGCCAACATGATTTTTGTCTCATGAGTACCAATAGTTGTACTTAATGTAGTTTTTCTATTGTATTCTCAAATATGTATTCGGAGTTTCTCCATCACCCACAGTTTTTTATTTCAATTCCAATTAATGGATTTAAATAATTATTATTTTAATAAACGTTTTCTCGTCTATTAGTTCATTGTAAAATAAAACCAAATGAGCTAACTCAGGAGATTTCAGCTACGGAAAAGAGATATCAAGGCAAAAGGATTCCTAATATGCTGGTCGATTATTGTTGGCCCATCAAGAGGGATGCTCCACAGGCGAAATATAGCAGAAAATCGTCATTCATTACTTTTTAGCAGAGTCCGAATGTTCGAATATTGTGTAGTTACGAATGTAGGAAATATTAAAGAGTTTGAAAATATAAATTTCTGTGTCTCGAAAACCTAGCGTGATGGAGAAAAACCGATGTCATATTTGAATTCAGGAGAGAAAAAAATACTACCAGAATCACATATTTTTCTTTCTGAGACAAAAAAAGGTTATTTTTGTTGCCGGGTGTTATTAAAGGGGGGTATAATGGTTTTATAATATGTTGAAACTAGTGTATATAGATTTGTAGTAGGATCAAAAAAGGTTTAGATTATTAGGTGCTTCCTTCTGTGTGTGGGAGGTATATTTTACGAGGCAAGTTGGTAGAGGCGGTTGGACTGGACATGCATGCAGTATGTGGTATAAATATTGGAATGTGACCTCAGGTCCACTGTGCGTTGTAGCTGTCCTCACCAAGTTGTCTGCACTATTTCTTCTCGCATATTCCCTTATATTCTGGAGTGAATATCAGCAGAGAGTAAGATGTAAATCTACAAATCCATACAGCCGATGTGACCAAACTTATTTTTTTCCCAATATTTCCCTGTACTTCCTCAAATCATAGTTAATATTATTATTATTCCTTCTTATTCTTGGTCTGCCTACTGCACGCTTTGTCTCTGGTTTACCTACAAGAAATTTCCATGCCCTCTTTCATTCCCCATTCGTGCCACGTGTCCTACCCATCGCAGTATACGATAATTGATTCTTCTTATTATATCTGGTTTCACTTAATCATCATATAGCTCACTGCTATGCAGTATTCTCCATCCGCTTGTCTGTTCATCTCTCTTTGCTCTAAAAATGTCCCTAAAAACTTTATTCTCAAATACTCGTAATATTTTATCCCTCCTTTAAAGTAAGAGTCCAGGTTTCGCATCCACATATCTGGGAGAACAAGAGTTTCACATATTTTCATTTTAGCATTTTTCTATTTTGAAATTAAAATAAACATGAGAAATTATATAACTTCAGTTTAATTATGTTTTGCAATAAATGACATTACAATCAGTTTACCAGTTTCTTAACTATCTATCTTCGGGTTTTTACAGCTGCTGCCGTCTTCCCGTGCAAAACTTCCAAAGTCTATGATCTTGTGCATCTTCAATGCTTAACCCTCTTGGTTGTATTGCTATTTTCATGTTTTCCTTCCATGTAAACTTTGGTCTCCATATTTTCTTCTTTCTAGTCGGATGCCATTGGTTTAGTTGTTTCGGCCATCGCTCATGTTCCATTTTTAAAATATGTCCTAACCATTTTAATTCCTTCTCCTCTATTCTTACAATTATGCTTTGTTCTGCTTTCATTATGTTTCTAATTTCCATATTTGTGACATATTCTAATTTAGACTTTTTGGCACTTATGCGTAAATAATTCATTTCTAGAGCTATCAGACTATTCTTGTAGTACTGATTGATTGCCCATAACTCACTTCCATATAATGTACCAGATTCCACCAATACTTCATATTTATAATAGTTTATAAATCTGAGAGATGGGGTTTTTGAGGAGTGTGGCAGGCTATACAATAACAGATGAAAATGAAATGAAAATGTACGAAGATCTAAATATATTCAAACTATTAGAAAGAATTGTACAGTACAGAGATGAATGGATGGACCACATCAATAGAATTGGATAACAATAGCATTTCGAAACAGATTCTTAGTTACAAACCACTAGGACAGATCAATTCTATCATGGGATCGGAATAGACCTTAAGATCTAATACTTGATCTACTGCTGCTGCTGATGATGATTTACAACAATGTCTTATTGGTAGTGTTGGTCTCGGTTCAAACAAATGAAAATTACCAATGTGTCATTAGAGTTTGATACAGGATTAAAAAAAAAAGAAAAGAAAAGAAAAGAAAAAGAACGAAAGAAAAGAAAAGAAAAGAAAAGAACAGAAAAGAAAAGAAAAGAAAAGAAAGAAAAGAAGAAAGAAAAAGAAAAGAAAAGAAAAGAAAAGAAAAGAAAAGAAAGAAGAAAGAAAGAAAAGAAAAGAAAAGAAAAGAAAAGAAAAGAAAAGAAAAGAAAAGAAAAGAAAGAAAAGAAAAGAAAAGAAAAGAAAAGAAAAGAAAAGAAAAGAAAAGAAAAGAAAAGAAAAGAAAAGAAAAGAAAAGAAAAGAAAAGAAAAGAAAAGAAAAGAAAAGAAAAGAAAAGAAAAGAAAAGAAAAACGGCTAAACTTTACAACCTGTGACACGACTTTTTAAATTCCATCATTAACTCCCGTTACATTTTATTCTTAGGGTTTCATTTTTCAAATATTTCCACTATTTACAATGATTTTTACATTTTTTCTAACTATTATTTCTGTATATTTTCTATGATATTTAAGACGTGGTAGCCATATTGATTTTAATGAATATTCTACGCAACAACAAAGACGTGTTCCGGTGCAGCCAACGTATAGTACTTAGTTTTTTTAGTGTATAATGCTATTGTGTTATTACTTAATTGTAATATTATTGTGTTTTCTTTATGTAATTGTAATGTTAATGTTTTTAGTGTATAATGCTATTGTGTTATTATTTAATTGTAATATTATTATTGTGTTTTCTTTATGTAATTGTAATGTTATTGCTGTTTTTGTTGTTTATTTTTCTTTACACTAGTACGAATTATTACTTTATTGTAACAGACTGTCAACAGCACGTACGGCTTACTGCCCGTGCGACCCATATTGTAAATAATATTGTAAATATCTTACTTTTTGTCTAATAAATTCCTACTACTACTACTACTACTACTACTACTAATTAACTGTACACATATACTTCAGAATTTCAGAACTTATTATTTAATTTTGGGAGTTGCTTTCTATCACAGGTTAGAGTGTTTAAAATTGCGTTAGGTTAGCTTTTAGGTTCGTTAAATATCATGTATATATTGGCTGCATCCCGAGATTCCATAGTGTAAGCCGCTTAGAGTTTGTAGGCACATGCGCTTGTTGTATGATTAGAACTGAAAAAAATGTTTCGCATCACATGTTGTAAAGTATAACCAAAAATAAAACAAAAACTTACAGAAATTTCAAGTTAAAAGACAGAAAACTGTAGAGGAAAAATCTAGATTAAAAACATAGGAATACATTGGAAATGTGCACAAAACTCTATAACAGTAAGGTAGCAGCTGATATTTAACGAAGCTAGAGTAGGGACTGAGACATGGTTAATTCACTATTATTCCATTGCATGTGGAAAATGTACAAACAGACTTGATAATGAAGGGGGCGAGGGGGTAACAAAGTAAACTAACACAGGCTTTGTGCTGGCTTTTATCACCGGACATCATCTCTAGGGGGTGGGGCTGATTGGATCGAACAGCTCTCAGCTAATCTCAGTCCTAGACGTGGCCTACATCGGTAATGGATCGAAATAAACATATCCCTATTCCACTGATAACATTTATCAATTTTGCACAGGTAATAATGCATACTTATACTCTTTATCTAATGAACAGATTTCAGCAGTTCTTTATAACACAAAATTAGCAGATTTCCAGAATGATAATCCGGGACATTTGTTTAATTTTTTTATTAAATTGCATCCTACAGGAATAAAACATTACGTACATTAAAAGTATTGGGATTAATAAATCAAAATATATGACTATTTAACTCATGCCCCAAATGGGAGTCAATGACCAATCACATTTCAATTATTTTTTATTTACAACCAATCACAGTCGTGTTTCGCCTAAGATTTACCAACTAAAGTTTATCATAATAAAGAAAGCACCTCCTTTTTAACATTCTGAATAGGTCATAGCATTATTTTGCAGTGACTGATCCTCTAAGAAATATGTCTACCAGTGTATATATATATATATAGTGCATGAATGTCAGCAGAAAGCGCATGCGATAGATAATATAAAAACATTTGTAACAATCGATTATACGACAAAAAAACACTGTTTGCACTTTCTTAAACGAATTATTTTCCAGGAAATGACGTTGCAGAAAAATATAATTGACATATTTACATCATAGGACATCAGAAACCAATAACGTTAGTTATAAATTTCTCCACTAGGGTGCATTCTTACAATATTGCGATCCTTTAGCAATAAATAATATTATGATCTGGTTGCAGTGATGAACAAAAGAAGGAAATGAAGCGTACCAATCGTTTCTCATTTGTTTTAAAACATCACCGTTTACATTAAATATATAAATATTTTAAAACAACTATAGTTAAATAATGATTTATAAGTAAACAGCTTAATTTTATTCGTTAAATAGTCCTAGCAAATGCCATTCTTGATTTCCAAATTCTCTTGATAAATTCACGACTCACATCGTGAGTCGTGAATTTATCGATAATGTGGAAATCACTCGTGGCATTACTTATGAAAAATTCTTAATATACACGATTGATTTTTAGAAGCGAAATAGATACTTTATATATTCACATTTTTTTAACTTTACTTTCACTTCAATATAGGTTAAACGGATGTATACCTTAAGAAAAAATACACATCATAAGCATCAGGGAGTAGAACTTAAGTTCTGCTCCGATCTTATATTAGAATTGGTCTGTCCATTTTTTACTGGGCGCTCCTGCATTTCTTCGTCCTAGTGGTCTGTAGTGCTGAATATGTTTCGGAATTCTGTTATTATCATTCTATTGATGTGGTCCATCCTTTCGTCTCTGTATTGTTCAATCCTGTCTAATAGCTTGAATATATTTAGTTATGTTCGTATATCTTCGATATGTTTCCGATCTATTATTGTATAGCCAGCCACACCCCTCAAAAACATAATTTATGAAGTTTGTATTCTTCGTTCCTGGTTTTTGGTTACAACCCCGTGTTCCGATCTATATAGTACTGTTGGAACCGACATAGTTTTATACAATTTTAAGAGTCTCCTTTCTAGTTCCCTGGAGATTTCGTTTTATGGTGCCACATATATAATTAAATACATTTATTTGGTTTTCAATGTCTCAATTTTTATTACTGCCATATTACAGTATTATCCATATGATGTGGACTTTCGCCGGTGCTTTTCATTATATACATGAATAAACTAATAAACGAATGGAGGAAAACACAACGAGGATATATACACATCAACAGGAACCTCAAACTCGATGCTATTATTTTTGCAGGCGATTTAGCTCTTCTAGCACTCTCCGAAAATGATTTACAACGATCAATTTATAATTTACAAAAAATAGATCCCAAATTTAATATGAAAATATGAATTAACAAAACTAAAATTATGGCATTTCATAGGAAAGACCCATACAAAGTGAAATCTGTCTCCAGAATAAAATTTTAGAGAGATCTAATCAATTTAAATATCTTGGATATTATCTCTCTATCTGGGATGAAAAGGATATCCCTGAAAAAATTACTAGTTATAATAAAAGTTTGGGAATTATTAATCAAGTTATGAAACCATCCCTTGTACAAAACAAAACACCAGATTACGTTTATATAACAATTTGGCTAGACCAGTGTTGATCTATGGTAGTGAAGCATGGACACTAAAAAGACAACATGAAAGCAGAATAACGGCTTGTGAAATGAGACTCATGCGCAGAACAGCGGGTTACACCAGATGGGATCGGAAAATGAACACCGATATCTTAAAAGAATTGATGACTACGCCAATTTTGGAATATATTAAACAGCACCAACTAAATTGGAAACTCCATCTAGAAATAATGAGTTCAAATCGGATCCACAAAGCTGTTTATAATTATATACCAAGAGGACGAAGATCACTGGGCCGTCCTATGAAACGTTGGAGGAAAAATTTTCTATAGGATCGTAACAGGCCTTGGCCTAATACTTGGAAGGAAGAAGAAGATTAAGAAGAATACAACTTTCACTCCATGTTCTCAAACTGGTGATCATTTTCAGTGACAACATATACATCGCCAAATGCATGAGGAGTTTGATTTCTCCACTGTTACCGGCTGATTGGAATTACAAACATGCAAAATACGGTTCTACATATTCTCTGTAGTTGTCGGAATATCTCGATAGACAATACCTTTCATAACTCCCCAGAGAAAAAGTCCAATTGTGTAAGATCAGGAATAGGTCAATGTATTGCCCCTTCACGGCCACTTTATGTTATGTGGGAGTGAAGCTTGGACAAAGCGAAAGGGAAACTGGAATAAAAATAGTCAGCAGAAATTATAATTTTAATATAGTTGATAGTACATAGAGACAGAAGGAATCTCGTTAATCCATCCATGCGCGTCATTAATTAAATGAAGAGGCATTTGGCTACATTAAGAGAATCATTTAATTAGTGACGCGCATAAATGGATTAATGAGATTTCCACATGTCCCTATCTACCATCTAGAAAACAAACCAGGGATCTCGTAAATTACATAAAATAAGAATTAAATGTGAAGAGAAAATATATGCCTAAATAGGGATTTGAACCCAATATATCTGGTTCTGTACACCAGTGCTTTAACTATTTAAGCTATTAGGCATCACCTTTTAAACTTAAGATTTTCCTCTTATACTACTAAATCTATGTTGAAATTGTGATGTCTAATAGCTTAAATCGTTAAAGCACTGGTGTGCAGAACCAGAGATATTGGGTTCAAATCCCGATTGAGGCTTATATTTTTCTCTTCAAATTTAATTTGTCATTGAGTGAGAAGTGATAAATTTAATATTAAATATAAAATCAGAAACTAAGATATCCAACAACGACTCCTCCACGAAAAAAAAAAATATAAGTAGATGGAATTCCCATGTATTGAGAATGCCAACATTCCTCATTCCAAGACAAGCCTATGACGTTCCCCTTGTAACCAGAATTTCCCTCCAGATTGTTTTAATTTCAAAATATTAACTAAATATTTCATTAAATCTAAATTATTTAATTATAGGCCCGTAATTTGAGATAAAGATATAATATGTATAAACATATCGAGTTTGGACTTTAATTACTCAGAAATATATTTACAATGAAATGATAGTATTAATGAATCAATTTTATTAATTATATAAAAGTTGATTTTCTCTTCTTATAAATGACTAAGACAACTCCTTTTGTTAAATTTGGGTTATTCCAATATAGTTGAAGCCAGAAAGTCTAGGAGACGTGTGATATAACAAAGGTAGACCCAGGAATCTGAATACAATAGAAAGCTATAGATATCAAACCTTTTGTTAATAGAAATGTGTCAGAACGTCTATTTGAAAATCGACTAAAATGTCAGTCAAGATAATATTTATGAATGACGAGTATAAAAAAACATTTACAAGGGTAAAGTCACTATGAAGTTTCAAATTAAAATTTGGATACATATCAGTTAAAAGATAACTACGAACTACACATTAAAATTAATTGAAATTAACGGTTTTTAAATTAGTTGTAAGGCCCTTAATAAAAAAACCCAAAAGACATAACTATAAATAACTTGGCAACATTGTAAATAAATAACACGAGTTAGACACACCTATTATAAGCTACATAACCGACAAAAACAATGGAAAGTCGCACCCTTTATATATGTAATATGTGTCCACATATGTTTAAACCAATAGGAATAAAGTGTAAACCCCTTCTCCTGTAGCAATCTGAACGATCGAAGGAATACTGAGGTTTTCATTATAAATCAAATTTGAGACGCGTACAGAAGAGAAGCATCCCAGATACCGAAGGCGAGAACATCGACTAAGTTATATTGAGGATACTGATCCATAATTTTTATATTACTATATTAATAGTAATAATACTTGATTATTAATTTGAGAAGTCAGATCGCTATGTACACAACGTATAATCAAGTGTCTTCATTTTATTAAGTAATATGTATTTTCAATCATATTCAAAATAAATCAAGTGAATTTTGAACTTCAATTATTGATGAAACTTTAGCTGCCCGTACGAAGTTCCTTCGTTATCCCTGTGATAAGTTATCCTCGTCGCTCACCGAACTCTCACTGACTAGACCGCGAGCATAAAATTCCCACATTACGGGAATTCCTTATAATAAATCTCCCAATCCTTGTAATAAATCCATCACCCTTTTACTTACCCCTAATTAATACCTTCTTCACCCTCCAAGAAAAAAAATGCATTCCAGAAGTAGATAGTATTCCCATGTATTGGATGTCTAAATGTCGCATTCCAAAACAAGATTATGACTACAAAGCAACAGGAAGACGGAATGTGGGACGACCAAGGAAGCTTTGGAGAGAGTTAATTTTTCTGTAATATAGGTCTCGAAACAAGAGATTCTCCTAAACCTTGATGTGATGATGATAAACATAAAATATGAATGATACAATAGGCACCTAGTACATTCAATATATTAATATTGTTTTAAGATGAGATAGATTACAAAGCAAGTCGCCCTTGTAATTTAGTTAACAGCACTTTATTTAATGTATCTATGAATCATCGTTCGACATTACTTGTAAAGGGCAGGTACGCACAAACATTAAGTGGGCTGTGAACTCCACGCGACATGTCAATGGACAGTTTTATCATGTTATTATCTTCATTAGTTGAATGTAATTATTATTCACTTAGATTCTCATAAGATAAATAGGCTTTTTGTCAAAAACCCAGGCCATCAGCAGTAAACATACTTATTATCTCTCCTGGAGATACAATGCACTGGCTGGTTAGTTTTCCTACAGCTGTACTATATTTATAAAAAAAAGTATAGAAGTCACGCATAAAAATGCTTATCTTTCAACCTGATGAGTGATATTCACTACAATTGCTAATTACAACAACCAAAATTTGTGCATTGCAGCTTCCTCCTTTTTTTTACCATCATCATCAGCAACAGCAGGTTGAAACTATATTTATATATTTTCCACAGCTGTGGTCGCGAATTAGCGTGCTGCCTTGTCACGAAGCGGGCCCGGGTTCAATTCCCGGTCGGGGGAGGTACCTGGGTGAGGTTTTTTTTGGGTTTTTCCTCACCTGTAAGACAAATGTCAGAAAGCTTAGGGCCCAACGGTCCCCGAAAATCATCCGACCATCATTATCACAATCATCCTTCACCGGTGTGGAAAGCAACGGGAAGCTACAACACCTATAATTCCCTAGTAAAGCTGCAAAGCATTGCATGAAAATGCTATGATTGCAGTGAAAGACCTGCCCTGGGGCAGAATTACTATATATATACAGGGTGTTGCAAAAATACACCGATAACGGAGGTGGGGTAGTATATTGAGATATGTTGATCATTTTTAATAAGGTACCTATATCCGGAAATGATGCGTTTTCGCACTATGAGTAACTAAATTCTGAAGAGTTCAGCCAGTTAGACTTCAAAAATCAATACTTGACAATACTGTCACAATCATATCAAGTTTTCAAAATATCCACCTCCCCTCATTGCGGTGCGTACATAGGCGGTATAGTGATTGGCGCACACGTTGAAACACGTGTGGCCTTATTTTAATTATTTCTGTAACAGCATGAATTCGGGCTATAAGATCCATACGTGACTCTACTGGAGTCTGAAAAACTGACTGTTTCATGTCGCCCAACAAAAGGTAGTCGAGAGGGTTAAGATCAGGTGATATTGGAGATCATGGGACTGGTCTGTCTTTGCCAATCCATCGAGCTGGGTACGTGGTATTCAAGTATTTCCTCACATTGACATGGAAGTGAGCTGGAGCTTCGTCATGTTGCAGCCACATTCCGTTGCGATGCCACTTATCACAGGTTCCGAATCTGTGAGGCGTTGTCACGCAATGAGTCTTCAAATCCTTCGAAATAACACTGATCTTGAGACATAATTAACTAGTCATAGTGTGGAAATGCATTATTTCCTGACATTGGTACCTTATTAAAAATGATCATATTTTTTAATATACTACCTCACCTCCGTTGTCGGTGTTTTCTTACATTCTGTATATGCTTAAATGTAACAATATGATATTAGAACTTTACGACAAACATGCCCCTTGAAGACTAGATGAATTATTAAATCCCCAGATCCCTGGATGTCCCATGAAATTTGACAACTGATGGCTGAGAGAGATGATGCTTTTCGAAAATATAGACCAGACAAAAGTGACGCTAACTTAAGACAATATAAGACATTAAGAAATAAAACTAATCAACTATTAGGAACGTTAAGTTGCGGTATGCTCATAGTCCCATTGATGCAAACAATGCAAATGATATGTGGAAACGTATTAGATCAATGGGTCTACGGAATCCGACAGACCAAAGAAGAGAGTATTAACATATCACTGAACGATCTAAACCAATATTTCACATCGTACCCACACGTAACATAAACACTATGAGCAAACAACAAACTATAGACGAGTTCCTATCCACACTTACTCCTTCCCGAGAAAAAAAATTTTTCCTGTATAATCCCAATCGACATTAAACTATCCCTGGACCGCATTAGAACTAAGACACAAATTATAGACAATATAAGTATCGACTTTTTAAAGAATATACTCCATGTCATACTCCCAACTGCGACCCATATATTAAATGCCACAATCATAACCTCAACTTACCCTGAACTTTGGAAAAAAAAGCTATAGTCAGACCAATCCCTAAAATTAAATTACCTGTAACACCAAACGACTTTAGACCAATCAGCATTCTTCCAGTCCTATCTAAGGCCTTGGAGCTCATTGTTCATGGACAATTAACTGATTACCTTAACACACATAATATACTCGATCCATACCAATCAGGTTTTAGGACAGGCCATAATATACGGCAACCTCACTTCTTAAAGTTACCGAAGATGCGCGTGAAGCAATGGACAGTGGCCACATGACAATATTTACACTCTTGGACTTCAGCAAAGCTTTCGACACTGTTGACACTGACATATTAATAGCAAAATTACGCGCTCTGAATCTTTCGGACAATGCTGTTAACTGGCTTGGATCCTATCTTCATGGTCGCCAGCAATGTGTATCCAATGCAGAACTTTCCTCATCCTGGCTATCACTGAAGGGTGGCGTCCAACAAGGTTCAGTGTTTAGGACCACTTCTGTTCTCTATCTATGTTAACGATATATCCACTAGACTTACCTATTGTCGATATCACCTATACGCTGACGATTTGCAAATTTACATTCACTCCCATCCTGACGATGTACATGACACACTAGACAAATTAAATAGTGACCTAGACTCAATTTCCCAATGGTCGAAGAAACATGGACTTAATCTAAATACTGACAAGACACAGTGCATAATTATAGGACATCGGCGAATCCAAAAGCATTATAAATTACGAAAATATCCCTACCATTCTCCTAAATGACAGAAACATCCCCTACAGCTCAGTAGTAGAAAATCTGGGTATCTATATGGACCAACACCTAGACTGGAAAATCCAGGTGAATAATACCTGCAAGAAAGTGTTCTCAATTCTTCACTCCCTAAATAGTTTTAAAAACTTCCTTCCTACAAAATTAAAACAAATACTTGTACAGACTCTTATAATGCCACACTTCGACTACTGCGACATATTACTGACTAATCTGACAACTGATCTGACAGACTACAACCTGCTCATAAATGCGTGCATTCTATTTATATTCAATCTCCGTCGTTATGACCACGTGTCTCCTTCATTTCTGACCTTATCATGGCTACGCCTAAATGACAGAAGAACTTTACATTCATGTATCATACTATTCCAAATTCTGCACACATATTTACCAAGTTACTTAACAACACGTTTTCAAAATTGATCGGCTTATCACAATTTAGGAACAAGATCGCAAGACTCTTCTTTACTTTTGGTACCACAGCACAGGACATGTCTATACTCTGAATCTTACACAATATCTATGACTAGAGCATGGAACTCACTTCCCAGTCATGTCAGGGACTGTCAATCGCTATCATTATTTAAATACAAATTAAATAATATCTTAAGTTCAACACAATAAAAACATTAACTGCAAAACAACTATATACAACATTCTATAAATAATCATCTAGGAAGCTACTTACTTTATTTTATATCATTTTAATTTTATTATATTTCATGTTTTTGTCAGTATTAGCTGGTATTATTTCGCATCATTATTGTATTTTGTTTAATCTGTATTTTAATAACATCTTAAAATTGTAATATGTACGTAATTTTTGTATAATTTTACTATTCGCTGGTTGAGTGGAAGAGAAGGCCTTATGGTCTTAACTCTGCCAGCTAAAATAAAGCATTATTATTATTATTATTATTATTATTATTATTATTATTATTATTATTATTATTATTATTATTATTATTATTATTATTATTATTATATGAGGGAAACCTAAATATGTACACACATACTGACGATATGACACTAGCTGCAGATAACATAAATGATTTGCAGAAGGAGTGGATCTCATCACCCAATGGACAGAAAAAAAGAACTAGTGGTGAATGCATCGAGCCGTTCTAATATCCGGCGTGGCCACACCTACACGTTTTTTTTTATCGGGACCGCTGCCCGTGGTTTACAAAACAAAACGGTACGGTCTTGTGTGATGGACGAATCAGTAGGAGTATTATTACAGTGTGGTGTTACCGTGAATTTCAGCATCATAATTCCGTGAAGGAGTCGGAAGACTGCATCAATTTGCAAACCAGAGAAACAATTCTTAACGTTAGAGATTATTTCGAAAAAGAGTGTGAAAACAATGGTAGTAGTACAAGGGTAGACTTGGCAATACCGTAATATCCTCTGTAAATGTGTCTCTTGTCCCGTAACTTTGACGACAACCACTGTTAGTGAAGCAACTAGTCAGCTGATCAAAATCTGTCGTGTTTTTACACAGTCTCTACTATAAGACCGAACTAATTTTATTTCCGAGAGAAGGACCTCTGGCTAACGATGACCACATTGTCTATGATGAACATACGCTAATGCCGAATGACAGTTTAAATAGCTGGGAATTACAATGTAAGTTACCGTGTCAACCTTTTCAGTACACCTAAAGGAAAGTCTCGCTCCCGCTATCAACAACAAAACTGACATCAAAAATCTACAAAGGATGTCAATAAAAACAGCAATGGGACCCTTCCGGGTGATAGTATTGCCATCATCACTTATAGGTTAGAACTTACATGGAATTACCTATCGCGCAGGCAGCTACAAGAGCTGAGCTTGGAATTCTGAAACCAAGGTAACCTGAAGCGGGTGCTTGTGGTGTCAAAAATCACTTTCTCACGATATGTGTATGTCCTAGCCAGGGAGACCTTCCTGGTCTACAAAAGACTCTGCCATCTACTCCAGCATATGAGGAACTGCTATGAAAGTTCCGAATAAAGAGCGACTCCAAGATTCTACGCCACTGATGTCATGGTTAATAAGGAATGGATGCGGGAAGAATACGAGATGAAGCACACATATACACGTTTTGCGATCCATGGTTTCCACCATCGCATCTGCACAAGGAAGTATTTCCACCAGCCCTCCGTGTGCACTGTGTAGTGAACGATAATATTTACCATGCTTTAGATTGCAGCAGACTACCCTAATGGGATAATGGTCAGCGTTTCTGACTACTGTTCATGAGGTCCCAGGTTCGGTTCCCGGTCAAACCATGGAAATTGTTCCTTAAAAGTAAATTATTCCTATGGTTTTCCATGGTCTGGAATTTACGTTAAGTTTAGGTTAAGAACACTTCTGGCGTTTCATTATAATTGATCACCCATCATATCATAGGGGTAACGTAACTCCGCCTTCTAGGCGCCCCAACTTCAGAAGTGGGTTACAATTACGCCAATGCCAGGGGAGAAAACCAGAAATGTCATAAAAGACAACCTGGTGGCATTAGGAAAAAAAAAAAGATTTCAGCAAAAACATTAGTTACTCTGGCCCAATTCTGATCAAGTTGAAATCAGATATAATCGGAACATTTGGATGTAAAGTGACAGTTCTAGGAGACTTTTTTTATCCATTGGGCACTTTACACACACACACACACACACATAGGCCTATATATATATATATATATATATATATATATATATATATAGTCCACCGCTGTGGTCTCGAGGTAGCGTGCTGCCTTTTCACGCAGCGGGCCCGGGTTCGATCCCCGGTCGGGGTAGTTTTTCTGGGTGAGGTTTTTATCGGGGATTTATCTCATCTGTAAGACAAATTTCAGGAACACTTTAAGGCCCAAAAAGTCCCCGAAATCATATGGCCATCATCATCATCATCATCCTTCACCGGTGTGGAAAGCAACGAGAAGCTACCACACCTACAATTCCCCAGTAAAACTGCAAAGCATAGCAAGAAAATGTATATATATATATATATATATATGTGTGTGTGTGTGTGTGTGTGTGTGTGTGTGTGTTGTGTGTATGTTGGTGTATCTGAGATAAATTGACTTCGATACCATTTAACCGATCACCAAGAAATTTGGTACATATGAATGTATTTAATACAGAGGTTGCTTATGCTATCTATTATGTTTTAAAACCATTAGGGGTAGGAGTTCATCTTAAATGAAACTATAAAAATCGCTCTAGCGGTCGCAATTTTCAATGTTTCACAACGAAATAACCCGAGGACGATATTGTCCAAAATTCAGCGAAATCTGTTAGAAATGGGGAATAACCTGAAATTCGAAATTAAAAAGTGATCCTAGCAACCACCATGTTTGTTTCGTCGCATTATGTACCATATAATTTAATTAACCATTAATATTTAATTCACTTTGGCGTAGCAGCGTGCGCCGGACATTAGCTACTTTTTTTTTATAAGCCTTGAGATATTTACAGTCGTTTAGGAATTGCCCTGTTTCGAATACTTTAGGTTGGAATATACATGCTTTCTTTAGTAATTTTTTTAATATATTGGTTGTGACCCCATACTGTTTCCACACTTTCGTTTAGCAAAATATTTTGACAGGTAAAATTGTATTGATATTCCTTCTATTTTCTCGGTTTGTGTCTATATACGTACATAATAAAATATATTTAAAAATTAACACAATTGGACATTATACTAACAATGGGAGTGTCCGAGTCGGATATAGCCGCCGATCTTGTTGACACTTTGTGAGAAGATGTAGGTAGGTGCCCTTTTCAAATGACCTGAATTTTTCATCTGAGTGGAATATAGGAAGCTGTTAAACCTCCTCCAAAGATTTTTGAGTGGGTGTAGATATATTACTTTCGAATAATTTTTGAGTTGGGGATGTAGCACAATGGTCAAGCGCACTGTCTGGCGTATCTGCTGGTGGAGTTCGATTTTCACTGCCATCGATTTTTAATTTTTTTTATTTTATTCCTTGCAATATTAAACAAGTAATTATGGAATTGAAATATTAAAACATATTTAATAATTTATATTCCCACGATAAAATACGCTTTGTTTGCATCAAAATTAATAGAGGAAAACATTAATTTAATAACTTTAATGAAGTATACTTTCAATTCAAGCAAAAACCAGGAAAATACTCTTGTTACAAAAAATGGTATATAAAATATTTGCATGGTGTTAAACATATTTATGTTTTACATGTTTTATGACTATCGCCCTGATAAATGTAAGGTTATATATATATATATATATATATATATATATATTTGCGTGTGTGTGATTAAGGAAGATTTCTTGGGTTTTCCGCGTCATGGATTGAAGGTTCGCATCTGGTCGCTGGTTGCGATTTTTCGGCATAAATTCACATGTAATTATCAAATAATGTTACATTTAAATAATTCATTAATTACATTCCTTGATAATGGCATGTGGGATCATGCCGAAACGTCAGCCAGAGGCCGACTTTGAATCCATGACGCGGAAAACCTAAGAAAATTTTCGTAATCATACTTATATCCGCGAAAATTATAACATATAATATGAGCTATTCCATGAAAATATCATGCCGAGGTGAAACTTTTAAAATTTACGCAGAAATAATTTTATTGACGTAATATGTACCTTTATGGATCAAATTTTCTGATTCTATTAGATAATGTTTCAAATGTCTACATAACAATGTACTACATGGTCTTTATAGGAAGCCAGATATAATAAGAACAGTTAGGTCTCGTAGACTGCGATGGGCAGGACATGTTGCGCGTATGGGGAATGAAAGACGTGTATGGAAGCTTCTTGTAGGAAAACCAGAGGGAAAACGCCCAGTTGATAGACCAAGAAAGAGGTGATAGAACAACATTAACTATGATTTGAGGGAAGTAGATTATACAGGGAATGATTGGAAAGCATTAGCTCAGGATAGGGATGTATGGAGAGCTTATGTCCGCGCGGCCATGAACCTACGGGTTCGATAGTGCCAGTGAGTAAGTAAGTAAGTAATGTTTCAAATGTATATTATTTTAACCTAGTATTAGTGGTAGAACTTGTCATATTCCAAACCTGTAAAAACACACAAAATTTTAACAATTTGTTGTTTAATTATATGGACGTATTAATTTCTTTATTTCACAAACTCTCTTCCTATACTACACTTTGGTCCTCCCTAGTCGTAAATGTAATAATATTAATTGAAATCTAATGTTCTCTATACCTTAAATGTGTCCTATAATTGTTAACTGTAAGCTATGGCCAGTCAGTCACGGAAAACGTATAAATATTACTGTACACAACATAATAATTAATGGATTAAATTTTCCTCTTGGATTCTACGTTATCGGTACACAACTAACAAGTATTGATGACATTTTCTTGTACAGCCATTACTTTTTCCTGCTAGAGTCCCGTGACTGACTGTCTTTTTGTCCTCTCATTTAAAATGCTAATATGCGCGGCGAACTCAGTTGCTTGCTGCATTCTGCTGACGATTTAACAAACATTGTTTAGGAAATCTGTTTGACCGCTTGGCTCTGCTGCTCCATAAAATAATTACTGGCCCTTTTTATGTGTCAATTTGAGCTAAAAGGTAGTCAGCGGAAGCATTTAAATATTTTCAGGAGAAGGTGCAGTAAATGAAGCAGCCATACTTGTTGATTTCTCAGAAAATTATACCTACAAAGAACAAAATGAGATCCAGCAGTTCATTGGAAAAATTAGCATATCTCAATATTATTGCTTTTGCCTAGTTTAGATGGAAGGTGACAGAGAAGTTGGGAAGAAATACTTTGCTCTAGTGTCAGGATATGTGATACATAGCAAGGTGCTATAGATATGTGTTTTCTGAACTATTTGGATTTCTTCCAAAACTTGAGGTGATAAAAATTTTCAATTGGAGCAGCAGGTAATTGAACTAGGCCTATACATTTAGCAATGTGACACTGCTTACTTGAATATTTGGATTTTGGTATAAAATGGAACTTCATTGAATCGTACCATGGAAAGTGGGCTATAGATGCGATTGGAGACCAAGCAAAAAGGATGGCACGGATGTATGAAAAATGGGGAAAGAAGATACAAAATTGTGCAGAATTATGTAATGTGAGCTGTAAAACCAACCAAATAACTGTTCAGGAGGAGTCACAAAATGATACAGAAGAAGGAAAAACATTTTTAGAAAAACAATTTGAATATCCTGAAGCTATCACGGATTTATTGTGTGCACAACGTGAAAGCGTTGGACCCGTGTGTTATAGAATATATACAATTGTCAAACAAATAATCAGCGCAACAAATGCATTAGTTCGTGTGTTTAAAAAAATGGAAACTGAATGGCACGACAGGCCCAGAAAGCCCTTGGCTGCTGATCTCACATCCAAGTATATCAATCACAGAGGTGGGCAATCATTTAACCAATATATAGGATGACATGTGGTCAGTATGTCGGATACTCCAGCACCTATGACGTCTTTTCTCGACCGCAACCATTCAATATTGTAGCTGCCCAAATTATTCGTGATTCTGGGTGGGAACCAATCCCATTGTGGCCAAAATTCCATGAGAAAATGTATTATCTCATGGGGACTCGTACCAGTGCTCTCTATTGAGACGTCTTGACTCAAACCATTCAGTTACAGCGTGAGACTTAATGTGTGACAGGAAACATTTTTTGTATTAATGGGTCAAGTCAACATAGCGGCGAATAGTAGAGAGTGAATAGCTGCATAAGCAAATCTTATACATCGATGTTATGAAGTGAATCACCAATGTCGGGCTAATTAGAGTTTTCTTTTTATCGCAGTTTAAAAATAAAATTCACTACATCAGCACAGCTTGCGATTTATAATAATTTGTTTTGAAAGTACATGCATACTGATAAATAACTAACTTATTAGGAATGTGTATCTAGAAATCAAAAATATTAAATCCTGCATCACATAAATTGTAATCAATACTATATATATATATATATATATATATATATATATATATGTACACACACACACACATACAATTTGAATGAGTCATTTCGAAAAGGGATCATCTCCGATTTTTCCGAAATTCACTTATTTCGTTATTCCATGTTTACATATCTACTTCCATCATTTCCGTGTGAGAACGGATCTACTACACTATTCCTTCACCACTTTCTGACTTTATTCAGTAGCAATTTCAGATTCAATTCTTTATCCTGAACAAGTTGAATCAGTTTTTTTTTTTTTTTTTTTTGCTCTCTTGTAAAATTTCATCAGTTGTAGATGATCCCTTTTCGAAATGACTCATTCAATTATTCGTAAGTATATTTAACAATAGAGAAGGCACTTTGTTATTAAATATTTAATATATTTCTTATTTTATATAATTTAAAATTGTACATGATATGCGAGTTAATTAAATTATATTATTGATTTAAATTAATATTTATTTTACAGCAAAATTAAATTTAACAATTTTCGTGGAATACAACCCCTCATACAACCTAAACGTCAGAGCCGGAGATCCAGCGGCTGGACTTCAAGAAAGTTCTATTACTCGCCCAAGTTAAATCTGCACGAGGAAAATATAACAGAAATGTGCTGTCGATTCTCTTTGTTCTTTTACTGTGTTACCAATTCATTTCCCCTGCAATGTGTTATTTGACTGGGAGGGGAACGCTGGGAAATACTTTTTAAATGATCCGTCACCTATAGTAGTCGTTTTACCAAATGACGAATCCGGCAACCATGTTACCATTGGATAATGAGCTATCCCTCCTTTGCATACCTCATTACATGTGTTATATTGTAAGGCTGGTAATAGAGAATTGACAAACATTGTGGTTTTAAATTAAAATTATCCGAAAGCTTTAGCAGTCGTCGAATAAATGACTAGTTTAACAACCATGTAATGGACCAAAAAAGATATGAACAGATGGGTGAATGGAGAAAACTAAATAATAGTGAGCTACATGCTGTATAGGAAGCAGATATAACAACAACAGTTAAGTCTCGTATGCTGCGATGGGCAGGATATGTGCCACGTATAGGGGATAAAAGAGGTGCAGGGAAACATCTGGTAGGAAAACCAGAGGGAAAACGTCCAGTTGGTAGACCAAAAATGAGATGGGAGAATAACATCATACATGATTTGAGGGAAGTAGATTATACATGGGATGATTGGATAACATTAGCTCAGGATAGGGATGTACGGAGAGCTTGTTCCGCGCGGCTATGAACCTACAGGTTCGACAGAGCCAGTGAGTCAGTTAGTTAGTAACGATATTTCACATATGTTTAAGAATTCTACCTTCCATAGAGAAATAGTTTGGCGACACTAGCGCTGACACACTTCCCCTCCAGCCGTGCAGACTTAAGTTGGGCGAGTAATACGAATTCTCACCTATATGCGAGGTATAATAACATAAGACTGATCGGAAAAGTGAAAACCCGGAAATGTCACTACATGTAGACTTCTCCACCAACAAACCACTTCATTCATCTTTTATTTTTTATTTATTTAAATTGCGCTCATCTCCTTTTTTATCTACACTTTTCTACTCTTATTATGATCGTTTCCCCTTTTTTATTTTACTTCATCCCATTGTTTGCATCCGTCCTCTCACAAGAAGAGTTAGTATACATGTATATACAGTAGCACCCATTCAAAATGCTTTCCATTTGTTCTATTCCAAAACACACAAACAAAACCAAACAAAACAAAAAAAAAACGAAAAAACGCAAACTCAACGCAGGCAAAGTGCGGAACGTTAACGCTAATTCGCTACCCATGTGCTATTCAACTGTTTTTACATGGGGACCGCGCGAGCGCGCGTCATTGCAGACAAAAGAGAATCGCTTAGCGTCACTCGAGTGCCTGCGCTTGTCTGTCTTCTACTGTTTTGAAGCAGCCAAGTTCATATCGATTACCTGTCTCTAATCGACATACATCATCCACTGTTTTTTCTTCTCCAGTTTTTTCCTTTCTCGGGTTGTCTGTTTCACCTCATTAAGAATAAATAGATAAGCTACTTTGCTAAAAAAAAGCTGTGTTGAATTGGTGTAATCTCAATTGTTTTTTAGTTCAATAGTTTTATTTAAATTGTTTTTTAGTTCAATAGTTTTATTTAAATTGTTTTTTAGTTCAATAGTTTTATTTAAATTGTTTTTTAGTTCAATAGTTTTATTTAAATTGTTTTTTAGTTCAATAGTTTTATTTAAATTGTTTTTTAGTTCAATAGTTTTATTTAAATTGTTTTTAGTTCAATAGTTTTATTTATAATTGTTTTTTTAGTTCAATAGTTTTATTTAAATTGTTTTTTAGTTCAATAGTTTTATTTAAATTGTTTTTTAGTTCAATAGTTTTATTTAAATTGTTTTTTAGTTCAATAGTTTTATTTAAATTGTTTTTTAGTTCAATAGTTTTATTTAAATTGTTTTTTAGTTCAATAGTTTTATTTAAATTGTTTTTTAGTTCAATAGTTTTATTTAAATTGTTTTTTAGTTCAATAGTTTTATTTAAATTGTTTTTTAGTTCAATAGTTTTATTTAAATTGTTTTTTAGTTCAATAGTTTTATTTAAATTGTTTTTTAGTTCAATAGTTTTATTTAAATTGTTTTTTAGTTCAATAGTTTTATTTAAATTGTTTTTTAGTTCAATAGTTTTATTTAAATTGTTTTTTAGTTCAATAGTTTTATTTAAATTGTTTTTTAGTTCAATAGTTTTATTTAAATTGTTTTTTAGTTCAATAGTTTTATTTAAATTGTTTTTTAGTTCAATAGTTTTATTTAAATTGTTTTTTAGTTCAATAGTTTTATTTAAATTGTTTTTTAGTTCAATAGTTTTATTTAAATTGTTTTTTAGTTCAATAGTTTATTTAAATTGTTTTTTAGTTCAATAGTTTTATTTAAATTGTTTTTTAGTTCAATAGTTTTATTTAAATTGTTTTTTAGTTCAATAGTTTTATTTAAATTGTTTTTTAGTTCAATAGTTTTATTTAAATTGTTTTTTAGTTCAATAGTTTTTTTAAATGTTTTTTAGTTCAATAGTTTTATTTAAATTGTTTTTTAGTTCAATAGTTTTATTTAAATTGTTTTTTAGTTCAATAGTTTTATTAAATTGTTTTTTAGTTCAATAGTTTTATTTAAATTGTTTTTTAGTTCAATAGTTTTATTTAAATTGTTTTTTAGTTCAATAGTTTTATTTAAATTGTTTTTTAGTTCAATAGTTTTATTTAAATTGTTTTTTAGTTCAATAGTTTTATTTAAATTGTTTTATAGTTCAATAGTTTTATTTAAATTGTTTTATAGTTCAATAGTTTTATTTAAATTGTTTTATAGTTCAATAGTTTTATTTAAATTGTTTTATAGTTGAATAGTTTTATTTAAATTGTTTTATAGTTGAATAGTTTTATTTAAATTGTTTTATAGTTGAATAGTTTTATTTAAATTGTTTTATAGTTGAATAGTTTTATTTAAATTGTTTTATAGTTGAATAGTTTTATTTAAATTGTTTTATAGTTGAATAGTTTTATTTAAATTGTTTTATAGTTGAATAGTTTTATTTAAATTGTTTTATAGTTGAATAGTTTTATTTAAATTGTTTTATAGTTGAATAGTTTTATTTAAATTGTTTTATAGTTGAATAGTTTTATTTAAATTGTTTTATAGTTGAATAGTTTCATTTAAATTGTTTTATAGTTGAATAGTTTCATTTAAATTGTTTTATAGTTGAATAGTTTTATTTAAATTGTTTTATAGTTGAATAGTTTTATTTAAATTGTTTTATAGTTGAATAGTTTTATTTAAATTGTTTTATAGTTGAATAGTTTTATTTAAATTGTTTTATAGTTCAATAGTTTTATTTAAATTGTTTTATAGTTCAATAGTTTTATTTAAATTGTTTTATAGTTCAATAGTTTTATTTAAATTGTTTTATAGTTCAATAGTTTTATTTAAATTGTTTTATAGTTCAATAGTTTTATTTAAATTGTTTTATAGTTCAATAGTTTTATTTAAATTGTTTTATAGTTCAATAGTTTTATTTAAATTGTTTATAGTTCAATAGTTTTATTTAAATTGTTTTATAGTTCAATAGTTTTATTAAATGTTTTATAGTTCAATAGTTTATTTAAATTGTTTTATAGTTCAATAGTTTTATTAAATTGTTTTATAGTTCAATAGTTTTATTTAAATTGTTTTATAGTTCAATAGTTTTATTTAAATTGTTTTATAGTTCAATAGTTTTATTTAAATTGTTTTATAGTTCAATAGTTTTATTTAAATTGTTTTATAGTTCAATAGTTTTATTTAAATTGTTTTATAGTTCAATAGTTTTATTTAAATTGTTTTATAGTTCAATAGTTTTATTTAAATTGTTTTATAGTTCAATAGTTTTATTTAAATTGTTTTATAGTTCAATAGTTTTATTTAAATTGTTTTATAGTTCAATAGTTTTATTTAAATTGTTTTATAGTTCAATAGTTTATTTAAATTGTTTTATAGTTCAATAGTTTTATTTAAATTGTTTTATAGTTCAATAGTTTTATTTAATTGTTTTATAGTTCAATAGTTTTATTTAAATTGTTTTATAGTTCATAGTTTTATTTAAATTGTTTTATAGTTCCATAGTTTTATTTAAATTGTTTTATAGTTCCATAGTTTTATTTAAATTGTTTTATAGTTCCATAGTTTTATTTAAATTGTTTTATAGTTCCATAGTTTTATTTAAATTGTTTTATAGTTCCATAGTTTTATTTAAATTGTTTTATAGTTCCATAGTTTTATTTAAATTGTTTTATAGTTCAATAGTTTTATTTAAATTGTTTTATAGTTCAATAGTTTTATTTAAATTGTTTTATAGTTCAATAGTTTTATTTAAATTGTTTTATAGTTCAATAGTTTTATTTAAATTGTTTTATAGTTCAATAGTTTTATTTAAATTGTTTTATAGTTCAATAGTTTTATTTAAATTGTTTTATAGTTCAATAGTTTTATTTAAATTGTTTTATAGTTCAATAGTTTTATTTAAATGTTTTATAGTTCAATAGTTTATTTAAATTGTTTTATAGTTCAATAGTTTTATTTAAATTGTTTTATAGTTCAATAGTTTTATTTAAATTGTTTATAGTTCAATAGTTTTATTTAAATTGTTTTATAGTTCAATAGTTTTATTTAAATTGTTTTATAGTTCAATAGTTTTATTTAAATTGTTTTATAGTTCAATAGTTTTATTTAAATTGTTTTATAGTTCAATAGTTTTATTTAAATTGTTTATAGTTCAATAGTTTTATTTAAATTGTTTTATAGTTCAATAGTTTATTTAAATTGTTTTTATAGTTCAATAGTTTTATTTAAATTGTTTTATAGTTCAATAGTTTTTATTTAAATTGTTTTACAGTTCAATAGTTTTATTTAAATTGTTTTATAGTTCAATAGTTTTATTTAAATTGTTTTATAGTTCAATAGTTTTATTTAAATTGTTTTATAGTTCAATAGTTTTATTTAAATTGTTTTATAGTTCAATAGTTTTATTTAAATTGTTTTACAGTTCAATAGTTTTATTTAAATTGTTTTATAGTTCAATAGTTTTATTGAAATTGTTTGATAGTTCAATAGTTTTATTTAAATTGTTTTATAGTTCAATAGTTTTATTTAAATTGTTTTATAGTTCAATAGTTTTATTTAAATTGTTTTATAGTTCAATAGTTTTATTTAAATTGTTTTATAGTTCAATAGTTTTATTTAAATTGTTTTATAGTTCAATAGTTTTATTTAAATTGTTTTATAGTTCAATAGTTTTATTTAAATTGTTTTACAGTTCAATAGTTTTATTTAAATTGTTTTACAGTTCAATAGTTTTATTTAAATTGTTTTACAGTTCAATAGTTTTATTTAAATTGTTTTACAGTTCAATAGTTTTATTTAAATTGTTTTACAGTTCAATAGTTTTATTTAAATTGTTTTACAGTTCAATAGTTTTATTTAAATTGTTTTACAGTTCAATAGTTTTATTTAAATTGTTTTACAGTTCAATAGTTTTATTTAAATTGTTTTACAGTTCAATAGTTTTTTTAAATTGTTTTACGTTCAATAGTTTTATTTAAATTGTTTTACAGTTCAATAGTTTTATTTAAATTGTTTTATAGTTCAATAGTTTTATTTAAATTGTTTTATAGTTCAATAGTTTTATTTAAATTGTTTTATAGTTCAATAGTTTTATTTAAATTGTTTTATAGTTCAATAGTTTTATTTAAATTGTTTTATAGTTCAATAGTTTTATTTAAATTGTTTTATAGTTCAACAGTTTTATTTAAATTGTTTTATAGTTCAACAGTTTTATTTAAATTGTTTTATAGTTCAACAGTTTTATTTAAATTGTTTTATAGTTCAACAGTTTTATTTAAATTGTTTTATAGTTCAACAGTTTTATTTAAATTGTTTTATAGTTCAATAGTTTTATTTAAATTGTTTTATAGTTCAATAGTTTTATTCAAATTGTTTTATAGTTCAATAGTTTTATTCAAATTGTTTTATAGTTCAATAGTTTTATTCAAATTGTTTTATAGTTCAATAGTTTTATTTGAATTGTTTTATAGTTCAATAGTTTATTTAAATTCTTATATAGTTCAATAGTTGTATTTAAATTGTTTTGTAGTTCAATAGTTTTATTTAAATTAATTACATTTTCTAACAAGAATGCTCTTAATTTTTCTAATACTTTTTAAAATTCTATCTAAGAGATCTACATACATAGTGTTCTGCCAAATAGCAGGCCTTTCACTGCAAACTCAACATTCTCCACTCTTTCCTTAACTCAGCTTTCCTTTTTGTTTCCGGATACAAATCATTTATTTTAATATTTTCTATAATCTGATGTATTTCTCTGCCTCTAACTTTCTTTCCGTTGACCATTCCTCCTAGGGCATCCATCAGCAGGCAGTTTCTTCTTAGCCAGTGGACAATCTAATTTCGTTTCCTCTATCTACAACTACTAATTTTTTCAATCCATTCATAAAAATATCTTCTGGAATAACTGGCATTTCCAAATGAACAGCAGATCTATTTATTCTTTTAAATTTTTCTTTTGGACTAAATAAAAAAACTTCTCCGTTTTTATCTTTATAAGCTTTCATTCCTTCGAATTCTTTATGAGTTACAGCATTGTTCTTCCTTCACCCACTCTGTCTAGCACATCTTTATTTTTTATTTTGTCTGTCCATTTTATACGTTCTATCCTTCTCCACGTCAACATCGCAAAAGCTTCCAGTCGCCTTTCCTCATTCCGTCGTAACGTCCAAGTCTCTGCACCATTCAATGCTACATTCCACATGAAGCACCTCACTAGCCTCTTCCGCAAAGTTCTTTTGCCATTGATATCCTCTGCTTTACTTCTTGACCACAGTTCATCTTACTACTGATAGTACAACCAAAGTATTTGAGATTAATCAACCAAAATTCGAAAATTAAGTTTTCAGTGGATTAGTAATCTATCCGGAGAATATCACGGTATGGTGGATGTAAAACTATCCCTACTCTCTTCCAGACCTTTTTAATTTATTTTTAAAAGTTGGATTTGAAGGGAATAGTGATCTATCTGTAACAAAATTGCAAGTTAGTCAAGTCATGAGAAGCAGTGCACAAAAACATTTATTGTACACGTGCATATTCATTCCACCACAGTTCCGCGAATTCTATCAGAATCTTAGAAAATTGAGTGAAAATAAGGGAGATACAAAGGATGCAACGGAATAAAATGACATGATAAATAAATATTGAACACAGATTTAGTTAGAAAATGCTCTAACTGAATCAGCGTTCGATGTGTATTTTTTCTTTCTTATTGTTGCATTTTTAGTTAAATACGGGTTAGATAATTTTTCCATTCTATAAAGACAGATCACTTTTGCACTCAATTCTGTATTAAATTGTTATTATTTAGTTTGTATCATGTTATTTTGCATTCAAATTGGCTGTATATGTTTCCAATTGGATGGGAGATTAAGATGCATATGATAAGTTATAATAAAGGTAATAGCCTTAAAATGAGCATTATGCATTTTTTGTTTTTTGCAAATATTTGTAATTCATGAGTTAGATGTGTTTCCGGGATAACTATTCAATTGTTGTGAAAGTAACTCTTTTCTTATTTTCTAAACTTCATCATCATCATCCTTCACGGATTAGATCTTTGCATGTTCCGATCTCACATCTGTTCAGCCCAGCGCTTTCTTGGTCTTCCCACCGATCTTCGTCCTTCAGGATTATACATCAGTGCCATCTTTGGTATCCTATCCTCTGTCATTATTTGCAGATGTTTTATCCAATTGTTCCTGTGCTCTCCTATTTGTTTAAGAAGTGGTTGTACTTTTAGTTCCTCTCTAATTTTCTCATATCTAATATGTCCTCTTGTACAACCTCTCACAGCCCGTAGGAATCTCATTTCTGCTGTCTGTATTCTACTGTTTTATTTTTCCTTCAGGATCCAGGACTCACTTCCATACATCGCCATGGTAGTGCCATTGTTGAGTAAAATCTTAGCTGCGTATCCTTTCTTATTTTGTTCCTCGGTGTTCGGCTGATTGTTCCACAAATATGTTTAAATTTCCGTATTTTCTTATTTATATCTTGTTCTTCTTCATAAGTTATATTGCAGCACAAATACTGGATTTAGGCGATTTATTGTTTAATCCGCTGTGGTCTCGAGTAGTGTTCTGCTTTTTCACGCAGCGGGCCAAGTTCCCTGTCAGAGATTTCTTTTTCGGGACATTTCCAATCCTGTCAGACAAATGTCAGGAAACTTTAAGGCCTAAACAGCCAGCGGACATTACTTCATCTCCTGCACTCCTCTTGTTCCCATTACAGTTCTTATTTCCTACTTCCATGAATTTCGAGATCTTCCTTTTTTTTTTCTTGCAGGTGGACACTATTCCAATGTTTTTGTCGATAACCCTTCTTGTAGCATTCTTCGTACATGCTCATACCAATTTAATTGTTTATATCTTATAAAATCTGCTATTAAATATTTAATAATAATAATAATAATAATAATAATAATAATAATAATAAAAATAATAATTACTATTAACTCATGTCGCAAATGGTAGTCAATGACCAATCACGTTTCAATGAATTCTGTTTTACACCAATGACAGTCGTGTTTCACCTCGCTCTTTATCGATTTCTCCTTATCAGCTCCTGCTTTTGTGATAACGAAAGCTCCTCCTTTTGTAATATTCTGAACAGGTTAGACCATTATTTTTCTCCAACAAATACATTGAATATAGCAAACAATGAATAGATTCAGTGATTTTACTGAGTTGTTTATTCAAAATATAAATGATTAACATATAATGTTGATTATAATAGTTTGAAGTGTTTAATTATTTCTCCACTAGAATGCATTCTTACAATATTGCGATCCTATTTGGCAATATGATCGAGTTGCAGTGAATAAACATAACCTCACATTTCTAATTTGTTTTCAAACATCGCCGTTTACAACAACTATATAAATATTTTAAAACACCGGTAACTATATTTAAATAATTATGTTTCAGTAAAGAACTTAATTTTATTCGTTAAATAGTCCTAATAAATGCCACTCTTGATTTCCAAATTCTCTAGATAAATTCACTCCTCACTTCATGAGTCGTGAATTTATCGATAATTTGGAAATCACTCGTGGCATTACTTATGATAAATACATACTACGCATGATATGGTACATGCATTTATTATTATTATTATTATTATTATTATTATTATTATTATTATTATTATTAAGGTAAATATTCAGTAATAAACCTTGTGTTACACTACAACATCAATGGTGCTTTGAGAAGAAATGAAGGAATTATACCACAAGGCATTTTCTATTATTTTTCCTGGGTTATTTAATTTATAATGGAATTTCACATGAAAATGAGGTCAGAACCTGAGGACAAATTTGAATCTTTGATCTCGTATCAGCGTTATTAAAATCATTGACAGTATGTTAATTAACCTTTAGTGTAATGCATCAGTTGGGAATAATTAACATCATTCAAAATTTCATTACATAATGAGCAATTATTTAGAAATAACATGTTAATTACCTGAACAAGACTCGTGTGTTGATTTGGGGTCAATTACGCAATATCGTGTCGATTTGAACAACTGTTATATCATACATATTTATATATAATTTTCCAAAAAAATGTTTGATTTTATTACTTTCTTATATTAAAAAAATCGTATTTATGTCCATCCATTTAACGGCTGATTGGCTCAGATTCGAGCTTTAGCCTCCCTTAACTTCTGCCTTCAATCATTCATATTTTGCGCACCAAGCCTCCAGTTGCGACACTTACTTAGGTTTGCAGCATCTTCCGTAATACCATCCTCCCATTGTTTTTTTCGATCTCTCAACTCGTCTGTTCCCATAAAACTTGCTGTAAGCACTTTTTTTGGTGCTCGGTCTGTTGAGAGGCTTTGTACATGGCCAGCCCATTCCAATTTCTTTAACGTTATTTACGTACGAGATTTAAAAAATCGAGTAATTTTGGGAAATGAGACCACTGTTTCATAGTGTTAATCTGTAATAGCATTATCATAAGTATACCACGAGCGATTTCCAGATTATGTAGAGGATTTGGAAATCAGGAGAAGCATTTTTAGGACTATTTAGTCAATAAAATTAACCTGTGTACTCAAAAGTCATTGCCGGTATTTAAATATAGTTACCGGTATTTTAAAATATGTATATACTTATTGTAAACGGCTATGTTTGAAAATAAATCAGAAATGTGAGGTTATGTATATTCACTGCAACTTGATCATTTTATTGCCAAATAGGATGGATTTTTTTTAGAATGTTGTGGAGAAATAAAGAAACACATCAAACTGTATATTGTAATCAACATTATAAGTTATTAATTTATTTATTTAGTGAACAACTCATTATAATCAAGGAATCTGTTTATTATTTGCTATATTAAATGTATTTTTTGGAGAAAAATAATGCTCTGAGCTGTTCAGAACATTAAAAAGGGTGACCGTTCTTTATCACAAAAACAGGAGCTGATAAAGAGAAATCGATAAAGAGCGATGTGAAACACGACTGTAGTTGTTTGTAATTAAAAATTTATTGAAACGTGATTGGTTATAGACTCCCATTTAGGGCATGAGTTAAATAGTCAAGAGAATCAGTATACGCAGATTAATGGTATTCAAATGTTACAAATACAGTATCCAGATTGCTAATAAGATTTATTCAATTGCATTTAAAATATGTTAAAGACAAAAATGTTTCAACGAACCTTTATAAAAACTTGAGAGGG
Source organism: Diploptera punctata (assembly GCA_030220185.1). NCBI lineage: Eukaryota > Metazoa > Arthropoda > Insecta > Blattodea > Blaberidae > Diploptera > Diploptera punctata. The sequence continues at coordinate 1,077,539 of JASPKZ010007904.1, read as the reverse complement.
AGTCAATATTCTTGAGTATACTGGTAAGTAGTCAACATACCTGAAACAAGGTACCCATGTCCACATATCTTGACGGTTGTATTTTTATGGTGAGATCGTCACTCTTTCAACCAAGGTACTTCTTTCATTTGGCTTAACGCCTTCAACCTGTCCGGCATGGGTAACCCTTTCGGCAGAAATGCTACCACCGGCATAGCTCTCGGGGTCATTTAAGCACGCAAGTCACTCCGTCAGGACACGGTAAAGATACCAACCGCTAGGACGAAGAAATGTAGGAAGATCCAGTAAAGGATGGACAGACCAATTCTGAGATCGGAACACATTTTAAGATGCAATCCTTGATACTGCGGATGATGATATTTTAAGAGTTTCTAGCACCAAAAATGTGATGGAAACGCTAGAGTGGTAAGCAAACCTACTGTAATTGGTGGAGTGCCATCAGCTGTTGGCACTTGTCTGCGATATGCCCTCTCAAATGTCAGGAATATGAAAATAATTCACAAGAAGGATTTCACATTTTTAATGGAAGTGATCACGGTTAATTTGACGGCTGGACTTGTTTTGAGAGCGCTCGCTGTGATGGATGGTAATTTAAGTCTGCTGTTAATTCAATAAACTCGGTCCTGCCTGTTATTGTACGATAACAATAGAAGAGACAGCCGCTCAAACATTCATACGACCCAAACAAAAAAGTGCTCAGTAAAACAATCCAGTGATGAGTAAAAAAAGGGGAAGGTGAAGTGTAATTGGTTTAGCTTTGTTAAATCATTTCTTAGTTACTTTTGACATTTTATTGCGAAACACTATTTACTGCGTCAATCATAACAGATATTTTGTTAAGAATTAATACATAGCTCACGTACCCTACACTAGCGTGTCCGTGACGACATTGTTGTACTTAGGTAAACAGGAGATGAATTGGTACTATAGTCTGTGAGTATTTAGTTGTCTGGTCGTTTTACGAGAGAGAGGGATACTTACCTTTCCCTGTCGCTCGGTCTTCCCTCAGGCGTATTATGGTGATTTATAACACAGGTCAACATGATTTTTGTCTCATGAGTACCAATAGTTGAACTTAATGCAGTTTTTTATCGTGTTTTCAAATTGGTATTCGGAATTTCTCCATCACCCACAGGTTTTCTATATTTCAATTTAAATTAATGAATTTAAATAATTATTTTTTTATAAACGTTTTTTCGTCCATTTGTCCATTGTAACATAAAACCAAATTAACTAACTCAGGAGATTTCAGCTATGGAAAAGAGATATCAAGTCAAATGGAATCATAATATGCTGGCCGATTATTGTAGGACCATCAAGAGGGATGCTCCACACGCGAAATATAGCAGAAAATCTTCATTTCTTACTTTCTAGGTGAGTCGGAATGTTCGAATATTGTGTAGTTACGAATGTAGAAAATATTAAAATGTTTGAAATATTAAATTCCCGTCTCTCGGAAACCTTGCGTGATGGAGGAAAACCGATATCATATTTGAATTTTGGGGGGAAAATACTATCAGGATCACGTATTTGTCTTTCTGAGACAAAAAAAAGTTTTTTTTGTTGCTCAGTGTAATACGCGCTGGAATGTGTTATGAGGGTGGGGATGAAAACACGCAAGAATTTCCAAGATTTCTGATAAAAGAAGTCCATTGACCATAAATGTTATTGTAAATATGGTTAGACAAGGACGGCACTAAAGGCTGGAAGAGGATAGTAGATCATGACAACTCATTCCTCACGGACTGTACTTACTGACTTAAAACTGTCGAATCACCTGTCATTAACGAACAGGCATTTAAAATGTGAAAATTGTACTTAGAAATGATTCTAAGTTAAATTAAACTTCGCGTGCACCACATGACAGGAACTATCTCAACGCTGATACAACAACAGAGACAGCGTTTGTTTTCAGGTCCATGCTAGAGGCTGGAATGTAGAGTGAGAGGAACTCTTAAGACCGGTTTACACGCTGTCTTATTGTATGTTTTATAGGACAGGACAAATCCTATCCGATAAAATGTGGCAGGTAAGCAGCAAAACGTACGTATTGTCGAGTGGGAATGAAATCCAAGGTCAGATTGAGGAACTGACGGGAGAAACATCATTTTGCGACAAAACGTACGTTTGGTATTCAGTTTTGTATGTTCAGTTTAAATGGCTTTTGTAATGCAAGTGTCTTGTTTCTGTATGTTTGATGTTACCAACTCCAGCAGTTGACTGTAGGCTGAGGCGTCTATTAGTAAATAATTATGCCAGTCATCAAGTTCGCATCTCAGTTCTTTCAGTAACAGGGCATGGGAATACTGACTTCTTTTCAGAAGCCACTCCCTTGACCACCTTGTCTTTTCCTCTTCATCACTTTTGCTCCCTGTCGTTGAATCCTTACGAGAGAAAAAAAGAAAGAAAGCAACTGGACTTCCTCCATAATCACATTAATGATGTGTTTCTCACTTTAATAAGAAAAAACACCAATCACAATACACAACAACTCGAGACTGGATTGGAACTGAGATAGAAAATGGAGGGGAAAACGTTACTCTGTAAACACTGGACAATACGTACGTTTTGTATTCCGTTTTTTTATTATCGACAAAACGTACAATTAGACGTAGCGTGTAAACCGGCCTTTAGGCTATAAGACCACAAATAAATACTGTTCCTACCCGGATGTTAAGAGTGCGCGAAGCATACAATCTCAGTTATTGTGAAAGGACACAGAAAACTTCCGTATTTGGCATATAAGTAGATAAAACGTTGAAATCTTACGAATCGTTAGTTATTAAAATGTAAGTGCCTGGTGAGTTATAAACAGCATCAAACAGAAAATGGAACATAATACTTTATGAGAAGGGCTAGGGGATCCTACACCGAACCCTTAATGTACAGGCGACCTGACTATTGAAACGATATAAACAACGCTTTAATGGGAGAGGGACCAGATAAGTAGAAACACAATGTCAAGATGGGACCAAGTATAGTTAGGTGCTGCATAAATTGTATAATATAGCAGACAATTACAATTGTACAATAAAGTAACTAAACCCCTATGCAGTATTGTCGGTGCTAGTAAACAGAAAGAAAGAAAGAAACAAACAAAATAATGCACACTTTGAGTCCACCAATACCTGTAATACGTGTAACAGAACTGAAATGAATGTCACTCCCTGAACGTATTACACAGTTGTACAGGAATCGAAACATACTACGCATGACCGCATACTACTCCCCTCTTCTCTCACTACTCCGCATAGTACATATCCCCTTTAGTGTTTGTTTTTATATAATCCGCTAGGTTTGTTTATAAGTTACTTTATAGAGTGTGTTAATAACACAATATACAATTTTATAATAATATAAGGACAAGATATTCCAATATACAGTATACAACAATTTTAGACAAAACAATTGCGGTAGGCTAGTGGTTATGTTCCTTGCCTCTAATTCCGAGGGACGCGGATTCAAACCCAGTAGGGGTCGATGGATTTTTAGGATGCGAAAATCCAAAGAACAAGTCATCCGGGAGGGACTTCGAGCCGTTGTCCCGAGTCTGAAGCTTTCTCAGACTCGTTAAAGAACCGCAAGTCTGAATAGAGAGGCCTTTGTACAAAATATACTGACCGTTTCCAATCAAAGTAATACCTTAGTTACCCACTAGGTGTCTCAATGAGGCGAAATGCCGACCCCCATGCCACTCTCCGAGAACGGAGGATAATTTTTTATGCATAGTGTTCTGCCCTAGGACAGGTCCTTCACTGCAATCATAGCATTTTAATGCTATCCTTTGCAGCTTTACTAGGGAATAATAGGTGTGGTAGCTTCCCGTTGCTTTCCACACAGGGGATGAGGATGATGATGTTAATTATAGCCAGATGATATTCGGGGACCGTTTGGGCATCAAAGCTTCCTGAAATTTGTCTTACAGATGACGAAAAACCGCGAAAAAATCCTTACCCAGGAAGCCTATCTCGACCGGGCCCGCTGCGTGAGAAGGCAGCACCTCGAGACCACAGCAGTGGACTGGGGATAAATAAATGTAATTAAATTAGCTTGGTTATAAACACTTTTACTATCAAGCCCAATACGGGGAAGTACTGCGTATATAGATATGCACTTTCAAATAATAAAACATATATATAACTCCACGACTCGTACTACATGGCGTGTTTTATTGGTGACATGTTTGAATTTATGAATGTGCTAGGTCAAGTTTATCATAACTTTGGAATGTATAATTCCATCATCTTCGGAAGAATGTTCTTCCGCATTTTTTGCCAATATGGAAGATGGCTGTTGCCGAGTTATACATATAATAGGAACTGGGATCACTGTAGATTTCTTAACACGGAGGAAAGAAGAGTGTGTTTAAACTAGTTTGAGTTTGTGTTAACCAAATATCTAGTAGCAGTATAAAGTATATAAATATGTACAGCTATAAAATAAATACTCTCTTTAACCCTTAAATTGGCGAACAATAATTTCTCGTGCCAATTATTCAAATGTTACGGACCGCAAAGGAAACAAAATCATGTAAAACTCTAAGTTATTATTATAGGCGACATTATTACGTAATTTCACATAAACTTAATTTATAACCATTTATTTTCTATTGTTTTATAAGCAATAATAAATAATTAAATAAATGAGATCATATATCTCAAAACATACATTGTGAAGTTAAGGGTTAAATGCTTACTAGTTATAGAAGTCACCAGATGGGCAGTGCGACCGATGTCCCGCTACGGCGCATGATAGAGAATCATACATAAAGAAAAAAAAGTTTATACTGGAATGTCTGAGTGGACTTGTTGGTATATCACTAACGTACAATGTTATAGGTATTGGGTTTAAATCCCGATTCAGGTGTTTATTTTAATGGGGGTGATGGGCGAAATTTCTATTTTCTACATTTTTTAAGCTATATACTTTATGTTTTGTACATACATTCATACCATAATAGGTAATATTATACTAACGTTTCATCCTTCTAGGCTTAAAGGTTTTTGAGTTATTGAAGAAAATCCATTTAAAAATTTGCATACTAAACAGTTTAATAAGTTCCATTATTTTTTAGTAAAATTTTTGAATGTTTTTCTACACAACCACTGACTTATGTAGAACAACACTGTGCATTACTTTTTCTACACTGCTCAAAAAAATTAGGGGATATTGTAGAATAAACTATTAAGACTATGTTTTTAGGAACAGTATTAGATGCAATCACTTTCTGTTACTCCAAAATAATGTAAACAAGAGTTTGAAGTCATTACGTAACCTCTGTACCACACCAGATGTCAAAGAGATCCTGATTAGAAATATTGCAAACAAACAAAGCAACATTAACATGGGTGAAAATGTTTCTTTAGTATGGTGTATGGTCTCCTCGAACGGCCAGCACTGCCTCACACCTGTGTGGCATTGAAGCAATGAGGTTAGGAATGAGTTCTTGGGGGATACGTGGCCACTCTTCCATAAGAGCAATATGCAGCTCTGGAACAGTTGTGGGAGTGCTGGTCTGCCTGCAATGCGCCTGCCTAATGCATCCCACACATGCTCAATCGGATTTAAGTCCGGGGAGGAAGCTGGCCATTGCATACGCTAGATACCCTCCAATTCCAGCATGTCGTCCACCAAGCCACCTCTGTGGGGTCGTGCATTATCGTCCATAAAAAGAAAAGAATCACCTATGGCACCAGCACAAGGCACAACAAAAGGTCGGAGAATCTCATCTCTATACCTTACCGTAGTCAAAGTACCACCTTGGATGACGTAGAGGTCCGTACGTCCACCACTAATGACTCCTGCCCACACCATCAATCCACTGCCACCAAATGGGGATCTTTCACGTACAAAAGCTGGATTGTTTCGTGTCCCTTTTTGCCTCCAGATGAATACACGCCGACTATCACATTCCACGTTGAATCGCGACTCGTCAGAAAAAAGAACTGATCTCCATTCGGCATGCCTCTACCCACGATGTTCCTCCGTCCAGTTTATGCGATCTCTACGGTGTTGTGGAGTTAACCTGGTACACACCATGGGCCTACGGGCATAGAGACCACTTCCATGCAGTCGATTACGAACAGTTTGAGTTGACAACCTGTGTCCTGTTGATGTTTGAAGTGTATTTCGCAGTTGAATTGCATTCTGCTGTCTATTCCGACGGGCTGTTAACAAGAGGTAACGGTCATCCCTTGCTGTTGTTGCTCGTGGGCGACCTTGTCCGGCTCTTCTGTGAACAGTATCTGTTCTTTGAAAACGATTCCAAAGTCTGGAAATCACGCTTTAAGACACCCCAATGGCTTGTGCCACCTCTTGTTGTGTCTGTCCAGCTTCCATCCTTCCTATGGCCCTCCAAGCCATTGGTTCTGGTAAATCACGTTGTCGAGGCATTACTGTCCCTAAGGCAAGTCATTCACTAACTGAAAACTGGACTGGATTTAAAAACAGCAACAAAACATTCACCCCCACACCACCCTTTCACATCAACAGTACAGACACTGCCCTCTGGTGTGGTACCGAGGTTACGTAACAACTTCAAACTCTTGTTTACATTATCTTGGAGTAATAGAAAGCGATTGCATCTAATACTATTCCAAAAAACATAGTCTTAATAGGTTATTCTTCAATATCCCCCTAATTTTTTTGAGCAGTGTATATCATTGTAATAAAGGAAGAAAAAAATACATCCTCTGCATATGATTTTTTTAAATTACTACATATATTTTTAAAAAACTATCAAAGTTGTTTCAAAATCCATGCATAGAATTATTATGCCATAGTGTGTGGGACATGCAGTAAAAATATCGTACTTCTATCATTAAAGTTGTAATGATATTTTGATTTGAATGTATTGAAATGCAATGAAAATAAAAATCTGGAAAAGCCAATTTGAAAGTTTGCATGCAGTTAAATTAGAATGTAGCATACATGCCCTCCTACAGTCATTAGGGAGACTTACAAGCGCCATAGGACACTGAAACTTCGCCAACTTATACTTTAAGGTACGTAGTATTTTTAATACAAAAAACAAACAATGCTAAATTTGACCGCAAATGTCGACAATTTCACCCATCACCCCCCTTAGCCATCACTGCTAAATGCCAAAATGTAATTGTAACATCGATATTGAAATAAAACTGGTTAACAATAAAATTTAAGTAAAACTACTTAAAATAAGCTTGCATTTTCTGATAAAGTTGTTTAATTTCACGCTACAATTTCAAGTGCGTTGTACCATGTGCTGAAATAACTAGTTTGCGTGTTGCGTGTTATCTAAACAGGAGGCGATTGTGTTCACTTCGGATATGTAGGACACACATTTGTGAATAATTTACAATCCGTGGAATAACGTTTCATTGATTTGCTAGCAGTTTCACATAGTGACTGAAACTACTGAAATTATCTTAACCTTCCCTAGATTCTCTGAATTGATACTTTATTTATTCAACACGTTTTAAATTTATACACACATCTTCCTGTGCTAAATATTAAGTTTTGATTCTCTTCCATCATTCATCTCTATTGTTCCAGTCACCATCCTGCAGTCCCCTGTCCTTCATCAAATTCATAATTCCCTCTATTAATTTTTTCTTAGGATTCCCTCTCCTTTTCCTCCCACTTGTAACCCACTCTAAATTTCTAACTTCCAATCTTACTGTATGTATAAATTAAGCCTGGTGAAGTGGAAGAGAAGGCCTTAAGGTCTTAACTCTATCAGGTAAAATAAATAAATAAATAACTAAAAATAAAAATTTCTTCATTCATCCTCTTCACGTGTCCAAATCATTGTAATTGTTTATTTCCCACAAATTATATAATTGCTTCATTAAAGTTAATTTTTATCGGATAATACTGTTTCTGATCATGTCTAAATTAATCGTCGTGCAGATCTTCTTAAAAAGACATTTCTGTACATTGCAATTTTTACTTACATTTTGCATTTATAGTTCACGTTTCTGCTTCTTAGATTAATAAACTTCTTACTATTGATTTATAAATATCTATTTTAGTTTGTTTGAATATTTGTTTATCATAAGTAATGCCACGAGTGATTTCCAAATTATCGATAAATTGAGGACTCACGAAGTGAATTTATGTAGAGAATTTGGAAATCAAGAATGACATTTGTTAGGACTATTTAACGAATAAAATTAAGCTGTTTACTCACAAATCATTATTTAACTATAGTTATTTTAAAATATTTAAATATTAATGTAAACGGCGATGTTTGAAAACAAATGAAAAACGATTAGTACGCTTCATTTGCTTCTTTTGTTCATCAATACAACCATATCATATTATTTATTGCCAAAGGATCGCAATATTGTAAGAATGCACCTAGTGGAGAAATGTATAACCAACATTATTGGTATTAACAAGCGAGTGATGACAAATCAAGAGCTTCAGAACATTTCAATACTACTACTATAAAGGTATTAATTAATTTCTGATGTCCTATGATGTAAATATGTCAATTGTATTTTTCTGCAACGTCATTTCCTGGAAAATAATTCGTTTAAGAAAGTGCAAATAGTGTTTTTTTTTTGTGGTTTAATCAATTGCTACAAATGTTTTTATATTATCTCTCGCATGCACTATGAGCTGACATCCATGCACTATATATACAATCTGGAAGCCGTATTTCTTGTGGAGTCAATCACTGCAAAATAATACTATGACCTATTCAGAATGTTAAAAAGGAGGCGCTCTCTTTAATATGATAAACTTTGTTTGATAAATTCGAGGCGAAACACGACTGTGATTGGTTGTAAATAAAAACTCATTGAAATGTGATTGGGCATTGACTACCATTTGGGGCATGAGTTAAATAGTCATAAGTAATGCCACGAGTGATTTTCAATTAACTAGAGGATTTTGAAATCAAGAGTGGTACTTGTTAGGGCTATTTAACGAATAAAATTAAGCTTTTTACTCACAAATAATTATTTAAATATGGTTATTTTAAAATATTTATATATTTAATGTAAATAGCGATGTTTGAAATCAAATGAGAAATCTTGGTTAGTTTCACTTATTCATCCACTGCAAATAGAACATATTATTTCTTGTCAAATAGGATTGCAATATTGTAAGAATGTACCCTAGTGGAAGTAAAATGAAACACATCAAACTGTATATTATAACCAAATTTATAGGTTATTAATTTTTTTGGAAACAACTCTGCAAAATCATTATTTAAAAACACAATTATTGAACATACAATTATCAAATGTGTAGTTAGAAGGAATCTATTCATTACTTGCTATATTCAACGTATTTGGTCGAGAGACAGTCACTGCAAAATAATGCTCTGAACTGTTTAGAATATTAAAAAGGAGGAGCTTTCTTTAATATGATAAACAGAAGTAGATAAATATCGAGGTGAAACATGACTGTGATTGGTTCTGAAACAAAAATCATTGAAACGTGATTGGCCATCGACTCCCATTTGGAGCTTGAGTTAAATGGTCCCACAAAATTCCATTCAACATTGCTATTGCAGACCGACCTTCAACTATTCTTTTTGTTATTTCCAAATCATCGTTTCCGCCTTAATTTATTTAAACTCACAAATATTTAATTTTGTTACAAATATTAACGATATCTTTGAAATTTTCTAATACCAAATTTTCTCCACTATCACCAATTACCAGATATTGAGTTTTATTTACATAAAAATATAATCCCCACTTTTCCTGCATTGATATGTATAACATTGTTTATCGGCCGTGTATAAAGTGTTTCCACTGCAAACAGCTGCGTAAATGTTTTCATCCAAAAAGGAAGTGTCATACCAGCTATCTATTAATACATCTCAACAGTAGAAACTCGCTCCGCAAATAATAACACAGTGTTTAGAATTTGAATGACACAAAATTGCTTAATATCTTGATTCACTATCAATTTCCTTCTTATAAAATGTTATTCATAGACATAATCTGAAATTCTCAATTATATATTACGTCTAAGTAATCCTTCTGTTTGGGTTTAATACAACAGGCAGTTTGATATAGAATCGTAGACGACAGCACCATCAGATATCTTACCCTGTGAGACGCAAGTAACGTTTCTAGGGGACATTAATGTACACTTCCAAATCTCATGGTAGAAAATTCCGGCAGATTCAACGTTGACAAGCAAAGGAAGGAATTGGTATACAGATTTATAGGGAGTTTCATAAAAGTAGGTGTATGGAGCGCAAGTGGAATTACTAACAAAGAACCGATACTAACAAGGAAACTCTCAACCATTGCATGCCGAATCCTGCCTTTAAATTTATTCCAGAAAAGCGTTGTGATGTACAAAGACAGTTTTCAAAAATACATCTGCCGTTTTTAACTGCAAGGCCCTAAAATACACTTTTCTGAGAGAAATTGCAAGGTTGGTTTCGGCATGCAATGGTTGACAGTTTCCTTGTAAGTCTCAAGGGAACTAGAAAGGAGACACTTTTGAATTTTATAAAATAATGGCGGTTGCAACACAATATATGGATCGAAACACTGGATCTTAAACAAAAACCAGGAACGAAGAATAGACTTAAGGTGAGACGGTAAGCCCATCCCATCAATATGTGAATTTGAGACCCATTTTCTCAGCAACTACTACATGGATTGTAATGACATTTTTACAGCATATTAAATGAGGCTTGTAAAGACCAATGCATCTCAGACAAACTTGTATCTAAATATTTATGTCGTATATAATATTTTTGCCAATAGTCTTTTTTTATTTAAAAATACTTTTAAAAATCATAAGTGAGGATCTATACACGAGATCATCTCATGATTATGGTTCCACAGCTTTAGCATAACTACCTTTACAGCCTGTAACAATTTCATGTAAATATCTAATAGTTCCTAAGATAATGGGGCAAATGTTCGAAAATTTTCACTTTCGAGAAAACAAGGTTTTAACTTACAGTATAATGATATTACAGGCTGACAGCTGCCAATAAAAAATAATTAACGCACTTATAATTGGCGTTCATTAAAAAATCATATATATATATATATATATATATATATATATAAAGGTTCAGAAAAGAACAGACTATTTAATTATGAAAACAAAACTGCGGAAATGCTGTTTTTACGTAATGTGAAAGGATACACAAGAGCGGATAGAATAAGGAATGAAACTATACGAGAATAATTAAATATATATAAAATTGAAGATGAAATCAGCGAAAATAATAAGAAATGGACAGAACACTTAATGAGAATGAACAACGAAAGAATACCAAAAAGAACCTTCCTGTATAATCCCAGAGGAACAAGAAATGTTGGCCGACCACGTAGAAAATGGACTCCACTTTTAGCTTCGCCGGAACAGGCTGCATAGCCTAAACACTGTAGTAAAATAAGAAAAAGAAGTATATATGTTGATTTCGATTCCCATAAAAGTGAGAAATGCCTTAAAATGAAGTGAGGAATTGAGCTAAAAGTAACCTAAAATCACCATATTTTACACGCTTTATATTAGCTTGACCAGTATCTATCTATCTATCTATGTAACGGAATCTTTCACCGCGATTTTCATCCACTTGAAATCATCGGATCGACTTGAAACTTTGTATACTTGTAGAGGTCCCGAGACAATACAATAATTTCATATTTATTTTCTAAAATCGTGGTCATAATCATCAGAAAATCAAAACACGTGTTTTTGTATCAATGTAACGGAATCTTTCAACGTGATTTTCACCCACTTAGAAACATTGGATGGACTTGAAACTTTGTATACGTGTAGAGAACCCGTGACAATACAATAATTTCATATTTTGTTTCTAAAATCCTGGCCAGAATCATCAGAAAATCAAAAAAATGAAAACTGGTATAATAGGTTGCGGACTTGTCGAGTTTTTAGTCAATCGTTGTAAGAGCTCAGTTGGTAGAGCAGTGAACTCTTAGTGGTATATAATTTCACTAATCCATACGTCGCTGGTTCAAATCCGGCTGGGAGGGTTCTTTTTATAGAAGAGTATTACTTTTAGCTCATACTACAATAGCATCGAATTTAAAGATATTTACATTTTTATCTTATTCTGTAAAATATTAAAACTAAAAAATAAAAAATAAATAATAGTTTTAAAAAACTAAAAGAACACGCTTTATTAGAAAACTAAAAAATGAAAAATAATTTTAATTTCCAGTACGCTTGGGATAAAATAAAGTGGTCAACAAAAAAAAATGATCTCACAACACATATAGAATAAAATTAGAGTTATCAACAAAAATAAAATAATTTTACCATCAAAAGCGTGGGGTGATTTTTACATTTTCTTCTTAGAGAGCTTACTTTTGCCAATATCTGTTTATTATCAAATATATTAATTGATATAGAGCACCCCACGCTTTTGATGGTAAGTTTATTTTATTTTTGTTGATAACTCTAATTTTATTCTATATCTGTTGTGAGATGATTTTTTTGTTGACCACTTTATTTTATCCCAAGCGTACTGGAAATTAAAATTATTTTTCATTTTTTAGTTTTCTAATAAAGCGTGTTCTTTTAGTTTTTTAAAACTATTATTTATTAATATAAAATATATATTAGTTAGTGGTCAGACAATAGCCAACTTATCACAAAAAATAGCTAACAAACAAGTGAACGCTAAACTAATCTGGTGTACTAAATTGCCCATTTTCTCACCGTAAGTTGCCAAAATTGACACTAACGCCCATTTTCTCATCCTAAATTGCCCACTAATGTAGATGGACTCCTCGGATAGAATCCTCTTATATGTGAGTAAACATATTGGCAATTGGCTCTAACGGGAACAACGCATTGGTCAACAATAACTCAAGCTGTCAGTTGTTCTCCGATAGAATACTCACAGGTGGCACAGTCGCATAATAGCAACATTTTATTTTCCATCCATGCATAGTAATCATACCCGAGGATAGGTCTTTCACTGCAATGATGCTATGCTTCGCAGATTTACTAGGTAATTATAGGTGTGGTAGCTTCCCGTTACTTTCCACACCGGTGCAGGATGATCATGATAATGATAAGGATGATGATGATGATGATGGCCGGATGATTTTCGGGGACCGTCGGGCCCTAAGCGTCCTGACATTTGTCTTACAGGTGAGCAAAAATCCCGAAAAAATCTCACCTAGGTGCCTGTTCTGACCGAGAATCGAACCCGGACCCGCTGCGTGACAAGGAAGCTTGATACCTCAAGACCACAGCGGCGGACAATTTTATTTAAAGGAAGTGGAATTTTAATTTGAATACATCATATTTAATTGTTTTAACATAGCATAACATCTTACCTTATAGGTATTTTTACTGCCACACGCCACCCGGACCTTACAGGACATCACCCCTCGGGAGAGGTTTTTTTAACTAAGGATCACATACACACTTTTTTTAAATCACATAAGGACATGGAGGGCCTCCCCGAATGAGTGATAATTTTAATGTCAGGACCTCCTTTGAGTCAACGCAATATTCAGAAAAAGCACACCATTCACATGTATTGATAAGAAACATAGTGAGTATGATAATGATGATTATGATGGCCAGATGATGTTCGAGGACCGTTTGGGCCATAAACTTCCTGACATTTGTTTTTCGGGTGAAGAAATTCCCCGAAAAAAGGCATCACACAGGAAACTTGTCCCGACCGGGATCAACATATAATTATCATAAGTAATGCCACGAGTGATTTCCAAATTATCGATAAATTCACGATGTCACGAACTGACGAGTGAATTTATGTAGATAATTTGGAAATCAAGAGTATCATTTGTTAGGTCTATTTAACGAACAAAATTAAGTTGTTTACTCACAAATCAATATTTAAATATAGTTATTTTAAAGTATTTATATGTTTATTATAAACGGCGATGCTTTAAAACAAATGAGAAAGGTTTGTTATGTTTCATTTGTTCATCACTGCAACCAGATCATATTATTTATTGCCAAATCGGATCGCAATATTGTAAGAATGCACCCTAGTGGAGAAAAAATGAAACCCATCAAACTGTTTATAACCAGCATTATAGGTTATTAATTAATTTCTGATGTCCTATGATGTAAATATGTCAATTATATTTTCTGAAACGTTAATACCTAGGAAATAATACGTTTAAGAAAGTGCAATCAGTGTTTTCTTTTTATTGTGGTATAATCATGTGCTACAATATTTTTCTATTATATCTCGCAAGCAGTCTCTGGTTACATTCTTACACTATATATATATATATATATATATATATATAATCTTATAACCACACGGATTCTAGAATTCTTATACCTTAATATATAAACTGCTATATTCAACGTATTTCTTAGGGAGTCAGTCACTGCAAAATAATGTTATGACCTGTTCAGAATATTAAAAAAGAAGAGCTTTCTTTAATAATGATAAACTTAATTGATAAATATCGGGTGAAACACAACTGTGATTGGTTGTAAAACAAGATACATCGAAACGTGATTCGTCATTGACTCCCATTTGGGGCATGAGTTATGTAGTCATCTTAATTTATAAAAACGAACGTCCTGCGGGTCTATGAATGTGTTAGTCTGTCCTTCATGGATCCAAAAACTAATTGACAGAATTTATTGGGTTTTTTACCATCATTTCGAAATGTTTTGAGACGATTCACATATATAATATATTACCATAAGTACTAATATGGCTGGAGCAAAAAACAAAGCATCGATGCACTAAAAAAGTAGCTTTTTGGACGCTTAAATGGCTTAAGCTACCTAAACCATTAAAAATACATCAAATTAATGTACATAGAATTGAATATCTCAAAACATTATACAGAAATGTCCTCGACAGCAACTGTCTATCTTTTACGGTTAACTCACAATAACCATTTTTGTCCTTCAAAATTAGAATAAAAGTTAGGATTTAATTACGAAGACTTTCCCAACAACACATTTTAATAAAATGTATATACATGACCTGTTTAAAATATTTTATCTAGGCGAAAAACGTCGCGGTTGCCGCTAGTAGTTTATAAATTAATTATACAGGCCTGCGAAGATTTTGCGACATGAGATATTTTAATAAAAATAAGTCAAGTCAAATACCCTGATAACGGAACTGTTATTAGTTTTTGTGTATCACGTACAGATTTTGTAGGATTATATTTTTAACACAAAAAATGAGAGCGCACGGTCTTGTATGCAGTATATAAAGTAAAGTGATCCCACTACAGGCCTCAGGAGGCCCTTGGGGTAGTGGGAGGTTAAGGCTCCCACTATTTCTGGACAATCGACACTTGATGTCAGCCGGGTTGTCAGCCCTGCGTGACGGCCGCCTTTACCCCAGAACAAACGTCTGGTACTCATTTCCGTTAGAGGCTGAGTCGACCCCAGGGCCATAGTGCCACCAGAAGGTTTGGGTCAGTTTAAAAATCCTGACCCACCGGGACTTGAACCCTCGACCTTTCGGCTTGTAGCTCAGTGCCTTAACCACTACGCTACGGCGTGCCCCCGTATGCAGTATATACGTGCTGTAATTAAAATATGTAAACACCTAAAATATGATGCAATTTTATAATACAATCACTGATTTTATTCATACTAGTTTGTCATTGTGTTTAATTGAGGGTAGATCCATCCTATAACCCTCTTCTGGTTACATTACACAATATCCGGCGATAAACTGAGTAAGCAACAAACGTCATTGCATTGGCCAAATAATGCAATTCCATACCACCAAAAGATTACAAGAGAGTAGTACCAGCACTCTTTCCGATTCCAGCACAGAAGACGATTTCAATTTGTCCCTAGAATCAAAAGACAGTCCACGTCCTAACAATTAATCAAAATTAAACGATTTGGTACGCGATTTGAGTCTTACAAAAGAGAAAAGTGAACTTTTAGGTTCGAGATTTAAATAAGACTATATTTTAGCTTGTCGTTAACTTTTTATTGGTGTAGACATCACGAAAAAGAATTTCAAAAAACTATTTCGTAATGGGAGGGAAGTAGAGTACTGTTGTTACATTTCTGGCTTGAATGGTTGTCTAAGAACAGTTTAAGAATCGGCAGATTGGCTTACATTTATTGACTCTAGCAGAGACGTCTAAACGGCGTTCTTCTGCTTAATGGGAATAAATTAGCTTCAGTTCCATTAATTCAGTCAGTGTACATGAAATAAACATATACAAACATGCGTACTAATCTATATATATATATATATATATATATATATATATATATATATATATATATATATAATGAACACAAGTAGTGCGTATACTGTGAACTTAAGGTGTGTTACATTTTATTGAGGCAACAAGAAGGGTACACGAGATTTCCGTGTTTTTCTTGCGAATGGGAATCTAGAGCCAGGGAAAGATACTGAAAGTTACAAATTGGAATTACCAATGCATTGCTTAAAAAATTGTTACTGTCGGAAGAAAAAGTGAAGGAAGACTTTTTGATGGCCACAGATTCGCAAACGTGTTAGGGATGTAACTTTTAAAAACTGCATGTCTGACATGAAACTACAAGCTTGGGAATCGTGTAAGGACGTCATCGAAAAGTTTCTGGATAATGTTAAAGATGATCAACATGAGAAAATTGTAAAAAAAAGTCAGGGCACTGCGATGTAATATGAGCTTGAAGTTGAATTTCCTCCGCTCCCATCTTCAAAATTTCCCACAAAATTTAGGAACACTAAGCTAGGAACGCGGTCAGAGATTCCATCAAGACATAAAAGAGATGGAAACAAAGTGCCAGAGTCGATGGAATGTCTCCAAGATTGCCTACTATCGTTGGAAAATCCAAATAATAAATAACATTCCATCTTCCTAAATTATCCAAGCACGATTAGAAAAAAATCCCCGGCAGGAGCACAAACGTGAATCGTTCATTCCTTGCTAAGCGGAGGAGAAAATAGAGATCTTAAGGTATATTAATAGTTTTTATTCGTTTTTAATGGTTGTAACTGCTCGATTGATATTGTATCGAGTGTTTGTAATTTTTACAGCAATTTAAAGAATTATGGCTATTACACATAATGTAAAAGTGGTACATATTTAATTTCAGCATGACAAAAAACCTTACGTGATACGAAAAAAAACTGTTAACATAATTGAATTCAGCACACCAACATTAGATTAATGACCTGTTAATCCCTGTGCCGCAGAAAAAAATCGCAGGCTCTGTTATGTATATCTTACTTTATTGGTTGAATGGAAGATAAGACCTCATGATCTTAACTCTGCCAGTTTAAATAAAAATGTAATTATTATTATTATTATTATTTATATTTTTGCTATTAATATAACCATCGGCCGCGGTGGACTAATGGTTATGCTCCTTGCCTCTGGTCCCAAGGGTCGCGGGTTCTAACCCGGCCGGGGTCGATGGATTTTTTAGGACGGAAAAATTCCAAGGGGCAAGTTCTCCGGGAGGGACTTTAAGCCGTGGGTCCCGAGTCTGAAGATTTTCAGGCTCGTAAAAAATCCTTAAGCCTGAATGAAAAGACCTCTAAGCAAAATTTACCGAATTTTCCCGTCCTAGTATTACCTTGGTTTCCTAGATGTGAGTATGAGGCGGAACGCTGACCACGTACCACTCAAAATGACATCTATACGAAAACAAGTGTAACTAAATTAGTATGGTTCAAATTCTTCCCTGTAGGGGGAGAGCACCTAAATCTCTGTAAAGGGAAAACATAAGCTTACAATACAATACAATTAATATAACCAGGGGATGTGTTCATATTCAATGCACCAATATATAACTATAAACAAGTAAATCGTATATTACAAAACAAGTATTACGTACACCTAAAACATCGGCCCTTATGACAAATGATCTGTCCTCTTAGCAAAATGTTTATTTGACATTACTGTACTAGCCCATGTTTATTAACGCTTGGTAATACTTCGTTATTTCTTACTCAGATAACTGTATGTTGTTTATATTTTTTTTCCGATGCGGAATACGGCTCTGGCGAATTATGGTGTATATAGACATATGTAGGATACTTTTCTCAGGGCGAGGAGGGGGGGGGAGAATTTGATTAGAGTGAATGAATAATCACATTACCCCATATAGGCTAATTTACTGCCCACAGAGAAACTCGTCAATGAGCTTAAACACTTATCATTCACACCACTATAGTGTCAGAAAACATGCTGAAGGGGTAAAGTGGGGGAATTCCGATCATGGATGTAATTCCGACCACGATTTTATTCAGAAACCACTATTAGAGTCGCGTTCTGTATATTGCTGGCATCAATGTTTCAAGCATTGTGTATAACGTCAATGCAGCATATTTAAAATGGATGGACATTTATACACGTGCACTTCACATTCAGATTGGGTTGATGCAGCATATTTAAAATGGATGGACATTTATACACGTGCACTTCACATTCAGATTGGGTTGATGCAGCATATTTAAAATGGATGGACATTTATACACGTGCACTTCACATTCAGATTGGGTTGATGCAGCATATTTAAAATGGATGGACATTTATACACGTGCACTTCACATTCAGATTGGGTTGATGCAGCATATTTAAAATGGATGGACATTTATACACGTGCACTTCACATTCAGATTGGGTTGATGCAGCATATTTAAAATGGATGGACATTTATACACGTGCACTTCACATTCAGATTGGGTTGATGCAGCATATTTAAAATGAATGGACATTTATACACGTGCACTTCACATTCAGATTGGGTTGATGCAGCATATTTAAAATGGATGGACATTTATACACGTGCACTTCACATTCAGATTGGGTTGATGCAGCATATTTAAAATGGATGGACATTTATACACGTGCACTTCACATTCAGATTGGGTTGATGCAGCATATTTAAAATGGATGGACATTTATACACGTGCACTTCACATTCAGATTGGGTTGATGCAGCATATTTAAAATGGATGGACATTTATACACGTTCACTTCACATTCGGATTGGGTTGATGCAGAATGGAGTGGATATGACACATCAAAGAATTTTGTGTGATTTTTGTTCGCAGCAGCAGTAACTTTTGCATATTTGTGTATATCAGTTTTTTCTTCTGCTTTCAATAATGTGATGGCAATTACCCAAGTGTCGGGGAACTCCGATGAAACCAGGTTCTAGAATACAATATTTTTAGGTTAGTTCATCGTATATTTGTATTTGTATGTATACATAAGTACGTAATAAAAATTATAATTTTTTAAAAAATAACTTTTACTTACTCACTGGCTCTATCGAACCCATAGGTTCATTGCCGCGCGGACATAAGCTCTCCATACATCCCTATCCTGAGCTGATGCTTTCCAATCATTCTCTGTATAATCTACTTCCCTCAAATCATATTTAATGTTACTCGCCCACCTTATTCTTGCTCTACCAACTGGGCGTTTTCCCTCTGGTTTTTCTACAAGAAGCTTCCATGCAAATCTTTCATTCCCCATACGTGCAACATGTCCTGCCCAACGCAGTCTACGAGACTTAACTGTTATTATATCTGGCTTCCTGTAAAGACCGTGCAGTTCATTGTTAAGTAGTCTTCTCCATTCTCCTGTCTGTTCATCTCTCTTTGGTCCAAAAATGTTCCTAAGTACTTTATTCTCAAATACTTGTAATCTCCTTTCCTCCCTTAAAGTAAGAGTCCATGTTTCGCACCCATATATTATAACTGGTAGAATAATAGTTTTATATATTTTCAGTTTAACGTTTTTTGAAAGGAGTTGGGACATCAAAAGTCTCTGCAATGCATAATAGCACGCATTTCCAGAACTGAGCCTATGTTTAATTTCTCTGTGCATCTCATTCCTATTTGTGATTACTGTTCCTCGGTATTTGAATTCAGCCACTTCCTCAAAATTTACCTCATTTGTCATCCTTTTACGAATAATATTGCAGTTACCCGACTAATCGCTAAAGTAATCGATATTCCCCCATGCACTCTGAGATTTTATAATTTTGGATGCAATGCGATTCTCGATATTAAATACATCATGTTACACATATGAAGTAAAATGGAAAACCAGCGCAGCGCAAGGATATTCATATTTTATTGGAATCCAACAGAATGGAGTGGATAAAAGGCAGAATGGACACGTGTTAGATGGAATCACTTTGTGCTCTCGACGTAAAGAACGCATAAAAGGGAAAACTTAATGGCTTTTCAAAATGTGATTACCCCTTCAGAATATCAGATGTTAATATTTTATGTAAAACGATAGGACGACATTGTTAAGTAACGATGTTCAATTTATACAGAGTTAAAGGGAACTGAGTGAACAGTTTTCGAATCTTGAGCAGGGATATGGATGAACTCAATGTTTTTATATAAATCAAAACAATATTGATCTCTTACTTACTTACTCACTGGCACTATCGAACCCGTAGGTTCATGGCCGCGCCGACATAAGCTCTCCATACATCCCTATCCTGAGCCAATGCTTTCCAATCATTCCCTGTATAACCTACTTCCCTCAAATCATAGGTAATGTTGTTCTCCCACCTCATTCTTGGTCTACCAACTGCGCGTTTTCCTTCTGGCTTTCCTACAAGAAGTTTCCATGCACGTCTTTCATTCCCCATACGCGCAACATGTCCTGCCCATCGCAGTCTATGAGACTTAACTGTTCTTATTATATCTGGCTTCCTATAAAGACCATGTAGTTCATTGTTATGTAGTCTTCTCCATTCACCTGTCTGTTCATCTCTCTTTTGTCCAAAAATTTTCCTAAGAACTTTATTCTCAAATACTCGTAATCTCCTTTCCTCCCTTGAAGTAAGAGTCCATGTTTCGCACCCATATAATTTATTCTTTGGCATGGGTTCCCTGAAGTAGTCCCCGCCCGGAGAACCGAATGGGGGACTATTTGACCTCCGGAAAATTTTACCCCAGATGAACCCATGTCCGCATTTCTTGACGGTTGTATTTTTACGGTGAAAGATCGTCACTCTTTCGCCCAAGGTACTTTTTCGTCTGGCTTATCACCTTCGACCAGTCCGGCATGGGTAACCCTATCGGCAGCAATGCTACCGCCGGCATAGCTCTCAGGATCATTTAAGCACGCAAGCCACTCCACCACGACAAGGTAAAGATACCATGGAGGGATATTGATCTCTACAAGGACAATATAGAAAAAAAACAGGAGGAAATAATTTTATTAGTCATGAAATACAGCGAATAAATGGAATTATAGTGTTAAATTATTCGGTGACTTTAAAAAATGAATAATTCAATTCTTAAAAATATCCAACTCGTTCACTGTTCATAGTTGTTCAGTATCCAGATATCTGCATCTGGGATTCCATGAAAAAATACATATTGTTCGCATTACAGGAAGGCCTTTGGAGTAGTATAAGGTTAAGAATCTCACTTTTTCTGGATAATCGGCACGATATACCAGTCGGGTTGTGAGACCTCCTTGAAGACAGCCTTTACATACTAAATTCCGTTAGAAACTTCATTCACCCCAGAGCCATGATTTCTCCAGAGGGTTTAGGTCATTTTAAATATCGTGACCTGACCGGGACTCGAGACCTCTGATTTCCGGCTTGTAATCAATTACGCTAAGGTGTGCCCCCGTATGCCTAATGATGCTGTAGACAATGACGACAGTGTTCTATGTTTACAAATAAGACCGGGATTTGTATTTATACAGTTGTCATCTTGTGTCCAATATGTTCATTATTATTGCCATTTTATATATTCTCTTTAAAAATAGTTTTATGTGTATTCTGATTTTATTAATTATTAGTTATACTGTTAGGTATATCGTGTATTTTGTGCAGGTTATTGATTTAATTCACTCTATTGAGTAACACTAAGAAATCGGGACTGGAACTAAACATCAATAAAACTAAATACATGTTCACTCGTAGAAATAGACCTACATTATATAAAGGAAATGGACAGTTAATGATAAATGAGGGAAGTTTTAAAGAAGTGGCTGAATTCGGTTACTTAGAAACAATAATTACTATCATAAATGAGATACACGAAGAATTAAACGTAGGCACAATTCTGGAAATCCATGCTATTATGCATTACAGGGACTTGTTCCAAATCCTTTCAGAAAACTTTAAAGAAAAAAATATATAAAACAGTTATTCTCACAATTATATTATATGGATGCGAAATATGGACTCTTATTTTAAGGGAGGAGAGAAGACGAGTATTTGAGAATAAAGTTCTTCTTCTTCTACTACAAGGTTTAGGCTATGCAGCCTGTTCCGGCGAAGTTAAAAGTGGAGTCCATCTTCTACGTGGTCGGCCAACATCTATCGTTCCTCTGGGATTATACAGGAAGGTTCTTTTTGGTATTCTTTCGTTGTTCATTCTCATTAAGTGTTCTGTCCATTTCTTATTATTTTCGCTGATTTTATCTTCAATTTTATATATATTTAATTCTTCTCGTATAGTTTCATTCCTTATTCTATCCGCTCTTGTGCATCCTTTCACATTACGTAAAAACAGCATTTCCGCAGTCTGTATCCTGCTTTTATCCCTTGATTTCATTATCCAATTTTCACTTCCATACAACAACAAAGGAACAGCCATTGTTTTATATAATTTAAGTTTCGTATCTTTCCTTGTTTTCCGACCTAAGGTTCATTTTATGGTTCCACAAATAGCCTGAAATTTATTTACTTTATTTTCTATATCTTTATTTTCTCTATAAGTTATATCACATCCTAAATATCGGAAATGTGATACTTGTTCTATTATTTTGTTATCCAGTACAATTTTTGATCTAATTCCATATTTACCAATAAATGCCATTACTTTTGACTTATTTATTGATATTTTACAATTATATCTATTGGCTATTAATTTAAATTTATATGCTAACATTTGGAGCTCATTTTCAGATTCTGCTAAAAGTACAACATCGTCAGCGAATAATAAAGCATTTATTTTATCTTTATTATCAATTAATATTCCTTCATTAGTTAAAACCTTCTTCCATTCTTTTAGGATATCGTCCATATAAATATTAAATAATATAGGTGAGAGTGAACACCCTTGTCGTACTCCTTGGTTTATTTGAAAAAAAATGTCTTATTTTTAGTCAACTGAGGGTCAATACAAATATTTGTTCCATAGTACAAGCTCTTAACAGTTTCTATAATCTGAATAGGGAGGCCTTTTTCTTTTAGGATATTCCACAATATTTCCCTGTTTACTCGATCAAATGCTTTATCTAAGTCTATAAATAACAAATGTGTTTCTAGGTTTTTTTTCTTGTCTTTTGTTTATTATCTGATTCAGGGCAAATACTCCATCGGTACAAGATCTTCCTTTTCGGAACCCGTTTTGTTCTTCTGCTAGTGTTACTTCAGTAATTCGTTGTATTCGTTTTGCTATTATTCTAGCATAGATTTTATATCCACTATTTAGGAGGGTTATGCCTCTGTAATTAGATGGTTGGTTTCTTTCTTGTAAATTGGTTTTACTATACCTTGCCTCTGTTGCTGGTATATTATGATTCTCCCAACACATGTTAAGAAAATTCAAGAATCTTAATTTAAAGAATATATCTGCATATTTAATTAGTTCTGAATTGATGTCATCTGGTCCGCTAGCTTTTCTATTATTTGTTAATTTGAGCGATTCTTCCAGTTCTTCCATTTGTATTTTATCTACTTTCAAATTCTCACATTTTGGTTCTTCTTCGTTTTCATTCTCGTTGTACCACAGGTCTCTGAAATATTCTATCCAATGTTCTTCTGATATTGATGTAGGTATATATGCAGCTTCTTTTTCTGATTTATTTAAATGTTTAATTGTTCTATAAGGAGTCCATTGTCGTCCATGTAGATCATGTTCTAGATTAGATACATATCGATCCCAACTGTCTTGATGGGATTTCCTAACAATTTTCTTTACTTCCTTTCTTTTGTTATAATATATTTCTTTTGTTTCTTCAGTTTTCTTTTGTAAATATTGTAAATATTGTAAATATGCTTTATTCTTTTCCTCTATAACTGTTTTAATTTCGTAATTCCATATTCTTAATCCTCTCTTCTTACAATTTTTTCCTTCTTAATCCTAGAACTTCATATGCTGCTTTCTTTAGAGCCCAATCGATGTTGCTCCATTCTTCTTCTATATTATTATTTATTTCTCTCTTTAATATATATTGAGATAATCTATTTGCATACAACTTTCTTGTACTTTCTTCTTGTAATAAATTCACTTTATATGTTTCTTCATTGTAAATTTTTCTTGTTGTTGGTTTCCTCCATCTTTCTAATAATTTTATATTACATGTCAAGAGAAAATGATCTGTTCCTACATCGAAACTTCTATATACTCTTATATCCGTGACCCCGGGTATCAATTTTCTGTTTACCAAGAAATAATCAATAATTGATCTTAATCCTCTAGCCGACCAGGTGTACTTATGTATTTCTTTCTAAAATAGGTATTAGTAATTCTGTACCCATTAAATATTGCAAATTGTCGAAGTTCTTTTCCACTATCATTTTCTATTGTTTCTCCTTGTGTACCAATTATATCAGGTATAGGATGGCACCCTATTCTTCCATTAAAATCACCTCCAATAACTATATTATCATTTTTATTTACCTTATTCACTACGTTTTGAAGTTCTTTATAACATTTTTCATTTTTTTTTTCATTTTTCCCTTGTTCTGGTGCATATATACCTATTATTGTCATATATCATCTTTGTATGAGAATAAAGTTCTTATGAAAATTTTGGACTAAAGAGAGATGAACCGATAGGTGAATGGAGAAGACTGCATAAAAGTGAGCTACATGATCGTTATGAGAAATCAGGTACAATAAAAACAGTTAAAAATTAAAACATAAAATTATGAAATATTTACCTAAAAGGTCCGTCTCCTCAACTTTATTAGTTATTTATCTGTAGCGCTTTTGGGACTAGTCCCACCATTAGAAGGAGTTTTGAATCCTGCTGATGATGGGACTAGTCCCGAAAGCGCTACAGATAAATAACTAATAAAGTTTAGGAGACGGACATTTTAGGTAAATATTTCATAATTTTATGTTTTAATTTTGAATAATACCTCAACGGAACTTCTTTATGAATCTTATTAATGTTAAAAACAATTAAGTCTCGTAAAGTGCGATGAACAGTACATGTGGAAATGGGAATGAAAGAGGGACATTGAAGCTTCTTGAAGAAAAAAACATGACAAAAAAATCCAGTTGGTAGACCAAGAATAAGATGGAAGAGTAACATTAACGATGATTTGTGGGAAGTAGGCTGTGCCGATAAGTTGACCGCATACCATTCCTGATATCTTTAGGGAAATAAGAGTAACTAAATGAACTAGGTCTAGTAACTTCTAACAAGGAAGAGGCTGTGGTCCAACACTGGACTATTATGAAATAACTGTAGATGTAGATAGATTATACAGGTAATGATTGGAACACATTAAATCGGGATAGGGATTTATGGAGAGATTATATCCGCACGGCAATGAACCTACAGGTCGACAGTGCCAGTGAATTAGTTAGTTCGTTTGTTTATTAGTTGTATCATCACATGAGTTAATTTTTTATTCTGCCAACAATTCAAAGCGTGGGACAGCCTTAAAAAATGGAATAACAAGAGGACAGAAAATTGCTTTTAATTCGCAATAGGAATCCAGAGACTTTGAATAATGGTAAACAATTTTCAGGGATTTCTTGCAAGGTTTATAGTTAATTCAACATGGAATTCTACAATTGAAAACTGAAAATTGCCTTCTTCTCTGTACCACAAGAAGTTTCTAGACCATTAGCAAGATCCAGTTTTCACAAACCAATTACAAGGAGAGGAAATATAAGCAATGCTAGGAAGAAAAAACAACTACAATTCAATTAATAAATAGTACAATTAAATTGAGCAATTAAAAAACAAAAATGGCGCAACTCTTGTATTACATGTCTGTATCCTGTCACTGCTGGATGTATAAAAAATACTGTAACGCTATTAAAATTCTCTTTTGAAGTTTCAATCACCTATTCGGTGCTAGTACATCGAATCAGATCTAAGTTATGTAACATTTAAATTGCCCTCGTTAGAAAGTTGCCACACAACAAATTGTTACACAAATAGTGATATATATTTTGAAACGCCTTACCAATACAAAATACAGAAAATATGTACAAATTATCGAATTGAAAATATTATAGAACCCAATTCTCAATTCTGGAAATGCTATAATGCATTACAGGGACTCTTGTCGTCCCACCTTCTCTCAAAAAAACATTAAACTGCAAATATATATATAATTTTTATTCTCCCGGTTATATTATATGGATGTGAAACATGGGCTCTTACTTCAAGGGAGGAGAAAATATTACGAGGTTTTGAGATTAAAGTTCTTAGGAAAATGTGTGGGGCAAAATGAGATGAATTGACAGGTGAATGGAGAAGACTACATTATACAACAGTGAGCTACATTATTTTTATGGGAACCAGATATAATAAGAACAGTTAAGTCTCATAGACTGTTGGGCAGGACATATGGCACGAATGGGAAGTAAAATAGGGGTATGGCAACTTTTTGTAGTGGGTCAGAAATGAAATCTAGCTGAAAAAAAAAATTGTTTTGACTCAGTCTCATCAATTCATATTTTTTCCCCCCACTCTAATATAATTGTTATATGACGGTTCTTAACTTATCTGCAAAGGAGGGTACAATTCTAATGTTCATGACTGCGCGACGCCATCATACACACTTCTTGAGCCACAACAGAAGGCTGTAAGAGGTTTTCTTGCGAACTTATTTAATAATATCTAATTATGTCGTAATTGCTGAATTTTATGGTAAAAAAGTAACATATTTTTATCGTCCGCCCATGACATGAGAATTGAACGTTCGGGCAGGACAACGTCTGCCGGGTACGCTAGTATCTTATAAGTATAAGCAATTAAATTTGTATGGGCATGCACGACGAATGCAAGAAGAAAGGTTACCCAGAAAAAAAAGAAAAAACATTGTAATGGTGTCTATTTGCAATAAGAAACAAAGGAAGACCTCGAAACTCGGAGATGCAAGAAATAAGAACTGGAATGAAAACAAAAGGACTGGAGGACATGAAGTTGATGGATAGGGACGAGTGGAGGAGGAAAATAAAACTTTAGGCACAGAAAGATGTGTAAACATTGAAAATCTGAATATAGCCTAATTAAAAATATGCTTTCACTGACTATTTCATATAATAATTTGGGAATTCATTGGATGTAATTCAAAATGTGAAATAAAAGTTTCATTCCATTAACACAGTTAACCTCTCACTTTATAGGTACCTTTACGTGCCACACATCACCCGGGTCTTACAGTGGCACGACCTGTCGGGAGAGGGATTTTTAACTATGGATCACATAGGCCTATATAATTTTTTGACCACACGAGGACATAGAGGGCCTCTCCGAATAACTGATTAGCTCAAAGTCTGGGCCTCCTCCAAGACAGCACAACTTTAAGACGAAACACAAAATTGACACACATATTTATACTAAACATGGCGAATATGAAAATGATGTTATTCGGGGACCGTTTGATCCTTAATGTTTCCTGATATTTGTCTTACATGTGAAATGTCTCCGAAAAAAAAAATCACCCAGAAAACTTGTCCCGACCGAACCCGGCCCAGCTGCGTACGAGGCAGCGACGCTGCCACGAAACCACAGTAGTGGATTAAATTGTTCGATATAATGAATCAAAGTAATAAAATGAAATGAAACACTATTATTAATTTTTGTAACCAATTAAGCTTTTGATATGTAAATATGGAGAAGGATGGAGCGTATAAAATGGACATACAAAATAAAAAATACAGATGTGCTAGACAGAGTGAGTGAAGGAAGAACGATGCTGGAACTCATAAAGAGGAAAATAAATTGATTTGGACATTGGCTACGAAGAAACTGTCTGCTGACGGATACACTAGAAGGAATGGTCAACGGAAAGAAGACTAGAGGTAGAAAAAACATCAGATGATAGACAATATAAAAATAAATGGTTTGCATGCGGATACAAAAAAGGAAGGCTAATAGAGTGGAGAATGCTTAATTATGCAAAATATCATACTACTACGTGCACGTAATGTGCTTAAAAAGGGGTGCAAAGTTTTTCCTTCACGTATTTATATATAATACAAGAATAGGTCTTTCACTGCAAATAATTAAAGTTCATATAGAGAAGGAGTGCAGAAAAATAAAATTGATGTATAATATGTCTTACAAATAAATTGAATTTAACAAAATTAAAGTAATTGTCTCTAAGGAATTTATGTGTATTACTTTTTTTCCCCCAAATGCCCCAGGTTTGTCTTTCGACAATCATGGTTTCTCTCCTGGCATGGCGTGCTTGTAACCCACTTCTGAGGTTGGGGCGCCTGGAAGGCGGGGTTACGTTGCCCCGATGATATGATGGGTGGTGATGATAATGGTGCGCCAGGAGAGTCCCTAATCCTAAGCCTAACCTAAGATGAATATGAATGATGATAATTGTGATGGCCATATGATTTCGGGGACCGTTCGGGCCGTTTGACATTTGTCTTACAGGTGAGGAAAAACTCCGATAAAAACCTCACCCAGAAAAACTGTCCCGACCGGGGATCGAACCCGGGCCCGCTGCGTGACAAGGCAGCACGCTACCCCGACTGTGTATTATACTTATTAATTTGTTTATTTTTGTACTCATTCATTTGTTTACGTTCATACTGAAAGTGCATTGTTGTAAATAATAAAATTTTGCAGCAGCAATGCGAATTGACTTACTCTTGCGTATTTATTATTAGTGGTTTATTATTAGTGATTTAAAAAAGTGAGTTCATATTATTATTTAAATTAAACCCTGTCTAATATTTGTTTCAGTAATTTAATTACATTTTTTTATATTTAGCTATGTGCACCTACTTACATTATGCCTCGACATAGAACATTGACGGGTTGGAGTGAGAGACAAAGAAGAAGAGATATAATTCCGAAAACATAATAATCGATCAAATGCAAATTTAAATAGTATAAATAGTATACAAAAGTCAAATGACGCGTTATTGTTTATCAAATATGGCTTAGCCAAGCTATACCACATATTTCCTATGGTACGTATTTTTTAAAACAAATTGAAAATTAATACATAATGACGTATTTTTGACAAACTTAAAACTTTAATGAATTGTGGTCGAATTTCGACCGCTGGGCGACCACTAGTATACATTCATATTTGATACACATATTCGGGAGATTCGAGGTTCAAATGCCGGTGCCAAACAAATTGAAGTATTTTAACCTAGATACTTTCAATCATGAAGAAAAACTATGGCTTTTAGTTTCATTACTACGAAACTCGAATTTATCATAAACACCATTAAATGATGTAATTAAAAAATGTAATCGATTAACTTTGGCAAGAGAATTATATAATAAAGAAGAAAAAAATTTAGACGATTTGACTTTAGATGTTATAAGCGTGTATAAATAAGCAAGAAGTAAAAATTACGTCGGTAATACGCTTTGTTGTTCTTGATATTGTAAATCAAAGAACCTTTTAATTTTCAAATACGCGAAAATTACTCAATCAGTGTATTGAAAATAAATATTTGTAATTATTAATTGATATTTGTGAACTTTTATTAAAACAATTTTGATGATAGGATATCCGGTAGTGTGTTTTGAAGCTCGGCAGAAGAAGTGCAGCGCTGTGTCTCTTGCAATATAAATGAAATGGATTTACTAGCCTCGGGCCGAGTTTCATTATTTGCGATGAGTGCCGATAATAAACTAGGGCATTGTCATACCATGAAAACAGCCTGTAAAATTCGGTTATAAATTCTGAAAGGCGGAAGAGACATTGTGATATTCTAGAAACACCTAGTTCTCAACAACTGTAGACAATGCTACAACATTTTGTCTGCCATAAATTCACATGACTTATTATTTCTCTAATATTTTGGAGATTAACTCTAATCGTCAGATGTCGAATATTACATTAACTTCGATCCACAAATTGTGTTTGCTTCAACTGTTTTTACTATTTAATTGTTATGGAAATACAAAAAACAGAAAAACTGAACTTAAACTAGCGTGAAATATTTTCTAAGTCCTATAGAATAACACTGCGCATGCGCCAGAATTTATAGAGCCATCGATTATCATCCTCGATTACTATCCGTCACTATGCAATATTTGCAATAAATTCCCAAATATGTTAAAAAATATATTAATAATATTAAAATTACCAAACGTTTATTAAAAAATGGGTGTACACTTACTTATCACTCCCTAACGCTGATCCAACCAGCGATAGAAAAATCGTAGACTAAGCAATATACTCTGTGGAGAAAATAGCAGTCAGTATCACAATATTGTCTAACAGTGTCATAATATTGTGATTTTCATATTTAATAAAATACTTCAAAATTGTCTAATAATATTAGTAAATACAGAATAAGAGCTATAGTTTACAACAATATAACTGTAAAATCAAGCGCTAGTAGAAGTGAAGTTGAGCCCAAACAAATTCAGAGGATGAATCACAAATGAGAGCACATCAATTAAATAGTAAAGCTAAACAGTTCGATTTGAAAATTTCTTCTCCTTAAAAAATAAATAAATAAATAATACAGGTATGTGTGGAAAAATATTATTAAGAGTTAAAATATAACTGGATTAAAAAATCACAGAAGTTTCTGAATTTAATAACTTTGGTTACCTAATATCTGATATAAGAAATTACACAGATATAAATGCAATGCAATAAATGGAGCCATAAAATTTAATTAATTGTGTAAATTAACATATTTGGGAGGTCCACATTAATATAATCTTCAAAAAAGTTAGAAAAAATACAAAAACCATTATAAGAGAGTAAAAATAAACTGCGATTATATAATAATCAATTCTTCCTAATAAATGTATAACCGCAGTTTATTTTTACTCTCTTATAATGGGTTTTGTATTTTTTAACTTTTTTGAAGATTATATTAATGTGGACCTCCCAAATTTGTTGATTTACACAATTAATTAAACGTTTATGCTTCAGGGACGCTACTGTAAATGAACATTCCCATTCAAAAGTAATACATTTGCAAAACAATCTGAATAGCCTTTGATAGTTAAGTATGATACACGGACAATCAAGAATGGAAACCAAACAAGAGGTACACTTCTAGAAAATAAATCCTAATAACGAATTTTAAACGGACTCCATATGGACTCCATATGGACTCCAAGGTCATATATGTCGCGAAAACGCATTTAGAGAAATGGAAATTGCAATGGCGAATTTTTACCCCAAAAAAGGGAGTATATTAACCAATGTAAAATTAGTTGTAAGAAACTTGTGAACCAATATGAGATAAAGTAGTGGACCCAATTCAAAATGGAGGGAGTAATCGGAGATTTCATTGCAAGTACTGAATATCGAAAATATTGTTCAGAAATCTTTAGTTTGGCTTTCAAGTCTAAAAAATGATCTCCGCTACGGCGAACCGGATTTAAAAAAAAACATATATGGGATATACATTTTGTCTACGGCATAATTAAATAACTTCGAAATGTTTTATTATACCAATTAAGTTAAACTTGAGTTAATTTTAAAATACCTTTTCTAGATTCTTGACCGTGTCTTGCAGTGCTGTCTTCTCGACGTTTCATCACCTACTAACCATGTCCAATCAGAGAAATCTGCTGTAGCTGAACATTTTCATAATAATACTACGTAATCACAAGATTTTATTTAAAGACACTCAAGTTTTATGCAATACTATACATTATTATACTCGGTTGAACAAAGAAGCAACTCAACTGCTCTTCTACTAGCGCTTGATTTTTCAGTTTTGTTGTTGTAAACAATAGCTTTTCTTCTGTATTTACTAACATTATTAGACAATTTTCAAGTATTTATTTAAATATGCAAATCACAATATTATGACAATGTTAGACAATACTGTGATGCTACTTACTCCACAGAGTATATTACTTAGTCTATGATTTTTCTATCGCTGTTTGGATCAGTGTTAGGGAGTGATAAGTAAGTGTACGCCCATTTTAATAAGCGTTTGGTAATTTTAATATTATTAATATATTTTTTAAACATAGATTTGGGGATTTATTACAAATATTGGTCATTTAAATTTCATAGCGACGGATAGTAATCGAGGATGACAATCGATATGTGGTTCGATTGTAGGCTATCGCTGGCTCTATAAACTCTGGCGCATGCGCACTGTTGTTCTATAGGACTTTAAAAATATTTCACGCTAGTTTAAGTGCAATTTTTCCCAGAGAAGCTATGGAGATATATAAACATAAACAACATTTTAATAGAAAAGAGGAAGGTTTGAGAATTAATAAAACATGATATCGTGCCCTAGAAAAGTGTAATATAAAACCATTTAAGACAATTATACAGTAAAACTTGTTCAAAACGGAATCGCATGGGACCATTTTTTCCACATTAGACAACATTCCGCATTATAAAAAACAAACATTTTTAACCAATCTTAGATTATAGAGCACTGTATGTTTTTTTATGTACCTTGGATTAGTTGTAGTTTCGCTGCCGTTGGAAAGTGAAGTATAGTATGAATCCATCAGCGTGGATATTTAAACATGGCGTTCCCTTCCCAGATGCAGAAGGACGTGTTGAAACGCCAGGACCTTTAAATATCCAAATGCAGATTGCCATGTGAACACGCATGGTACATCTATGATTTCCAAAGCCTATAACTAGGTTGTTTTACGTGTTGGAGAACTAATTTTTCGTCACCATGTTAAGGAAAGATTCCCCTTCATGTTACGACATAATTTATGACAGGGCAAGTGGAGTGAGGTGGCTACTTGTTAGTGAAAGGAAATACTTTTTTTTTCAGCCAGGCCCTCTTCTGAACATATCCTTTGCCTTATTTTTGCCGAAAAAGAATAAATATCTGTAAAGTGTCTCATTGTGTCTCAAACTTGTCTTTTGAAACAATTATCGCAGTCTTTGTGTAACCATGGCTCGTGCATGTGCAGGAAACCAAGTGTTGTCAGAAGAGGAAACTTTTAAGTTTGTCAATAAAATTTTAGATGAAATTGATAAACATAGTGATTTAGCATCTATATCAGATAGTGAGGATAGTTTCTTTGCACCTGATTACACACAACCTCCTCACGATATAAGTGATAGTGATATCAGCTGTGTTGATGAGGGAGATATTCAGACACTGACACGTGTTTTGATTGCTACAGGGCTAGGGGGAGTATCCACAGATTTTACATGGCAAAATATGGACACGTTTAATTCAAAACGAGGGACTTTCTGTGACATCAGTGCTCCACAGTTCGATGTTTCTGGGGACATTGTTTCTACATTCGAAGAAATATTCGACCACACGTTGTTGAATATGATTGTTGAAGAAACAAATAAATACGCTCAACAATCAATATCAAAATCGATGGGACCGTTCACTTTCCATTCTAGACTCAGACAATGGAAGGACACAACAATAAGTAAAATGTATGTTGTTCTGGCTATTTTCATGCTAATGGGAATTGTACAGAAACCCACAATAAGATCTTACTATTCTAAAAATCGATTGATTTTTACACCATTTTTTAGTGAGACAATTCCTTTCGAAAGGCTTGAATTGATAATTAAAATTTATTCATTTCAATGATAACACAAAACAAGGGGATTTGCAAGGCCCTTCAAAACTATTCAAAATTTTTCCTATCATTGAATATTTAAATAATAAATTCCAATCTCTCTACCTTCCAAATCAAGATATTGTAATTGATGAATCACTATGTTTATGGAAGGGGCATTTATCTTTCAAACAATTCCTTCCACTTAAATCTGCCAAATTTGGTATTAAAACATATAAGTTGTGTGAGTCTAGAACTGGATATGTATGGTCATTCATTGTTTACACTGGCCGGGGAATGGAACTTGACACTTTGTATGTGAATAAAAATACAAACAAAACAGCTGCAATAGTAATAAAATTGGCGGAGAACCTTCTGGGCCGTGGACACACTATTTGGATGGACAATTTTTATAATTCCCCTGAACTCGCCAGATTTCTAAAATCAAAAAACACTGACTGTGTCGGCACTCTCAGAGACAACAGAAAATTCGTCCCTACATTAGTAAGGGGGAAAAAATTAAAAAAGGGAGAACATTTTGCCCATTCCGGTGACGTTACCATATTGGCGTGGAAAGATAAGAAACGGGTGACAATGATATCAACATACCACAGCCAAGAAATGCGTCAGACAACAAACAAGAAGAAATCCGTGGAAATGAAGCCAGCTGTAGTGTGTGATTATAATATAAATATGGGTGGGGTTGACCTCAAGGATCAAATGCTTCAACCGTACTTATTAGAACGAAAAAGAGGTACAAAAGAGGTACAAAATGGTACGTAAAATTTTTCAAAAGACTTTTAAATGTAGCGATTCACAATGCATTTATCATCTATAAATCAAAAAAAGAAAATATGAAATTGGACTCCCTTAAATTTAGACTGCTGCTTATTCAAGGACTTGTGGACCCGCTATCCCACAACCTGTCAACACAGCCATCCCCCAAAAGACTGATAGGGCGTCATCTTCCCGAGAGGATTCCTGCAACGGGAAAGAAGGCAAGACCACAGAGACGGTGTGTTGTTTCTGCCAAAAATGGTAAAAGAAAAGAATCGATATATTGGTGCAGTGAATGTGAGGCTGGATGGCTGTTTCAAGACGTACCATACACGTCTGGATTTCTAGGACGATATGAGACTTTCCGTGAACAAAGGATATTTATAACCAAGGTAAGACTAGAAATATAATGTAACTAAATATAATTTATTCGTAATTTAATATATATCTAAAATAAGCTCTACATAACACTGAACTACATGGTCTTTATAGGAAGCCAGATATAATGAGAACAATTGAGTCTCGTAGACTGCGATGGGCAGGACATGTGGCACAAATGAAGAATGAAAGCTTCTTATAGGAAAACCAGAGGGAAAACGCCCAATTGGTAGACCAAGAATGAGGTGGGAGACTAACATTAACTATGATTTGAGGGAAGTAGATTATACAGGGGATGATTGGAAAATATTGGCTCAGGATAGGGATGCATGGAGAGCTTATGTCCGTGCGGTCATGAACTACGGGTTCGATAGTGCCAGTGAGTTAGTTATCTAAAATAAGTTACTGGGTGAGTAGAATTTAAAAATACTAACGCACATGGGGACTGCATGGACTTTAAAATGACCGCACAGAAGGGAAGAAACAGGTCACGTTTAAATACGCCAAACCGCGCTGAGGGGTTAGACAACATTCCGCATTATAAAAAACAAACATTTTTAACCAATCTTAGATTATAGAGCACTGTATGTTTTTTTATGTACCTTGGATTAGTTGTAGTTTCGCTGCCGTTGGAAAGTGAAGTATAGTATGAATGAGCGACGTCGACGGTAACGCGCGAAAAAACAGTCCCTTTTCGTCAGCGTTAAAAAGTCTCTTAGGCTTGTATCCTAAATTATGCAGTTTCGGTTTCCGCTCACTAATTATACTTTCGTCCATATCCTTTGATTCCCCGCAAACTTCATTCCACACCACATTGTGTCGTCTTTTAAAGCTGTCCACAATCAACTTGAAGATGCCTTGAAATTGTTATTCCGTTGGGATATAACAACAGCTAGAGCTTAACTTTGGAGCTTCAGTCCGGAAATTTGTAGATTTTTTTATCGTGGACTTGTAAAACACTCCGACAACTCGTTGATTTCTTCATAACCTTTCTTTTCTTCCCCTCTTAATTTGACCATCTCCTTGCATCCATTCGTAAATTATTTTTTCTTTGTGTTTTAAAATCTCATAAACTTGGGTTTTTCCACATTTAAGAATGAGCAGAAGAAGAATACCACGTCAAATCTTAAATTACCAGCCACTAGGCAAGAGATCTTTGGGCATACCCTTCAAACGTTGGATTGAGACCGTAACTGACCACTAGGTCTATCACATGAAAGGAAGAAGAAGAAGAAATTAAGTCATTATTTCCCGTACTGAGAGCGTTTTTCTTTATCTTCAATCTTTTCACTTTTTCGTTTAATGAGAATGATACATACGATTTAGCCATCTTTATTCTGTAAATTCAGAACGCTGCCTGTGAAAGATAGGTACACAATCGGTATCATATCTTTATCTAATTTAAGATTTCACAGTGCGCTGGTTATTCTTAAGACAGATATCACATCCAAATATTTGTTAAACGAACCAGTATTTCACAAAACGGGTGTGCAGTGAAGTCGAAAGAAAATTCCAGATACACATGGAAACTCTACATCACCCTGCGGCAGGAATAATCACTTATTGTTAATTCGCCTAACCGGAATTCAATGAAGTGGAAACTAATTAAATTTCCCTCTATATTTCCGCCTTATAAACATTCTCTTTCAGGAATTGTGTAGAAATATACTTCCGTTTCCGCATTAGACAGATTCTGTTTTATACAAAATAAATACAAGTAAAATTACTATTATTTTACCAGGATCAATCCATTTTTTCACATTCGACCGATTTCGCGTTATTCACGTTCCGGATTAAATACGTTTTACTGTAGTAAGTCATGACATGTACCATGACAACAACAAATGGGTGAACTGCTCTATGTTTAATATCAACCAATTACAAATGGTTTACTAAAGTATATAGTTACGATAAAATCACACAAGTTAACAATTAGCAGTTTATTACGAAAATTTACATAAGCAGTACCTCCTGAAGATGTCACCCACAACAGGTGATGAAACGTCGAAAATACAACACTGCAAAACACGGCCAAGAATCCCGAAAAGGTATTTTAAAATATAGGGCTATTCAAAAAGAAGGAACAGACTTCAAACATTTATTTCTTCCAAACTACAAAAAATAGAAACACAATTCCAAAGTTCCTGGAAAGAGAAAAGTTTGAAGTTCCGATCACGGCCGCATTGGTGCTATTGCTTGTCATGTCAATTGTTTGTATTAAAATGGCGACACAACAGGACGTTGGATTGGAAGAGGAGGAGCAAAAGATCAACTTCATTACGTAACCTCCCAGGTCACCCTATTTAACCCCATGTGATTTTTATCTGTGGGATTACCTAAAAGACCGCGTTTTTATCCCCCTATGCCTGACACTCTTGAAAATCTGCGATATGGAATTGTTGAAGCTCTGAATTCGATAACTAGAGACAAGCTGATTCATGTGTGGCAAGAAATGAGTCACTGTTCAGATATTTGTCGTGTAACAAACACATCGTGCTCATATTTAACGCATAAAATGGTGAAATTTGAACGTTTCTGTTTCCGGGAAATTTGGAATTGTGTTTCTATCTTTTTTAGTTTGGAAGAAATAAATGTTTGAAGTCTGCTCCTTCTTCCTGAATAGCCCTGTACATAAAGGTAGCTGTGGAAGTCTTAATCATTATATAATGTTATGTTATGCAAATATTTGGTTCTAAATTAACAGCTTTTGCGGGTTTGCAATAATCAAAGTAACATGTAGAAATTCAATGAAGTAGTAATCAAATGTTTAGTTGAGTACGTCTCTTCAAATTAATTTATGATTACTTGTTTAAGACGCACTCACCTATCTTCAATGATGAACTTGTCCCCCTCGTTCTCCACACACATTCCCTTAGTGTCTATGAAGGTTGTGTTGATGGTGAGCAGTTGGGGAACTCCCGACTGAAACCACATTCCTGACCAGCTCTTCGGGAACAAACATCGTCCTGTAAATTAAATTACACTCATTGAAATCACCCACACCAAACTTACTCATCACATTAACACACTTGGTAACTTTGGAGTCCACTGCAAGAATAGTACTTATTCGACAAACAAGAGATCACATGATATTCAACATTTTTAATACTCAAATATCACTCTTAAATTTTCCTGCAAATAAAAAAGTAATGCAATTAACAAATCATATTGATTTCTGGTAAAACATTGGTGGACTCTGTTGCAATGTATGGAAATGAGGTATGGACAATTAATAAGTACTACAAGAATAGACTAATAGCTCTAGAAATGGATTATGTACGCAGAAGTGCTAGAAAGTCAAAATTAGAACATATCACAAATAAGGAAATTGGAAACATAATGGAAGCAGAAGAAAGCATAATTGAAAGAATTGAGGAGAAGGGATCAAAATGGTTAGGGCATATTTTAAGAATGGAAGATGAGCGATGGCCAAAGCAACTATATGAAAGAAGAAAAGAGGGAGACCAAAGTTAACATGGAAGGAAAACATGAAGACATTAATTCAAGAAAGAGGGCTAAGCATTGAAGATGCCCAAGATCGGAGACTTTGGAGATTCGGCACGGAAAGACGGCAGCAGCTGTAAAAACCCGAAGATAGATAGAACAAATCATGTTGCTTCATAACATATTATGAACTCAATCCAACTCCTGAGGATGCCGGACGCAGTTTCTGGCGAAACGTCGGGGAACTTCAAGCCTCAAGAACACGATCAACAGCCTGAAAATCTTCTACAAGGTCATAATATAAATATATCCATTTGTCATAGGCCTATCAAAAAATTCAAGAGTTATAAATAATTTTATTTTTAATTTAATATCATGGAGAGTTCAATGAGGAATATTACTTTGTTTTCGTAAGAAAAAGTTTTATTTTTCTTGTTTTGATGAGGACAGTTCCTCATTCTTTAATGTTTGACGTTATATCCCACATTAATAATATTTGCCATTCCACTTTTATTCCCCAGCCTGCTATTCTTAAAATAACTGATGTTTATGAGATACAAAATTAATAAATATTTATATACAGAGTGTAACAGGATCTCACCGACAAAATTATACGGATGATAGGCCATGCAGAGAGGATAATTTTTTTCTGAAGCAACATATACTCGCAAACACGTCGTTTATGAGTTATGCGTGGATGAAGGTGTTCACCCGTAAGGGTCGGAATTGAATACAAAAAAATTGTACAAGTATAATTTTATTGAAAAACAAGCTAATGCCCGGCGTTCACTGCTATGCCTAAGTAAATTAAATATTGAAGGTTAATTAATTATATGGTATACACTGCGACAAACTAAACATGGCGGATACTAGTGTAAATTTTTAATTTTAAATTTCAAGTAAACCCCTACTTCTGTCAAATTTCACTGATTTTTGGATAATATATAACTCGGTTTACTTTAATACAATATTCCGAGTTTTGTTGTGAAACATTAAAAATTGCAATTCCTAGCGCGAGAGCGATTTTAAAATTTTAGTTTCAGGTGAAATCCCACACCTAATGGTTTTAGAACATAATAGATAACGGCTAAACACACGCTGCATCCAAAACCCTGTATATACAAATTTTCACGAAGATTGGTTTAACGGTTTAGAAGTCTATAGAGGTCAAACAAATATTCGTTCATAATATAAAACAACAGAAAAACAAAGAAGTATAAATTACTTATATTTGCTTCAAATTACATAATAATGTACAATAATAACTTTATAGAGTTTTATTTGATTTTGTTTTCTTTGCGGTCCGGAAAATTTAAATAACTGGCAAATTAAATTATTGTTTCGCCAATTTAGGGGTAGGGTATTGTTAGTGCGCATCCCTCTCGAGCTTAATTGAATAAGATAGTAATGGTGTTGTTAGAATTGGCACTTACTATCAGCAAGTCCCAAACAGTAAAATTGACATTACTTCAATACTGACAAAATTGGTTGGTATCTAATGTCGAGCACTTGATAATGAAATCATTCGCTCTCTTGCACTCCAATATTTAGCAGAAAGGCTGGTCTCTTCTATGAAAGCTGGACAACAGAGGAGATGGTTTCTGACAAAATTATGGACTCCTGTTTAAAGGGACTAAATAAACATAATAATATCCAGGAAGAAATATATAAAAAATACAAAATGCTAAGAAGTAATATTTTTCAATAAATAAAGTATTTAAATTCAAAAATATCCGACACGTGAAACAAAAAACCTGATTGTATAAAACGTAGGGTGCGTGTAGGCAAAGAGCTTTTGGATACTTTTGAAATTCTTAATGGGTTAAAGTAAGGAGATGCACTATATCCTCTACTATTCAATTTTGTATTAGAACATGCCATAAAATCTTTGGAGAATGAAGAAAGCGTACAACTCAATGGTTAATAAGCTGTTAGT
This sequence comes from Diploptera punctata, assembly GCA_030220185.1. Lineage (NCBI taxonomy): Eukaryota > Metazoa > Arthropoda > Insecta > Blattodea > Blaberidae > Diploptera > Diploptera punctata. Next base: position 1,037,423 of record JASPKZ010007904.1, on the reverse strand, counting down.
TTATGCTGATGTTATAGTATTATTCAGCGATAACGAGAAGATACTAAGGGCCAACACACATACTCTATTGAATAACACTAAGAAATTGGGACTTGAAGTAAACATCAATAAAAGTAAATATATTTTCGCACATAGAAATGCATTATACAGGGTGTTTGAGAAGTGATGGTCAATAATTCACACACGGAATACTTAGGCCAAAAGTAACTAAAAAGATCCAATAAACATATGTCCGCAAATCAACCGTTGCCGAGATACAACACATTTTCTGTTGCGGTTCATCAGTGTCTAGGAACACATGTCATCTCTAAACTCTAAATTAGGTGTTCAATACGTTGTCTATGTGTCTGAATACAATACTGAACTCATCTATGAAATGAGTTGCGAATCCTGTCAGGCAGTTCCGGAGAAACTGTAAATGCTGGAAGACTGCTGCATTCCGCAAGCGTAATTCCTCAAGAGAGTTGACCTCAGTAGCGTAGACCAGGCTTTTGACATAACCCCACACACAGAAATCTATGGGATATAAATCCGTTGATCTTGGAGGCCATGGTACAGGACCTCCTCTACCTATCCAATGTTGACCATAATTTCGAGTTAGAAGTAGGCCCACATATAATTGAAAATGTGCTAGAGACCGTCAAGCATAAACCACATGTTGAGGCATTGGTTAAGTGGAACACCATCATGATGAAGGAGATCTGGAAGTACAGTTTGCAGAAATCACCTGTACCACTCTCCGGTTAGTCTCTATTGTAGGAAGTGCGGTCTCCGAGCAGTCCTGTCCAGACGTTCAACAAAAAAACGCTGTTGATGTCGTGACACGTGTGTTACATTAGGATTGGCATTAGCTCAAATGTGACAGTTATGGAAGTTAAAAATATCGTCACGAATATACCCATCTTCATTCGTGAACAGAATGCAGCTTACAAACAGGAGGTTCAGGGTACACTGTTGTTGCATCCGTTGGCAGAAATTCTCTCTAGAAGGGACGTCTGATTTGTTGAGAGCTTGCACTCGCTGGAGATGATACGGATACAGTAATTTCCTATGTAAAATCCGCCACACACTGCTGTGACTCAGGACACACTCCTTGATAGCAATCCTCCTCGTTGAAGTACTCGGACATCCGTGTACATTATGTAACACCCTGTCCTCAACATCACGTGTTATGGATCTGGCTCTACCTTCTCGTACAAGTTGTGCGAAACTCCCAGTTTCGCTACGGCGCTGATGTAATCTGACAAATGTACGCCTGCCGGGCTGCCTTCGGCGTGGTAAAGCTTCTTCATGCAATCGTGTAGCCTCAAGTGCACTGCCATTCGCTTTGCCATACATAAAGTGCATGTTAGTGTACTCTTCATTGGTGTAACCTCTGTCTATGGTGCCTTTATTTTCGTAACTGATTGTGAGGCCTGTAGGCACAGTGCACAATGGGAGAAAGGAAAGTTGTTGCGCATGCGACAACAAACTGGTAGTCGATCCCAAACATTAAGATACCAACACAATTATCCAGGGGGTTTAAAATTGGTTCCCAATTCGAATTATTTCGATATCTCAACAACTGTTAATTTGCGGGCCCATGTTTACTAGAACTGCTTAGCTACATTTAGCTTGTACTTTCCTTGTGTAAATTATTGACCAACACTTCTGAAACATCCTGTATAATGGAAATAGACAACTAATCACAAATGAGGGAAATTTTGAAGAAGTGCCTGATTTCAAGTATCTAGGAACAATAATTACAAATAGGAATGAAATCACAAAGAAATTAAACATAGGATCAATTCTGGAATTGCATGCTATTGAGCATTACAGGGACTCTTGACTTCCCAGCTCCTTTAACCCATTGGAGACACGTTTAAAGTGCCTAGCATGTTCACTGGGAACCCATTTAAATCTCCGCGCCGCTACTCCGCTGCGCTGGACTTTAAATACACATACTCTGTTCTATCACTTATGATTTCAGATATTTTGTTTACCCCTGAATTTCTTTTAGTATCTTGTACTTTTACGAATAGCAAAGGAATGTGGCCTACCTGCTACCCTCTTTTGTGCATTGTAAACCGTTATGTTTTGTTATTTTCAAGGCTGTGAAAGTTGACAAACAATTCAGAAACCATCTTTTTGTAAAAGTTCTCGGACATTGCCTTGAAAGTAAACACAAATCATATGTTCAAACAAGACCGAAAAAAATAACAAACGCAATATAATACTGTACATAATAAAAATAAATATATGAAATAAAATAAGCATAGACCTATACATTATAAAATCAGGAAAAGTTCTTCGTATATTCTTTAATTATCATAGTTATATATCGACCTGTAAATTATAAAATACTATAGATAAAAACTGGACGAAACTCACCTAATATTTCTACCATCAGTAGCATGCACGGTTACGTTGTCACTGTATATTATTTCATCGTCCGAATCTTCGTTCCATAATAATTCACTACAATCACTGTCACATAATATTTCATCCACTACTTCACTTAGTTTCTCAAAAGCAATACGTTCTCTCCTATTTACGCACATATTGCAAGAAAAAAATTAATTTTAAAACTATGAATTTTAACAAATAAGCACTGAATTTATATTCACTTATATTTTACCGTAATAAATGCCTACAACTATAGTCTACTATTCTATAAATAATAACTAAAATAAACTATACAATACACTAGGCCTATACATATTTACTTTACATAAACAAACAACACATTTTACTGATGGTGAACCGAAAATGTAAACCACTAAAGAAACCTAACGTCTTACAGTGGGGGTTATAACACAACAACGAGTCTACCTCGTTGTGGGGCTGTTTGGACTTTCTACCTGCTCACGAGGGAGACTCGTTAAAAGTCTCCAATGGGTTAAAAAAATGTTAAACTGAAAATATGTACAACAATTATTCTCCCAGTTATGTTGTATGGATGCGATACATGAACTATTACTTAAAGGGAAGAAAGATGATTACGAGTATTTGAGAATAAAGTTCTTAGGAAAATTTTTGGACCAAAAAGAGATTAACAGACAGAAGAATGGAGAAAATTACACAATAGTGAGGTACAGGCTATGTATAGGAAGCCAGATATAATACGAAAATTTCAGCCTCGTAGGCTGCGATGGGCAGGGCATGTGGCACGTATGGATGATGAAAGAGGTGCATGGGAACTTCTGGTAAGCAAACCAGAGGGAAAACGATCTGTTGGTATACCAAGAATGAGGTGGGAGAATTATATTATCCATGATTTGAGGGAAGTAGATTATACAGGGGATGATTAGAAAACATTAGCTCAGGATAGGGATGTATGGAGAACTTATGTCCGCGAGGCCATGAACCTACGAGTTCGACAGAGCCAGTGAGTTAGTTAGTTAGTCAATTATAAAACCCTAGCTAACACCCGGCCTCGCTGCTGCGCCGAAAAAAAAGAAAATTAATGTGTTCTAATGTTTACTTGAGTAAGTGAAAGGAAAAATAATTATAAATTTATATCGTAATTAGTTTTAGGTAGCCATGTTGATTAACCGGCGATGCCCGGGAATCTACTTATCCCGATCTTCTAGCCATAAACGAGCTGAAAGACGAAAATTAATGTGTTTTTATGTTTCTTTGAACAAGTAAAAGGAAAAATTTATATCGTAGTTATTTTTAGATAGCCTACCCCGAGCTAATTACCCGGCGTTGCCCGGGAATCTACTTATCCCGATCTTCTTGGCATAAATGAGCTGAAAGACGAAAATTATGTGTTTTTTGTATAGTTGAATAAGTAGTAGCAAAAATGTATATCGTAATTTTTTTAGATACTCCGTGCTGTTGACCCTGCATTGCCCGGGAATCTACTCGTCCCGATCTTCTTGACTTAAATGAGTTGAAATACGAAAATTAATGTGTTTTACATTTAGTTAAATAAGTGGCAGGAAAAATTTATATCGTAATTATTTTTGGACATCCCGTGCTGTTTATCCGGCGTTGTCCGGAGATCTACTCATCCCGATATTCTAGGCATAATGAGCTGAAAGACAAAATTAATATACTTCTAATGATTACTTGAATAAATATAATGAAAAAATATAAATATATTATATATCGTAATTATTTTAAGATTCCCCGTGCTGATTATCCGGTGTTGCCCGGGAATCTACGTATCTCTATCTTCTTGGCATAAAGAGCTAAAAGACAAAATTCGTTACTGTGAGTTATCCGTAAAAGAATACCCGCCATGTGCTGCTATGCTTGAACGGGAATCTACGTACTTGTCTCGATTTTCTTGGCATCAATGAAAGACAAAAATGGTTTTTGTGAATTATCCGTAAAAGATAAACATATGCTGTCGCGGTCTTTTTTTGTAGAGCTTTTTGGGATATTCAATTCCATGTACTTTAATTTTGTGTATTTGTTATGGTGTAGGCAGCGGAAGCCATTTAAGCGCCCAAAGAGTTACTTTTTTCACGTTTTCCACTACAAAGGGTGATTTTTAAGGGTGTAGAAGTTGAGTATCATAACTCTCTTTTAGCCTATGTTCATCCCGGGAATTTCCTGAACATTTTGCAAAAAGCCCCATCACAATCGGATCAACGGTATGGCCGCGCATAAAGTACGAACAAACAAACAAACATTTATTTTTATATATTAGATACATGTTTTTATAATAAGTGTTCAAACAGTCGACCATGTGCCTTATTGCATGTTTGATATCGTCGCAGCAACGATCGGCCAACACGACCGAGCATTGCAGGATTATTTTTAACGTCGTCAAAACACCTATTGTTTGATCACTTATTGTAAAAACATGTATTTTTTAATAAAATGATATGTGTACAATTGTTTGTTTTCAATTCCGACCCTTACGGTTGAACACCTTCATCTGCCCATAACTCATAAACGACGTGTTTGCGACTATATGTTCCTTCACAGAAAAATGATTCACTCTGCAAGGCCTATCACCCCTATAATTTTGTCGGTGCGGTCCTGTTTGTTACACACCGTATATATAATTATTCTGTACGTGTGTTTGTCATTGAACTCCTCCTAAACGACTGGACCAGTTTTGATTAAATTTTCGTGTGGTTTGATTGGGTGCCTCGATGGTTTGATTGGACCCTCTGAAACCATTAGGTTCAGGAGATCACCTGAAGCGAACATTTAAAAATCGCTCTAGCGGTTATAATTTTCGATGTTTCACAACGAAACGACTGCACCGATTTTGATTTTTTTAATCGGTTCTTGGATGGTGATTCACAATTGGACCCGGTAGGTGGTGCTGCGATCGGGTTATAGGAATGTTTTTATGTTAATTGTGTAATTATCTGCATTACCGACATATTCCGCAAGGCAACTATGTGACATAAAGGAGAGAACACCAGGAATGTCGAAAGACAACCTGGGCCATTTGTAAAAAAAAAAGCCACAACTGATGTCAGTAAGGAATTTTTCTTGTAAACTTATTAATTGGTGAATTTATGGTAAAAAAAGTAACATTTTTTTATCGTCCGGCCATGACACCAGAATTGAACGTTCGGGCAGGATAACGTCCGCTAGTATATATATATATATATATATATATATATATATATATCAATATCTATTCAGCCTACACATATTTGTGACATATATTTCTAAACCTCTCAACCGATATTCGTGAAAATTTGTACATACATGTTTCCAAATGTGCCAAGTGTTTAGATGCTATATATCATGCTTTAAAACTATTAGGTGTAGGAGTTCACCTGAAATTAAAATTAAAAAGTCGCTCTAGCAGTCACAATTTTCAGTGTTTCACAATGAAACTCAGTGTATGCTATTAAAATAAACCGAGGTAGGTATTATCCAAATCTCAGTGAAATCTGACCATCAGAAGTGGGGGTTTGCCTGAAATCGGAAAATAAAAATTGACTCTTGCTAACCGCCATGTTTGGTTCGTCGCAATGTACACTTGTGTATACACATTTGAGGTATGGCGTCTGTTTAGCTGCTTTATGTTGCAAAAACATTAGGTGTAGAAGTTTACTAGAAAATAAAATTTAAAAATCATATTTGAAATATTAAGGCGTAGCAAGCACGCCGGCCATTAGCTAATGGAATAGGCTATATAACAGTAATGCAGTAAAGCTGAAATGTATAATTATTTGTTCTTGTTACCACATAAAGGAGACTGAGGTACAATTGTATGTAATTTTCAGGTTAAAACGTCAAGTAGAGCGGCCTTAAGGTACAAGATGACATTGTGCGAGTCGGGTTTGTGCAGCAAACTGCTTTATGATGTCCAGCTTTAATCCTTCTCTTCCTCATTATAATTAAGAGTAAAAACAATCTACAAAAATCTCAAGTTTCTTCCATCTATTCTGGCAGATGAGTCAAATTACTGTATATCTGGGAACAAACGAGTGAACAAAAATCTCCAATCGTCTGCAGCCACTTGACTCTAGAATTCCCTCCCCTCTTGTATCGAGGACAACTCAAAAACAGTTAAAAAAAGCTTACTAAATATTTCTTTACTTACTTACTTACTCGCTGGCACTATCGAACCCGTAGGTTCATGGCCGCGCAGACATAAGCTCTCCATACATCCCTATCCTGAGCCAATGCTTTCCAATCATTCCTGTATAATCTACTTCCCTCAAATCATAGTTAATGTTGTTCTCCCACCTCATTCTTGGTCTACCAACTGGGCGTTTTCCCTCTGGTTTCCCTACAAGAAGCTTTCATGCTATCATTCCCCATACGCGCAACATGTCCTGCCATCGCATTCTACGAGACTTAACTATTCTTATTAAGTCTGGCTTCCTATAAAGACCATGTAGTTCATTGTTATGTAGTCTTCTCCATTCACCTGTCTGTTCATCTCTCTTTGGTCCAAAAAATTTCCTAAGAACTTCATTCTCAAAAACTCGTAATCTCATTTCCTCCCTTAAAGTAAGAGTCCTTTCGCACCCACATAATATAACTGTAGAATAATTATTTCCTTAGACAATATAATATATAACCATGTTCTAGGTATAGGCTATTTTTTTGTAAATGCCCCAGATTGTCATTTCGACATTTCTGGTGAACTCTCCTGGCATTGGCTTTATTGTAACCCACTGCTGAAGTTGGGCGCCTGGAAGGCGGAATTATCTTACCCCGATGATAATATGTGTGATAAATGATAACGACGCTTCAGGAGAGTTCTTAATCTAAACTTAACCTAGATTCCAGACCATGGGCAACCACAGGAATGATTCCCTTTAAGGAAAAAAATTCCTATGGTTTGACCTGGAATCGAACCCGTAACCTCATGAACAGTAGTCAGAAACGCTGGCCACTAGCCCATGTGGCTGTTCTAGGCTATTTTATTAATTATTTTACGTTATGGACTTTCTTTACGGAGCCAATTATTTAATCAAATTACAAGTAATTGGTCATATTATTATCATTATTATTATAGTCAACCGCTGTAGTCTCGAGGTAGTGTGCTGTCTTGTCACGCAGCAGGCCCGGGTTCGATCCCCGGTCGGGACAGGCTCCTGGGTGAGTTTTATTTCGGGGTTTTTCCTCACCTTCTTCTTCTTCCTTCCAAGTATTAGGCCAAGGCCTGTTACGATCCTATAGAAAATTTTCCCTCCAGCGTTTCATAGGACGGCCCAGTGATCTTCGTCCTCTTGGTATATAAATTATGAACAGCTTTGGGGATCCGATTTGAACTCATTCTTTCAAGATGGTGTTTCCAATTTAGTTGGTACTGTTTAATATATTCCAAAATTGGCGTAGTCTTCAATTCTTTTAAGGTATCGGTGTTCCTTTTCCGACCCCATCTGGTGTAACCCGCTGTTCTGGGCATGCATCTCATTTCACAAGCCGTTATTCTGCTTTCATGTTGTTTTCTTAGTGTCCATGCTTCACTACCATAGGTCAACACTGGTCTAGCCAAAGTGTTATATAAACGTAATCTGGTGTTTTTTTGTACAAGGGATGGTTTCATAACTTGATTAATAATTCCTAAACTTTTATTATAACTAGTAACTTTTTCAGGGATATCCTTTTCATCCCAGATAGAGAGATAATATCCAAGATATTTAAATTGATTATATCTCTCTAAAATTTTATTCTGGAGACAGATTTTACTTTGTATGGGGTCCTTTCCATGAAATGCCATAATTTTAGTTTTGTTAATTGATATTTCCATATTAAATTTGGCACCTATTTTTTGTAAATTATAAATTGATCGTTGCAAATCATTTTCGGAAAGTGCCAGAAGAGCTAAATCGTCTGCAAAAAGAATAGCATCGAGTTTGAGGTTCCTATTGATGGGTATATATCCTCGTTGTGTTTTCCTCCATTCATTTATTAATTTATTCATGTATATAATGAAAAGCACCGGTGAAAGTCCACATCCCTGTCTTACTCCAGTGTTGATCTTTTCCCAAGAAGATAATTTGCCATCTTGTTTAACAGAGATTTCATTATCTTTATAGATGTTGAAGACCTATAAGACAAATGTCAGAAAGCTTTGGCCAAAGGTCCCCGAAAATCATCCGGCCATCTTCATCACTCTTATCATTTTCATCTTCATCCTTCATCGGTGTGGAAAGCAACGGGAAGCTACCACACCTATAATTTCCTAGTAAAGCTGCAAAGCATAGCATAGCATGGAAATGCTATGATTGCTGTGAAATACCTGTCCTCGGGCAGAATTACTATGGATTATTATTATTATTATTATTATTATTATTATTATTATTATTATTATTATTTTATTGTTTTATATTTCCTTGCCATCTGCATAGTGTGTAGCCTATGCCCATTATGTATTATTATTCAATTTGTAGATAATTCATAATTGTTATTATATGTATAATTTAATCCTGGTGAGGTGGAAGAACAGACCTTACGGCCTTAACTTCATCAGGTAAAATTAATAAACCATTAAATCATTAAATAAAAGCCATTAGACAGGATTAGTGCCGGGTCAACAAATCCAAAATCACACATAGACCGTTGTTATTAGAATTAGAAGAAATATATCGATGGGGGAATAAATGTCAGTCGAGGTGGATTAGTGGTTATGTTCTTTGCCTCTAGTTCTGAGAGACTCGGGTTCAAACCCAACCGGGGTCAATGGATTTTTACGATGGAAAAATCCAATGGACAAGTTCTCCGGGAGGGACTTCAAGCTGTGGGTCCCGAGTCTTAAGGTTTTCAGACACATTAAAAGAACCGCAACCCTGAATAAAGAGGCATATGTGCAAAATTTACCAATCATTTCCTATCCAAATAATACATTAGATACCCACTAGGTGTCTCACTGAGGCGATATGCCGAACCCATATCAGTCGCTTACATCTGGGGTAAATAAGGGTAACTAAATTAGCTTGTCCCGCGCCGTAGTCGAGTGGCTTGGGCAAGAAGCATTGGTGCAGAGCTACGAGACTTGCGTTGGTTCGAGTCCCTATGGAGGAAGAACATTTCTCATGGAATTTCGGCCAGTATTGGACCGGTGTCCACCGAGCATCATGAGGCATTTGGGTAGCTACAATAAGTAGCGACTCCAGGTTGAGAAGATCAGCTATAACGTTGGGGGACCCGACATACTGGCCACATGTCACCCTACAATGGCTAGATGATTGTCTACCTCTGTGATTAACACATGTGGATGTGAGGCCAGCAGCCGGTTGGTAGGCCAAGGGCATTGTAGGCCTGTCGCTTTTGGAGAAATTAGCTTGTTTATTATTAATTTAAATAATATATTATTATATAGATATATTTTACGACTATATTATGATTAAAGTAAATGTTTTATATACTCCTGGAATCTGTAATAATGTATCGATTTTCATTCTTAATTCTTCTTCTTCGATTTCAACGTTAGGCTGTAAGCCTGTGCCGACTCAAAGCATATTCCTCCCATCTGGTCATGGGGTGTCCAACGGAACATTTACCTCTTGGAATATATTGTAATGACTGTTCTAATAGATGAGATGTCTCCATTCTATTTATATGTTGAAACCATTTTAATTTGTTGTCTGTCAATTTATTTGCATATCATATTAGTAATTGTTCTCTAATGTCGGTGTTGCGGATATGATCATGTAAAGTGTGTCCTGCTGTCTTCTTAAGAAATTCATTTCTGCCGTTTGTATCTTCTTTTTTTCCAAGTTTATTTAATGTCCAGTTTTCACTTCCGTATGTTAGGAACGGGACAACCAATACCTTATAAAATATCATAATTGTCCCTTTCCTGGTTTTATTAAGCGAGGTTCTTTGAATTGTGCCACACACATGCTGGAATTTTGATAATCTATTATCTAGATCTTTCTCTTTTTTATACGATAATTTATTTATAGTGTTCTGTTCTCGGGTAGGTCATTCACAGCAATCATAGCATTTCCATGCTATGATTTGCAGCTTTACTAGGGAATTATATGTGTGGTAGCTTCCCGTTGCCTTCCACCGGGGATGTTGATGATGATGATGATGATGATGATGATGATGGCCAGATGATGTTCAGGGACTGTTTTGGCCTCAACGATTCTTGACATTTGACTTACAGGTGAGGAAAAACCCCGAAAAAACCTCACCCAGAAAGCTTGTCCCGACCGGGAAGCGAATCCGGGCCCGCTGCGTAACAAGACAGCACACTACCTTGAGACCAGAGCGGTGAACATTATATGAAAATAAACATCCTAAGTAATTGAAACATCTTATTTAATTTATAATGTTTATTCTACTGAAACCAGTTTCTTTGTCATAATTCCCTGATATATTTTTTATTTCAAAATCATTAATCTTCTCTCTCAGAAATTCCCTCTTTTTCTGTATAATAACGTAGTAGTTTCCCGTCTGATGCTACTCAAATGTTCTAGTTTTAACTTCATTTTTGCTGCTTTCTTTTCTTTACAAATGTCGGCACATTCCTCATGAAACTTATCCTATCTACATATGTACACACTATTATATGATATATAAAACAGTACACGAGATCTCAGTCGTCCTCAACAATCAACAGTGTAGTTTTGTAGCAGGCCTTTCGAAAACATAAGTTTCATCTTTTGATTTCAGTATGGGGCTCTTCTTTAGAATAATTTACCCTTGATTTTTTAGTTTCTTGTTGTGAATTATAAGTTTTCTTATGTATTTACTAACATTTCTAAATATTTTGAATTTTTTTCAAACAATTTTTATAACTTTATTTTTGATTTTTTAAGTATTTATTCAAATACACATATTGTGATGTTGACTTGCTATTTTCTCCGGAGTATATTATATAGTTGGAACCAGTGGGTTATCGATGGTTGCGATTATTAAGGAGTGGAAAAAAGGGCATTTCATGGGATCCACCCTAGGTTAGAGTAATTGAATTAGGTTAAGTGTGGGTTAGTTAGTTAGCTTTCAGGTTCATTGGACAAAGACTTCTGCCAAGTCACTTGCATTTGTATAAATAACATTTTAAATGTGTCTAAATACATAAAACAAAAAACGATAATAATCTAAACAACAATAATAATTGATATTGTTTCGATGGTGGGTTATCGCTGGCTCTATAAACTCAGGCGCACGCGCACTTATGTTCTATAGGACTTTGAAAATATATCAAGTAAATTAAAGTGGAGAATCCCTTAGTATGGTTTGGTTTCGTCTTCTTCTTCTCTTCTTAAACTTAATTTGTAGGATTTTCATCCCGTTTATTTCCAAAATCACTCCTCGCAGGAAGACATACTGGATGTGCATTCACTGTCTATCCATCTCTTGGCTGGTCTTCCTCTTGTTCTTCTCCCGTCCATTGGTCTATCTTCTTTAGCTCTTTTTTCAAGCCGGTTTTCGTAATATATTTTAAAAATCTTGATAAATAGACAGATTTAAACAAAAACAGCTCACTTTAAAGCCCCTGTTTAAATGGAATATGATAACCGTAGAAACCTGTATTGAAATATAGATAATGATGCCTATTTATCCTCTATGTAACTTTATTTTGAGTACAAATGGATTTCTATGCAGTCAAAGGAACGTTAAACAACAAACGCTTTACATTTTTCACATGGGCTGTGATTTTCAGCATCCATTGTGAGAGTGAAAAAAATAAAACTGCTGCATGTTCCCTATGTTTGCACTTAGCGTCAAAAGACCACTAGACGCTCATGGAAAGGGTGTCATTGGCAGAATGGTAATGAAATATTCATCAGTTCAGTGTAAGTGTGTTACTGCTGAGCTCGCTCGGTCCGAATATTTTTACTCGCAAACTGAGACAAGTCACGATATGTTTCACAGTTAATATCAGTAGCATATTCCATGTTTGCATTTATGTCATTCATAAAATTTGTGACGAATATGATACGGCCCTAATAGTGATTAAGGAATATAAGAAATGAATAAATAATGAAGGAACAGAATATAGTTAAAAATAAATTAAGTTTCATATTGGTAAATAGTTCTCTCAAGAAGCGGTTGAAACCCTAAGTAAAAGAGGTCATAAATATGTAACTCCTCAAATTAGACCTGAAATCCTTAATCTGGGTCTAGCGTTTGGGAGAAATGTCAAACTCCAAATTTACAATCGCGGAAAGCCCAAGCTGGCAAACACGCTCCCTAGCCGTGAGAATAAAATCAAAAGGTAGGTGGTAGTTTAAATAAAATAGTTACGCCCTTGGAGGACATGTGATTGAATATTCTAACCAATCAAAATCAGAGTTAGGGCATAGACCATATATGGGAATAATTGGTCCTGACTTCGATACGGAACTCATGAGGACAAAATGTAAGACACTTATACTCGACACTTAGAAGGAAGAAGATCTTGATTGTATAGTAAAAAATATCTTGTAACAACGATTTTGGACTTAGGGAAAATCTCCCGAACTCATAAGTCATTTGCTAGTCCTCATTAGCGAAATATCGAAGGCCAGGGACGGAAAAGTTTTATTTTCACTGTGTAATGTGAATTGGCAGAGATTAATTAAATAAAATAATTCAAATAATTAGTGATTGTCTGTTCCCACACAATTCTCCTTCCGAACCCGTTATAGATAGGAGTCTCAGCGCTCACCCTGAAACAGGAACCGACTAGCTACCGAGGAAGGGCAAGTAACAATTCACAATTAAATCAAGTGAAACTAAAGTGAGATTACCAGACATATATATAAACGTACCGCCCCAAATTTCATAATTTATACTAACTCACTGGCACTATCAAACCCACATGTGTATGATCGCGCGGACATAACCTTTCCATACATCCCTACCCTGAGCTAATGTTTTACAATTATCCCATGTATAATCTACTTCTTAGAAAAAAATTTGGACCAAAGAGAGATGAACAGACAGGTGAATGGAGGATTCTTCATAAAAATGAACTACATGGTCTTTATAGGAAACCAGATATAATAATAATTAAGTCTCGTAGACTGCGGTGGTCAGGACATTTGGCACGAATGGGGAATGAAAGACGTGCATTGAAGCTTCTTGTAGGAAAACCAGAAGGAAAACGCCCAGTTGGTAGACCAAGATTGAGGTGGGAGAATAACATTAACTATGATTTGAGAGAAGTAGATTATACAGGGAATGATTGGAAATCATTAGCTCAGGATAGGGATAAATGGAGAACATATGTCCGCGCGGCCATGTACTCACGGGTTCGATAGTGCCAGTGAGTTAGTTTATAATCTACTTCCCTCAAATCATGGTTAAGGTTATTTTCTTACCTCATTCTTGGTCTATCAACTGGGCGTTTTCCTTCTGGTTTTCCTACAAAAAGCTTCCATATCATTTTTTCCCATTCCTGCCACATGTCCTGTCCATCCCAGTCTACGAGACTTAACTGTTCTTACCATATCTGGTTTCCTATAAAGATCATGTAGCTCACTGTTATGTAGTCTTCTCCATTTTTTCTGTCTAATCATCTCCCTTTGGTCCAATAATCTTCCTAAGAACTTTATTCTCAAATACTCGCAATATTTTCTCCTCCCTTAAAGTAACAGTCCGTGTTTCGCATTCCATATAATATGACTGGGAGAAGAACAGTTTTATATATTTTCAGTTTAATGTTTTTTGAGAGAAGTTGGGACAAAATTCCCTGTAATGCTTAATAACATGCATTTCCAGAATTGAGCCTTCTTTAATTTCTTTATGCATCTCATTCCTGTTTGTATTACTGCTCCTATGTATTTGAATTCAGCCACTTCTTCAAAATTGCCCTCATTTGTTATTATATAGCTGTTTTACTATTGTCACGGCTACATAAAATGAGTAGTCAATATTGTTAGAATGGGTGAAGTGTGAAACGTTTTAACAGTGTTATGAATACATAGAGTATTTTATTTAATTATTTTATAGATTATTTTAATTATTCAAACAAAAGTCTGTTGAAATCAAGTTTTAGACATGACATATTTCAGAACAAAGTTTTCCTTGGCTAACTGTAAAATATCTACATTCTAGACTATGGAATGTTAGTGACTACAGTTAGGGTAACTATAGGTCAAAGCTTAGTATATAACCCTGGGGAAGTTGGGCCCTCGTGTCTGTCTGGTAAAAGTGCTGAGGAGTAAGTCACCGACCATTTTTTAACACATTAGCTAGGATAGTTAGCAATGAGGAAAACATCAAATATTTTAAGACTGTTTTATTCTCAAAGTGTAGGAATTATTACATACTTATTAAAAATGTAGATTAGGGTAGATTTATTATCCCACATCTCCCGTTCTCAAATTCTAAGGAAGTTAGGATCTAGGGTTTCATAATATAAGCTTAGATTAGTTATTTAGGGCTAGACACTTAGGTTTATTTGTAATCATTATTATCTAGAAATAAAATAGTTAAATTTAAGAATCCATTTGTTTATTAAAAACACGTATAACCGTACATCCTCATACTAACGCTCGGCTAGATACTCACGCTACCAGATATTCCAAGTCCCGAAGTTCCTTAAAGCCTAAGAAAACCAGCGGTTCATAATAAACAGTTACATAGGAAAACACTGCGAAATGGTCATTGAGGAGTCCTAGGCGTATTTAGGATAATATTAGGATTGCTCTTAATGAATTGGATATGGGTAATATATCCACACTGTGGTCTCGAGGTAGCGTGCTGCCTTGTCACTCAGCGGGCGGCCCGGTTTCGATTTCCGGTAGGGATAGGCTCCTGGGGTGAGGTTTCTTCGGGGTTTTTCCTCACCTGTATGACAAATGTCTGGAAGCTTAGGGCCCCAACGGTCCCCGAAAATCATCCGGCCATCATCATCATCCTTATCATAATCATCCTTCACCGGTGTGGAAAGCAACGGGAAGCTACCACACCTATAATTCCCTAGTAAAGCTGCAAAGCACAGAATAAAAATGCTATGCTTGCAGTGAAGGACCTGCCCTCGGACAGAATTACTATGGATGGATGGATGGATGGATGGGTAATATGCACTGGTTTCAGTTGGCCGGGATTAGAATCAATGGAGAGCCTTAGTACACGAGCTAATGATCATCTTTATATATAAAAATAAGTGTAAGTTTGCCTGTCTGTTTGTCCTTTATGGACTCGAAAAAGGTTTTGATTTAAATGGATCTTTCGCCATCATTTACAGAATATTTCTGGGACAATTAAAGAATGTAACATATTAGTGAACGTGATGAAGGGCCGCAGCTAAATAAAAAAGTGCATCGTTGCAATAAAAGTCAGTTTTTGGTCGCTTAAATGACTTACGCTGCCTAAAACATAACCATCCATCCATCCATCCAAAGTAATTCTGCCCGAGGGCAGGTCCTTCACTGCAATCATAGCATTTTAATGCTACACTTTGCAACTTTACTAGGGAATTATAGGTGTGGTAGCTTCCCGTTACTTTCCAAACCGGTGAAGGATGATTATGATAATGATAAGTATGATGATGATGGTCGGATGGTTTTCGGGGACCGTTGGGCCCTACGCTTCCTGACATTTGTCTTACAGGTGAGGAAAAACCCCGATGAAACCTCACCCATAAAAACTGTCCCGACCGGGCATCGAACCCGGGCCCGCTGCGTGACAAGGCAGTACGCTACCTCGAGACCACAGCAGTGGACTGAAGCATAACAAGTGCACCAAATTAATGTATACAGAATTTATATCTAAAAACAAATTCTACCAAAAAATCCGCGAAAGTATGTCTATATTTTATGGATAACTCACAATAACCATTTTTGTTTTTGGGCTTACTGATGCCAAGAAGATTGGGATAATTAGATATCCGGGCAATGCTAGATGAGTATCAAACAATAAATACGATATAAATGTATAATTACTTTTCTTTTTACTCATTCAACTAAATATAAAAACACGTTTAACTTATATAGGCGTAGTAGTACACGCCTAGTATTAGCCGTAGGTCATATAGCTAACAGTAGATCTGATGTCCAAACGAAATTGAACTCTCTTCTCCAGCAGCACCTTCACTACACAATGTAAACTTCCCTACACTACAATACGACATAACACCAACTACTGAAACCGAAAACACCAAGACAAACACCAACAACAACAACAATAAACTCACCGACTTACTATAAATTGTATTGAAACTATTACAGAAACTACTGCAAAACCCACAACTACTAACTACAGCAATGAATATACTGCCAAGAATGACAAACACACAAGGACCGTACGTAATCCCATGACAAAGCTACAGCAAGACTTCATCATTCAAGAGAAACAAGAGGGCTGTAAACTACAGAAATATATCATTTTCTCATTCATCATCACTTAAAACGCTCTAGGAAAGAACAAAAAATGGGAGAGCACCAGGACCAGGAAATATTCAGATGGAACTCCTAGAACATGGAGGAGATATTTTAGTAATATTTTTAACAAAACTTTTTAATAAAATTGAAATTGGAGACGATATCCCAGAAGACTGGAATGTATCGTACATTACTCCTATTTTTAAAAAAGGTGATAAAAAACTGTGTTCCAATTATAGAGGTATAAGCGTTTTACCTTCAACAGCTAGGATTTTAGTAAAATTATAAATTTTAAACTTAAGGAGATAAAAGATAACTTAAGAGAAGAACAATGTAGATTCCGGAGTGGAAGATCATGTATTGATAATAGTTTCTGTATTAGACAATTACAAGAGAAAATCCTAGCAAAAAATAAAGAACTACATATGACCTTTATTGATTTAGAGATGGCATATGATAGTGTACCTCGACAATTGTTATGGACGGCAATGAGAAATCTGAATATCTGTGATAAATGGATTAATATTGTTAGGAGGATCTATAGTAATACAAAAGCTAAAGTAAAAATACAGAATACTTTAACAGAGGAATTCACAGTGAATAAAGGCCTTAAGCAGGGATGCAGTTTATCACCAATTCTTTTTAACATTTATTTAGACCAGGCTCTTAACTTGTGGTATAAAAAATGTTCTGAAATGGGTATTCCTATAGGAGGAAAAGTACTGCATTCATTGTTGTTTGCAGATGATCAAATAATTTTTGCAGGGGATGAAGATCATATGAAGTATATGATAAATAAACTAATGGAAGAATATAAAAAATGGGGACTGAATATAAATTTACAGAAAACAGAATATATGTGTATGGGAAAGGATGTGGATGACCTCATACTTGAAACAGGGAACAGTGTGAATTTTTTAAATATCTTGGGTCAATAATTACAAGTTTTGGTACCTGTGAGAGAGATGTACAGACTAAAATTGCAATGGCAAAAAATGCAACTAAGACATTACATGGAATAATTTGGAATAAAAATATTACAATGGAAACTAAAATGAAAATTTATAAGTGCATAATACAGAATATTTTGTCATATGGAAGTGAAACTTGGTCTTTGACGGAATTACAAAAGAACAAAATTAGAACAGTTGAATTTGATTATTTTAGAAGAAGCCTCCAAAAAACAAGACAGGATAAAATAAGAAATGAATTCCTTTGGAGAGAAATGAATGTCACCACATCTGTTGTTAAGAGGATTGAAAATCAAACACTTAAATGGTATGGCCATGTACGAAGAATGGAAAATGAAAGATGGCCAAAAAATATATACCAATGGTCACCCCCTGGAAGAAATAAACGTGGCAGACCAAGATGGAAATGGAAAACCTACGTCAGAACTATAATGGATGATCGGAATTTGGAAGAGGGAGATTGGAATGATAGAGATAAATGGAAACTGAAGACGGCGCACCTACTCGTATAAGTGGGGGAAAGCCGAAGAAGAAGAAGAAGGAAAGGACACACTCTTGGAGCAACACAATACAAACACACATTAGTCCATCACCAAAAGATATGGGTCTTGACGCCAAACTGGACATCGATACTGTAACAAATATGAATATTCCTGCATGGCTTTCAGAACATTATGTCATTTTTCGTTGAAGAAAACAACATTTTCTGCGTGATAGTGCGTTTTGTCATACTTACAGCAATGGCGACCATGACTAAAAGTTCAACTTTCTACATTTCGGGATTGCCAACCTAAATAACTATACTGTAATATTATATTTACACTCACGTGCGGGAAGTAAAATCACTGCATTCTATTTATACTATGTACAATGTACATACAAAAAATATCCAAAAGGTAGTGTTAATATCAGTATATGAAACACGTCACTGCATTTTAAATGAACTGAACTTTATTTGAAACAATATAAAACAATAAATACGTACTTCCCGCCATTTTATCATTAATAATGGTCTCACGGCCTCCTGTACTTTCAACTAGTAAACATTGCCCACACTGTTAACGTTACTCAATTTTTATAATGAACGCACATATTTCCAAAAAGGATATTATTTTACTATTACTTATTATTTTGAAAACACCATCGCGCAAAAAATAATGTACAACGCATGTGTGTGAAGTGTTTTACAGAACCTCGGAAATTAAAAATCTCGCTATCGTTCAGTTTTTAAACATTCTCCTCGATTCTGTAAATACCACTTCACAACCTTGTATCGTAATATACTATTTTACTTGTCTGACAAGGACAGGGGCTCTATAATGGTTTAATTTTCTTGGGGAAAATAAATCAATGGTGACAATATAATAATTTAAAAACGTTTTTCTTGTTTTTTGTTATATGATTTATTGTAATTGTAATTATATTATAAACAGGCGAATAAGTCTTGCCTAATTCCAAAAATTTGCAATTATTGATAATTGCAAGCTAGAGATATTCCAACTTAAATTCTACCCCCTTAAAGATAAAACTTTTCAAGAAATTTGAGACCAACCGGAACCTTTGGAAGGTAACTTAAAATGTTCCTATAATATATGTGTCATTATTATAATATCTATAATGGTTCCGGTTGGCCTCAAATTTCTTGAAGTTTTATCTTTAAGGGGGGTAGAATTTAGTTGGAATATATCTAACTTGCAATTATCAATAATTGCAAATTTTAAATAATCCTTCAAAAAACGTGTATTATAATATGGCAACAATGGCATAATGGTGAACTTTAGCCTCTCTTTTGTTAAGAGTTGCCAGACCATGTTAATTAGTTACGCTCATTTGTCCATATATCTTAATATATAAAAATTACGTGTCACGTTGTTTGTCCGCGATGGAATCCTAAACTACTGAACCGATTTTAATAACATTTTGCACACTGTGTGCTGTTTGATCCAAACTTGAGACCTACGGTTGTTTATAACTAAATTTA
This sequence comes from Diploptera punctata, assembly GCA_030220185.1. Taxonomy (NCBI): domain Eukaryota; kingdom Metazoa; phylum Arthropoda; class Insecta; order Blattodea; family Blaberidae; genus Diploptera; species Diploptera punctata. Next base: position 1,017,786 of record JASPKZ010007904.1, on the reverse strand, counting down.
TAGTCGCATTATTTTTTATTGCAAATTATTTGTTTATTGCAAATTATTTGTTTATTATTTAACAAAGAGTTATAATTATCTGTGAGTTCCATACGATTCTAAAAGATGACAGTTTAAGGTAATTGGTTTATTATTTAACCAGGTGGTTGTGCTTTTTGTTGCAACCGCGAATTTCAATTGAATTACAAATATTGATTATTTCATAATTTAAGTGTGTTCAGTGTTTAATTTTATTTTCAATATATTGATAATAATATTAATTTCGTGTGTAAGTATTAGTTTTAAGTAATCTGGCTGAAAGACAGCAACTTAATTTAAATTTAACTGGACCGAGAAGGGACATTGAACAATATGGCGAATCAGTTCTAGAGACCATGAATGATAATATATCAAGTGAATTTCCGCAAATTGATATAGGCCTATGTGACATAAATCTTACATTTAAGAATAATGTAAATTTAAAAACATATGAAGGTCCTAAGGAACGGAATAACAGAACTGTAAGTAAGTCTGTTAGTTATAATAATATGCCTAATATTACAGAAACAATCTCCATGCCTCAATTAAATGAAAAACAAGATGACTGTAATATATCACAAGATGATATTACTATACAGGGACTTCTCGATGATGATGAGAATCCAAACTCCCAACAGAAAAAAACGAAAGTAGAAAAAATAAACGGAAGTATAATGAAATCAGCAAGCCTCCTCAAAATATTCCATCAATAAATGTATGTAATCCTTATGATACACTTATGGATGATACTGAGAATGCAGACAACATAAATTCATCTCAATCAACAAAACCACTTCCACATAAACCACCACCCATATTTATACCGGGTGTAATTAACGTACCAGAACTAAAAAATTGTGTAAAACAAAAACTTTCTGATTTAGATTTCTCACTTAGTTTACTACAACATAATTTAACATATACCTTAGCCACAGCAACGCGTGGCCGGGACTTCTATACACACATATATATAAAACAAAGTCGGATTAGTTACACTATTTAAAACTCAAGAACGGCTGGATCGATATTTATGATCTTTGATTTGTTGGATTTGTTTCCGCCCCGAATAGCAGATAACTATTAAAACATCGGAAAAATTAACGTAAAAATATTTAAAGGCGATATGACGTTCGCCGGGCCAGCTAGTATATATATATATATATATATATATATATATCTTGAATGGATTGCGGTTAACATACAGGCATATAAGACATCTAGCAGGCAAGTAAGGTATTACTAGGACGATGAAGTCGGTAAACGTTGCTTATAGGCATTTCTATTCAGGCTTAAGAATATTTTACGAGCCTGAAAATCTCCAGACTCGGGATCCACGGCTTAAAAACCATGCGAAGAACCAATCATGAATTTTTATATATAATGATTCAGAAGTAAAATTGTACTTGACAATACAATTTTGGAGTAGATGAATAATTTTACATATCTAGGATGCAATATTTCATATGAAGAAGGAAAGTTTGTAAATGCACAAATATATATTTTTTAAAGAATTTTAGGGTTAATAAAGTCTATCTTCAAGCCACAGTTAGTCCAAAAACATTCAAGACTAAAAGTGTATAAAACTCTGGCCCTTCCAACTCTTTTGTATGGTAGCGAAGTATGGATGTTGAAACAGAAGGATATACACAGACTTAGATCTGCTGAAATTAAATACCTTCGGAGGATTGCAGGATACACACTACTAGATCACAAAAAAATGAAGACATCTTAGAAGAATTACACATGGAATCTTTAGAAAACAAAATGTCTGATTATAAGTCAAGATGGATGCAACATGTTCATCGAATGGAAGATCACAGGATACCCAAACAAATGTTATGATATCAACCTGCAGGAAGAAGAAAACTAGGACGTCCACTCAAAAGTCATCTGGATGGTGTTTCCCTTGATGCCGAAACAGGTCAACAAATGGCCTAAATTCGTGAATGTACTATGATGATGATGATGATGAAAGATTATTACTTTTTTATTTAGGAGATAATAGTTGATAATCAGGAAATCGCCTACAACAAAGAACGTGCTACTTCTGCAGTGATTATTTTTTTCTCCCATTGCGTTTGATCCTGCGTGTTCATCAACAAATCCCCGCTTTTTAGAATTTGTATCACATAAATTTGGTGGACGGATATATTGGCGTCGTTTAAACAACCTCAACTTCACATAAAGAAGAAGCGCTCATGTACAGAATTAACCCGGAGTTGTCGGTTAACCACACAACTAAAATTCTAACCGTGTCAAATTATTGACCACGGAGAGGCCCCTGGCTGCGAGCCAATCGATGAGATGCTGATACGAACTCCCTGGTTAGCCACAGGCATAACTACGTGTCAAACTGTACAGATTTCACGTTACCATCCGAGTGGACACCACCTTTTTGTAGATCCCATCAAATGAGCTACTATATCTCAACGTCTCAATAAAAATCATTCGTGTAATAATGTATTGCACATTATATATGTTTTAATCGCTGATTTACAACATTTTCAACTTCTTGGTATCCACAACGTTAAAAAAATGGTTATTCACCTGAATGACTTACCCCTGATTTTTCAGTTTATTGTTGTGAATTATAGCTTTTCTTCTGTATTTACTAATATTTTTTAGTATTTTAAACTTTTTCAAACAATTTATATAACATTATTTTAAAATCATCAGGAAGTTACATTATGAGGTTTAATTTAATACTTGAGTTAGAATTCTTTAACATTCTTACCTCGTGTTTATTATGTTGAATGATCGTTTCAAAGCTATTGCTCCATCTTCAGCTTGTTCACAAACTTTTTTTTTCTTTTCTTCAAGTTGTCGGCCCTGGATCTGTGTTCCAAAGAACTTTGAAATTCTTCGGGAAACCAAGTTCATTGGAACACAGACCCAGGGCCAACAACTTGAAGAAAAGAAAAAAACCAGCTTATGATCAAGCTGAAGATGTAGCAATAGCTTTGAAACGATAGTCCAACAGAACAAACATATGAGGCAAGAATGTTAAAGAATACAACACTATTTGTCAATTTTTAAGTATTTATTTAAATACGCAAATTAAAACATTATGGCACTGTAGAACAATATTGTGATGCTGACTGTTATTTTCTCAACAGAGTATATTACTTAGTCTATGATTTTTCTATCGCCGTTTTGGGTTATCGCTGGTTAGAACGGCGTTAGGAAGTGATACCTAAGTGTATATCCATTTTTAATAAACGTTTGGTAATTTTAATATTATTAATATATTTCTTTAACATAGATTTGGGGATTTATTGCAAATATTGGACATTTAAATCTCATAGCGACGTGCTGCTATTTAGCGTATAAACTTTAGTACGATATCGATAGTAATCGATACGTGGCAAGGATGATAATCGATATGTGGTTCAATGGTGGGTTATCGCCGGCTCTATGAACTCTGGCGCATGTGCACTGCTGGTCTATAGGACTGAAAATATATCATGTAAGTTAAAGTGATGAATCCCCCAATTCGCGACATCACTGTGAAGCAGACAGAATTATCTAATAACATATTCGAGGCAATTCTATTAAATAAGATAATGGACTAAGGATTCAAAATTTTTATTTTTAATAGATCAGTTTGGTTTATTATATCATCATCATCACTCCAAGCATTAGGCAAATGCCCATTCCGACTTCATAATGCATCAGCCCAACGTGTTCTAGATCTTCCGACAGCATGCCTTCCTCTTGCTTGATAATTTCTTGCTAACAGTGGATATCACTCCTTACTCATTCCATTCATGTGATCAATCCACTTTTGTCTACAATTCGTGACTTTATCCATAAAAGGCTGAACTTTCAATTCTTCTCTTATATCTTCATTTGTATTTCTATCAAGTTTAGTACATCCTTTAAGTTGTCTGAGGAACCTCATCTCCGCCATCTGTATTCTGTCTTTCTGTTTTTTCGTTGGAGCCCAAGTTTCACATTCATACAATATTCTGGAAATTACCATAACTTTATACATTTTTATTTTTGTTTCCTTTTTAAATTTTATTCTTAAACCTTTTTTGTATTGTTCCACATGCCGTTTGAAATTTATTTATTTTGGAATCAATATATCCTTCCATATTGAAGTTAATATCGCAGCCTAAATAGTTGAAACTGTTTTATTATAATATATCAAAATATAAAAGACGTTATTATATATCAAGAAGAGAAAGAGATATGTAATATATGGATGGCTGAGACCTTTGAATTGTTTAGTTAGCAATTGTTATTATTTTAAGTTTATTGATATTGTTGTTAAATTTTAATTGAAATAAAATATTCTTTCTTTCTCAAGAATTTTGATATTAATATGTTTAAACCCTAGATTTGTGATTCTATCGATGTTCTAACCGGAGTCCGTCTTTGCATTTGATATTATAACCCATCATAAAAATAAAATGTAAAGAATTACAACTTTCTTGGTAAATCAAGAAGAGAAGGAAAATAAGTGACTAATTTAGAGAACATTAAAGGTAAGTCAAGGAGAGAATATTATAGAGTAAGTCAAGAAAGGAAAACGGTTGGAGTGTTAAATTCGGTGTGATGTGGAATAGAAACATTACGAACAAAACTAAAAAAACGTATTTACAGAGATACGACAGAGATGTACTTTTGGAGGAGGGCTTCTAGAAATTCATGATGAGACAAAATTAGAAATACTAAAAACATAGAAATAGTGGTTGTTCGATAAGATGTTCTACAAGTTATTTAACAAAGAAGATAAATGGTTTAGCCACGTAGAGTTAATGCCATAAGACAGGATACCTAAGATGATATTAAATTTTAAAGCGGAGGGCAATAGAACAAAGGGGAGTCCAAAGCAACAGTGGGTTCAAGGATTGCATACGAGTATGGTGTCGAGAGGATTAACAGAGAGTGATGCACAGAATAGGGATTTATGGAGGAGTAAAATTTACAATGGACTGTAGAAAAAGTACTGGAAAGTAGAGAAATTCCTAATAAAGAAGAAGATTAAAGGTCGAGAATTTAAAAAATGGAATAGAGAGAAATAAAATAAAATGGTTTAAATATATCAAAATAATGATCTTGTAGAAGATTTCCGGGCTGTTGGCCGTGGTCTTGAGGCTTGTAGTTCCCCAACTACAAGCCTAAAGACCACGGCCAACAGCCCGGAAATCTTCTACAGGATCATCATAGTAACTCCGGCCGTGAAAGTCTAAGTCAATATATTATATCAAAATAATTTTATATATAATAAAACAATAGATTAAATATAAAACAGATTTAAAAGACTGTAAAATTAGATTAAAATGATTACAGGTAAATAAATTTAAAAAAAGAGAAAGGAGAAAAATAGATTTAAATGGTTTAAATATATCAAAATGCTTTTATATATATTGAAAAGAATGATTAAATATAAAAAATATTAAAAATAAAGTGTAGAATTAGTTTAAAATGATTAATGGTAGGGATATTAAGACGGTGAATAGAGAAAAATATATTAAAACTGTTTGGACAACGGAATAAATGGAAAAGGGAAGACTACCAGAAAAAAGTAAATTCCCAAGGTACAAGGAAAGCGATCACAAGGAAGACCATGGAAAATATAAATTGATTATGTAAAGAGAAACCTTCAATAAATGGTATGTAGGAGGACTAAATTTAAAAAAATTGAGAGAGAGAATAACATGGGAGGATAAAGATGAATGGTTGCATGTTTGGAATCGATCCTCCAAAAAGAGGGGAGGATAAGAGTACGATAATGGTGTCAAAATCCAGGCATTTTTTCGTCCGGGACCCTGGGCTTTCTAGTATATATTATTTGGTTGTCGGAACTCCTTTTTAACCGAGTGAATTTCTTCACTTTAATACAGGCCTTGGCTTCTACATAATCTGTGTGGGCACACCTCTCTTTGCGTACAGTTTTCGATCCTTTGATTGTGTACACAAACGGCATGAAGCCAGATTAGTGAAATATATAAAACTATTATTGTACCAGCTATATTATATGGATGCGAAACATGGACTCTTATTTTAAGGGAAGAAAGGAGATTAAGAGTATTTGAAAATAAAGGAAAATGTTTGGACCAAAGAGAGAAAAACAGACAGGTAAATGTAGATGACTATATAACAGTGAACTACATGGTCTTTATAGGAAGCTAGATATAATAAGAACAGTTAAGTCTCTTAGTCTGCGATGGACAGGACATGTGGTACGAATGGGGAATGAAAGACGTACATGGAAGCTTCTTATAGGAAAACCCAGAGGGAAAACGGCCAGTTGGTAGACCAAAAAAAATGAGATGGGAGAATGACATTAACTATGATTTGAGGGAAGTAGATTATACAGGGAATGATTGGAAAACATTAGCTCAAGATATGCATGTATGGAGAGCATATATCCGCGCGGCCATGAACCTACGGATTAGATAGTGCCAGTGAGTTTGTTAGTTAGTCAGATTAGTACATTTATACTGCAGCATACGCATTTTGGAAGACAAAGCCTGAACTAGTTTGTATTTCTCTTATCCTTTGTCAGTGCGTCAAGTGTTTGTGTGAGTGAAAAGGCGTTCTGGGATTGCATAACCCCACTTCTAGTTTAATTCATTAAAACCCTATATAGTATGATAGATATTGGCAGACAGGCTATATTACTATGCAATAACTATATAAATTAGCAGATTTGCATTTTTCTTTATTTACTTAGATCTATTTATATACTGATTTTAAATATTTATACGTACATCTTTGTGTGCCTAAAGTTTTATTTTCTTTCTCCACTCATCCCTATCCAAACACTACATATCATCTAGTCTTCTTGTTCCCATTCCAGTTTTTATTTCTTGCATCCCAATGTTTTGTGGATACATTTTCTTCTTGCGATGTTTTTATTATTGATTTAACATTTCTCAATGAAAGATAAATTAAATTTGAAGAGAAAAATTTTTCTCTTCAAATTTAATTTCTTCTTGCATTCGTCATACATGTCCATATTAATTTAAGTGCTTGTATAAACGAGCCCCGACCACAATCTGGCCATCATTATCATCAATATTATATTCGCCCAATAGTCCACCGCTGTGGTCTCGGGGAAGCGTGCTGCCTTGTCACGCAGCGGGCCCGGATTCGATCCCCGGTCGGGACAGTTTTTCTGGGTGAGATTTTCATCGGGGTTTTTCCTCACCTGTCAGGAAAACTTTAAGGCCCAAACGGTCCCCGAAATCATATGGCCATCGCAATCATCATCATTCATATTCATCTTAGGTTAAGTTTAGGATTAGGGACTCTCCTGGCGCACCACTATCATCATCATCATCATCACCCATCATATCATCGGGACAACGTAACCCCGCCTTCCAGGCGCCCCAACCTCAGAAGTGGGTTACAATTACGCCACCAGGAATGTCGAAAGACAAACCTGGGGCATTTGGAAAAAAAATATTCGCCCAATTAGCTTAAGTTTATTTTAAGGGCTCTTCTTGCGCATCATTACCATTATTATCAACTCTCATATCATCGGGGCAGCGTAACCCCGCATTTCAGTTGCCCCAATCTCAGAAGTGGGTTACAAGTACGCCATGCCAGGAGAGAACACCAGAAATATCGAAATGACATCCTGGGGCATTTGAAAAAAAAATATATATAATACAAAATCTATATATATAATACAAAAAAAAATATATATATATAATACAAAATCTGAATACTTTAAGGCAATACATTACAAACCAGAGGTGAAAGGTTCGAGTCCCTGTGGGATCAGGATATTTAAACTGACTCAAACCTTCTGTTGGCACCATGTCCTTGGGGTCGACTCAACCTCTAAAGGAAATGAGTACCACACGCTTGTTCTGGGAATCATGGTGGCCGCCACGCAGAGCTAACAACCCAGCTAACATCAAGTGCCGATTGTCTAGAAAAAGTGGGAGCCTTAACCTCCTAATACTCCAAAGGTCTCCTATGACTTTTAGTGCTTTCACTTTACCTTTACTACTGAATATTTAATATTCATTTTTTCTCATATGGCTTTATTTCCTATTTTTTCCAATGTTGAACATCTTGCTACTGTCCCCAAGAAATTAATTTTTATCGGCATTATTTTTGTTCTATCGTTTTTTGTTGAATTTCCTTGCTTCAGCTACATATGTGACAATAGTTATCACTATTGAATGACATATTTGTAACTTATTTTTCCTGGTTACCTTATTTATTTAAGTTCTCTTAATAATGCATTTATAATCTGATATATTCCTCACATGTTCTACGAAGAATTATCCTTCCTCTATTCACACAACACGTTCCTTACATCCATTGAAGCACTCCAAGCTTTGAGTAGAAGTGTATACTACATCAACACTAAGTCTTCTCAAAGTGTATTGACATTTGTAGATGAAATTGAATCGGAGGGAGAAAGGCTTATTTTGGCTTATGACAGTCTGTACAGTTGCGATGGATCATTAATTTGAAAGTAAACAAGTGTGCACAACCTTTCTAATGGCCCTCCACGTAAAATGTCACAGCGATCATCGTATTACACGGTTCATTGGAACTAATGGCACTTCACAGTTGTTAAATTTAACAGTAACAGTAGCAGTCGTATTTTAACAACAGCTCTTCACGTGTTATTTGTATCTGGTGTATAGCTGTTGGTACTTATGGATTTCAATGACATTTTATTATTGTTATTTAAAATATGAGGTGGATATACTTTAAAATTCATTAAGATTATTACAGAAGTTTAATGTATATTTTCGAATTTTATGAGTGAAAATAAATAGGCTGATTTTGGTTCATATCAACGAGGGGCGGATCGTGCATTGTAAAACTGAATCGATATCGTTATATTAGATTACATTAATATAAGCCCAGTTTAAATTTATTTAATAAAGCTTAATAATTTTATCATCTCTTTTATTTTAGTGACTATATTTATAAATCAATAATAAAAATCATAATGTCGGTTGAAAATGGGAGGAATGTTTCCTCTAGAAAACTGCAGTTCCCGTGTTTCAGAAAACATAAACTATGAGGTAAGATATAAAACATGACTCATTCATTCATGAATAAGAGCCTCATAATTTTATTTCCCATCTTATGAAGAATAATAAGAAGTTTAATGATCTATGGAGCAGAAACGTGGACAATAAATGCCAAATTAAACTCAAAATTGCAATCCACAGAAATTGATTTTTTAAGAAGAACTGCACGATTCTCTAAATTATACAGAATCAGAAACAGTATTATCCGAGAAAAAATGAACTTTAACGAAACAATTATACAATTTGTAAGAAATAAACAATTACAATGGTTTGAACATGTGAATGGGTGAATGAAGATAGATTGTCAGTTAGGAGTTTGGAGTGGATTCTAAATCTGAGGAAAAGAAGAAGGATATATAAGAAGACATGGATGGAGGGAATTATCAATTTGATGAAGGATCGGGGACTCCAGGATGTTGACTGGAAGGATAGAGATGATTGGAAGAGTAGAATCAAAACTTAATACTGGGCACAGGAAGATGTTATATACATTAAAAACCTGTGAACAAGTGCTTATGATGGAAAGGAAAAATGAACGAAATATTTAAAATCTTTGTTTCATTCCATATGAATACCATGCTAATAGTAATAATAATAATAATAATAATAATATAATAATAATAATAATAATAATAATAAACCTAGTATTGAATGCACTTATTTAGGAACAAAATTAGACCATTCAGGCGATAACGCAGTGAAAATTAAATATAGAATCGCATAAACAAACAAGCTATAAATGCTTTGAACCCTGTTTGGTGGAACAAAAATATTACAAAATATAGAAAATTACAAATATATCAAACCATAATTCAGATCATTTTAACATATGGTGCTAAAGTCTGGCAAATTCCTATAAGGGAAATGAAAAAAAAGTATAGAAATGAATGTTTTAAGAAGATCAGCTGGAAAATCTAGAATGGATAAAATACGAAATGAATAAATAAGGGAAATTATGGGTGTACAAGAGGAGCCGGACATCATACGCATTATAGATAAGAAAAGATTACAGTGGTATGGCCATGTCGAAAGAATGCCAGAGTAATGATTGCCTAAAATTGTTATGGAATGGATCCCAAGGGAAAGGAGGAAGAGAAGAAGACCGAAGAAAACTAGGATAGAAAAGGGTACAAGTGTCTATGTATATCAAAGGATTGGAAGAAGATCAATGGATGGATAGAGAGGAATGGCGTTTGGTTTCCTGAAGACGGCGGCAGCTCTAAAATACTGGACGAATAATAATAATAATAATAGCTTCATTTTACCTGGCAGAGTTACGGCCATAAAGCCTTGTCTGTCTACCACTCAACCAGGTTTTAAAAATACAAAAAATAGTTTTACATCTAAATTACAATAAACATAAACGATTACATGTTATATATACAATACAATTATTATTCTTCAAGTAGCTTGATTTACTCTACATTTAACGAATTAAATATAATATGTACATATTTAAAAAAAACGAGAACAAATTATTAGTGACATAAAATAAATTTAAGTAAATAGAGAAAAAATAATTATTTGGCAACAGGTAACTGTATAAGCGAACTTAAAAGAGCCAAGTGTACGGCAACCCCTGATATCTTGAGGAAGGAAAGTCCAGGAGCGGCCAGAGGCTACTGTAATGGTAACAATGATGGCCAGATGAAGTTCGGGGACCATTTGAAGTTTCCTGACATTTGTCTTACAGGTGAAGAAAAACCCCGAAAGAACATCACCCAGGAAAATTGTTCGACCGGGGATCGAACGCGGTTAGAAATTAAAAAAATATTTGCCTTCTGGATATAGATAAATAATCGTGTAGCCTGTACGACGCAACGACGGTACCCCGATACCACAACGGTGGACTTAACCAATATTAATAACGTTATCTATCTATAGGGTGCTCTAAAATTCCCCTTACAGATTTCTAGGACTCGCAGAGGGGACTGTGTTGATAATATTTAGAATTGGAAACCATGTCCGGAAACTTACCGTTTTCGTGCTATAGCCGTTTGAAAACATGTTTTAAGGTGACCACTTTTGCAAGTATTTTTTTATAAGGCGTGACACAGTACATCACTTGTTTTACAATTCAACTCATTAAAAAATGAGGAAACAAAATGGAAACTGAATCATGACTTTAATTAATAATCTCGGATATACTCTCCACAATCAATTTTTGCTGTTTTAAAAATGTCGAAAAAAATTGGCATACTCGATAAGGAAATGTTCGATTTAGACGAATCGCGAAGCAATTACTTGTTGAGACACGTGGCCTATGTTCAGGCAATGCTTGTTTTCAAATCGCTGAAAGTGATACGGTACGTTTCCGGACATGGTTTCCAATTTTAATATTATCAATTCAGTCCCCTCAAAAAGTCCTAAGATTTGTAAGGGGAATTTTAGAGCACCATGTATAATGGCGTAACCCGTAGATCGGTAAATTTTGCTTAGAGGGCTTTTTATTCAGGCTGAAAATTCTTTTACGAGCCTGAAAGTCTTCAGGCTCGGGACCCACGGCTTAAAGTCACTCCCGAAGAATTTGCTCCTTGGATTTTTCCATCCTAGAAAAACCACTCAACTCCAGCCAGGTTTGAATCCGCGACCCTCGATACCAGAGGAAGGAGCATAATCACTAGTCCACCGCGACCGACTAACAACACCATGAAACATCATCATCAACAACAACAAGAATTAAGCCCAATGGCCTGTTCCGATCTCATTATAGGTCGAATTGGTCCTTCCATCTCTTCAATGGTCTTCCCAACATGCTTCTCCCTTTTGGTTTATAATTATACATTCTTCTTGGTTTGCGCTGTTCATTCATTCGTAATACATGTTGACGATAAGCATTTTGATAATATTTTATTCTCTCACAGAGATGAAATATATTAAGTTCTGTTCTTATATCTTCGTTTTTTCTTCTTATCGGTCCTTTGGTATCCTGCTATTGCTCTCAACATCTTCATTTCAGCAGCCTCTAATCATTTACTATCTGCCTTTGCTAATGTCCAGGTTTCACATCCATAGATAAGAGATGGAACTGCCAGTACTTTGTAAAACTTCAAAATAGTTCCTTTCCTAGTCTTATTCAATAAAGTGCGTTTAATTGTGCCACATAGATAATTGAATCGTTGTATTTTAGTGTGTTTATCTACATTTCTGTCATTGCCTAAATGACATCCCTAATAATTAAAATTCTGAACTTGGTCTATAATTACATCGTTTATCATTATTTTTGTTCTTATTGCACATTTTCCTTTCAGAGCTATTATTTTGAAGCATATAAATGCCTATTCGATCATGACAAGCCTTCAAATTTTAATGGAATCATCTTATTTAAGACAGGCTGCAAACAGTTAGTTTTATGAAACACAAATTCAATTTAACGCCAAGAATATTATTGTCATAGAAATAAAACAATTTACATTAGTATTAAATCCGCTAATGGAGTCACAAATCGATATGAAATGTAGATTTGTCCAATTAAAATCACAGATACCAGTAAAAGTGATAAAATAAGACAAGAAATACAACCAAATTTATCCTGACACGTGTTTCACACTTCAAAACAGCATCATCAGGGTCGATACTAGTAAAATTCATGGTGATTTTCCGTTGAGGTATTAGTTCACAGTAATATAACGTAGGTCAAAAACTATAATATAGTTACCTTGTAGGTCCGTCTCCTCAACTTAAGTTCTTAAGGGTAATTAGATGAAAGTAAAATCACTTCTGACTCTGATAACGTCCTCTTAAAGGGCGAAACGAGTGCCTGGATGAATTTTGTTATGTTTTTGTCTTGTTATATTACCTGTACCGATATCTGTTATTTAATTGGACATATTTGCATCCCAGATTTACTGCTGACTCTTTTAGCGGAATTACTACTAAGGCAAATTGTTTTATTTTAATAAGAACAGTTAAGTCTCGTAGATTGCGATCGGCAGGCCATGTTGCACGTATGGGGAATGAAAGACATACATGGAAGCTTCTTGTAGGAAAGCCAGAGGGAAAACGCCCAGTTGGTAGACCAAGAATGAGGTGGGAGGACAACATTAACTATGATTTGAGGGAAGTAGATTATACAGGGAATGATTGGAAAGCATTAGCTCAGCATAGGGATGTATGGAGAGCTTATGTCCGCGCGGCCATGAACCTGCGGGTTCGATAGTGCCAGTGAGTAAGTAAGTAAGTAAGTATAAGCAAAGAATTTCCGCAAAGTTGCACCTAACTCCATTAATTACAATATGATGGGTTCTAAATAGTTCTAACGTGAAAAATAATGAATTCTGAAAATAGGAACAAAGCCAGTATTTCATATCAGATCTGCATGTAAATGAATAAAAACGCATGCAATTATTGTATACATAATTTACTTTTAACCTAAATCGGGTTCAATAAAACTATTTTGCGAGCCCCATAAACCTTCCAACTACTGCTACAGGGTGTGTCTAAAGTCACCTTCCATTTTTAATGAGGGAAGACATGATTGAAAAATCAATGTTGTGAAGTTTTACACACATTCTACTGCCTTTCTACATGACCGCCATCTAGGTGAAAACACATACTCCATCTTTCAGCTGTGAAACGAAATGTAGACCTTAACATTTAAACCGTAAAAAGCCTGCTGCTTCTGTGATACGATTCCGTAAATCAAACAGACGTGATTAGGACTTTTCGTATTAATGTAACGTAGAGTTGCGAGGGGTATTCAAATCCCTACTGAGGCGTCGAGGTGATGCGTTAGGACTATCACAATCGATTTGAACCTGCTATAAGTTACTGTTTCCGCTGATACGCGTGTGCCTAATCACACACCCTGTCGGTACGCTTAAATTTGTTTATAAGCAGACGATGTGTGCCTTTTTTGGGACTGGTTTACGGTTTTATGGGTAAATTCATTTCTGGCGTCTTCATATGACAATCCACGTATCCGTGCATAAACAATGGCAACCCATTCTTCCGTGCTATACATGTTGCACTAAGCTAACAATGTATCAAGATTTTTAAAATACATTACGAAACTCCGTTGAGGTCACTGTGTTAAAGTTTTAAGAATTTTGTAAAACAGTACCTGATATCACAGTCGTCCTCAATAATTTGCAGTGTTGTTTTATAGGAGGCCTTTCCATAACTCAAGTATCATCTTCTGCTTTCATTTTGGTACTGACTGTTGTTGGTAATTATTTTGTACAGGGGGTTTATATTGCTGGGTACGTTCTCATTCAGCAGGGGATTATTTGTTGTTTCCTTGAAGTTTCTAACTCTTCGAGAACTTTGATTTTCGATGTGTCGTTTTCTCTATGTAGGATCGATAATACATTGTCTATTGTGTTGAATTGATATCCTGCTTCTACTATATGTTTTGAAAAACTGGATTTATCCTCATTCTTCATGAAATCTCTTAAATTTTCATTACATATTGTCGTTTTGAAGTTATTACCAACAACAGTCAGTATTATTTCAGAGGTATTTTTCTTTATTTCATTTTTTTGAAGATGATACTTAAGTTATCGAAAGACCTCCTACAAAACAACACTGCAAATTACACTGGTCAACATGATTTTTGTCTCATGAGTACCAATAGTTGTACTTAATGCAGTTTTTTATCGTGTTTTCAAATATGTATTCGGAATCTCTCCATCACCCACAGTTTTTTTTTATTTCAATTTCAATTAATGGATTTAAATAATCATTCTTTTAATAAACGTTTTTTCGTCCATTTGTCCATTGTAAAATAAAACCAAATGAGCCAACTCAAATGGTTTCACCTATGGAAAAGAGATATCAAGGCAAATGGAATCATAATATGCTGGCCGATTATTGTTGGATCATCAAGAGGGATGCTCCAGAGGCCAAATAAAGCAGAAAATCGTAATTTCTTACTTTCTAGGTGAGTCCGAATGTTCGAATATTGTTAGTTACGAATGTAGAAAATATTAAAGTGTTTGAAAACATATTCCTGTCTCTCGGAAACCTTGCGTGATGGAGAAAAACCGATATCATATATGAATTCAGGAGAAAAAATACTATCAGAATCACATATTTTTGATTCTGAGACAAAAAAAAAGTTTATTATTTTGTTGTTCAGTGTTACTGAGGACGACTGAGATATCAGGTACTTAAAACTCTAACAATGTATGCAAAGAAAATTACAAATAGTAGAGTTTTCATGGAAACGGATTGTGACTTTAGAGACACCCTGTACATAAAATGCTACAACATCTGAAAATTTCGTTTGGAATGTTAAGTTCACATCGAAAGAAATAACTTTATAGAAACGTAGAATGCTTTTGACGTGATTACAAACAAAACAAGGCTTTGTTAAGTGTAAAATTCAAACCTTCAATTTTTTACCCATGGTTTTGCACTGTATTGCCTTTATTTTAATGCGTAAAATCGCTTGTGTTGTGTTCGATTGTGGTCTCGGATGGCATGCCTCGTTTGTTTTGCGACTATCTGGTGCGGTTTTCAACCATCCATTGATAGTGCTTTGTTTTAAGTTTAAAACGGAATGAGCACGATGTGTCAGAAAAGCACGTTATTTGCTATCATGTACATTAACGTGACAAATTGTCGGCCTTAAGATCTATCGAGCGTAAGTAACAAACGTTCAACAAAGTCCGGTTTCGGGATATAACTTCCTTTTCATGGTTTAAATATCAAAAGCCATTAAAACGCAAACCATATAAAATATGACATTGTTGCCAGCTGTTTTCGAACTAATTCTATGTTAAAGCTTCGCAATATCCATATTACAACATCCAAGTATACCTCTACCTAGCTAAATTCTATTGTAATCTATACAAACTAGTTGTATGGCTGCATTTTCATTGGTCAAATAACGGTTTTACCTTTAAGTGTGTAAGAAAACGTAGTTCGTGCTCTAACAGTCGTAATAGAGGAAATCAAATAATAAACGTAGATGTTATCTAGCATTTGTCTACGTAAATTAACTAACTAACTCACTGGCACTATCCAACCCGTAGGTCCATGGCCGCGCGGACATAAGCTGTCCATATATCCCTATCCTGAGCCAATGTTTTCCAATCATCCACTGTATAGTCTACTTCCCTCAAATCATAGTTAATGTTATTTTCCCACCTCATTCTTTACCTACCAACTGGGCGTTTTCCCTCTGTTTTTCCTACAAGAAGCTTGCATGCACATCTTTCATTCCCCATTCGTGCGACATGTCCTGCCCATCGCACTCTACGAGACTTAACTGTTCTCATTATATCTGGCTTCCTATAAATACCATGTAATTCACTGTTATGCAGTCTTCTCCATTCACCTGTCTGTTCATCTCTCTTTAGTCCGAAAATTTTCCTAAGAACTTTATTCTTAAATACTCGTAATCTCCTTTCTTCCCTTAAAGTAAGGGCACATGTTTCGCATCCATATAATATAACTGGTAGAATAATAGTTTTATATATTTATACGGAACAATCTTGAAATATATAATTACAAATTTAATAGGTAAAATAAGCATTGTTATATTCTTACGCATGCGGAATGCAGAGTAAGTTGGTATTCCTATTGTTCAAAAAGGCAGGTTTATGTACAATTTCTTAAAACATTGGAGAAGAAGCTATTTGAAAAGCGGAGAAAAATTATTTTGAATGTTTTCAAGCAGTTTAGTGAAAAATATCCGACATTAGTCTTGAGGAAGTGGTGCAAATAACAGCAGAATTTACAGCTGAGTCAGCATAGATCATATATTCTGCTCAAAATGGAATTTCAAATAGAGAATATCTATCGACATCATGGACAAAGCGTAAAACATCTGATAATGTAGGCCCATATATATATATATATATATATATATATATAACTTTTTGTCATAAATAAATGAGAATAGGAGGAGATTCCTGATTATTGAAACCATATTGTGTTCTATTCAATCTTATTTGCGTAAAATACAATGTTACCTAAGAACAATGTTTCTGTAGATGATAGTTCCGTACACAATTCACTCATATGGCGGGCAAAATCAGCGCCACCGTTTAACAATTTAGACATGCGCTAGATAGTATATTTATATTTTTATTTTCTCCATTTCGAGTGTTAGAGAGGAATCTACATTTTTTACAAGCTCTAAGGTAAAACCGTTATTCGAGTAATGAAAATGCAGTCTTACATCTGCTTTGTTTACATTAAAATTGGAACTTAGCTCGAAAGTGACATTGTATCATACTGACTGAAGAAATTCCCTTCACTGATTTAATTGTTATATTATGAAATGGTGATTTCGATGATGAAATTTAAATACATTGTACGTGTTCACGAATGAAGTTAATCAGAAAAAAAAATCAGAAAGTTACCTTAGTTGTTCACGGATATCTAAGCCAGGACCTCCTAAAAATGATTCTCAAAAGCAATTGTCTGAACCAATTTGCCCGGGTTAAAGACTTAAAGTCTCTCTCGGAGGATTTGCTCCCTGGAATTTTCCATTCAAAAATCCATCATACCGGCCGAGTTTGAACTTGCGACCCTCGGGAACGGAGAAAAGGAACATAACTACTAGTCCACTAATTGGTAACACTATATTTAGTTTTCTCTTCATTTATGTTTAGTCACATTTTTTTGCTGAGTTTTGTACAGCTGATGTACCGTTATTACGTAACAGATATTGGGAGATCCATTCAGGACACTGGTTTGTAAGTTATATGGGAAATGTTTTGCTGATGATATAGTTTCATTTTTGACAGAGAGGACAGACTACAAAAAGCAGTCTAACAATTAAATAATATTTTTAAGAAATATCATCTGATAATTTCAAAATATTAAAACTAAAATAAAGGCGTTCCATGGAATGTACACTGTAAGAACAAAAATAGTAATAGAAGATAATGTATTGGAACAAGTTTCACACTTCCAGTAATCGGACTGCGATATAATTTATGAAGAAGAACAAGACATAAATAGGATAATGTGGAACATTTGGAACAATCAGACGAACACTGGGAACAAAGTTAGAAAAGGGGACGCAGCTAAGATTTTATTCAACAATGGCAATACCAGTGGCGATGTATTAAAGTGAAGCCTGGGTCCTGAAGGAAAAAGACAAAAGTAAAATTCAAGCAGCGAAAATGTGTTCCTACGGGCGGTGAAAGGTTGTACAAGAGAAGAACATATTAGAAATGAGAACATTAGAGAGGAACTAAAAGTACAACCTCTTCTTCAACAAATAGAAGAACACAGGAACATCTGGATAGAACATCTGCAGAGAATGACAGAGGATAGGATACCAATATGACATTGATGTATAATCATGGAGGACGAAGATCAGTAGGAATATCAAGAAAACGCTGGGTTGAATAAATGTGAGATCTGAACAGGCAGAGACCTAGTCCGTGAAAGAAGATGATGTTGAGTCCTGTGAAATGATGGAGCGAATTAAAATATGAAGAAAAATTCACATACTCAGGAATGAATCATTTTAATAATAATAGTGTAATCTTATTAGAAAGAAGAATGAAAAAGTGTGCAGGCTTCCAGTTGTTACTTTAGTATTCTGTCTGGATTGGTAATACTTTGTGATGATGGCGATTTCAATCTGTTTGTGATGTCCGGCTTACCGCTGACTGCACGAATCAATATTTAATCTCTGGGATTAATGCTTCCTGTTCGAATCTCGACCATGACAAGGGAGCTCAAAATAATGGGCGCGGTGAATCGATATTTTCATTAAATGTTAAGATTATTCAAATTTTCAATTTATTAAAATAATTATTCACTTTTAATTACAAATACAAATATTAATGTTGTTGGAAAAAACAAGGGAAGTAATTTTTCTCACATTTACTAAGATTCGAACTCATCATGCATAAACACATGATAAAAGAGAACTACTTCAACGAACTAACTAACTAACTCATTGGCACTATCGAATCCGTAGGTTCATTGCCGTGCGGACATAAGCTTTCCACACATTACTATCCTGTGCTAATATTTTACAATCATCCCCTGTGTGATGTACTTTCCTCAAATCATGGTTTAATCCCCCACTTCATTCTTCATCTACCAACTGGGCGTTTTCCTTCTGCTTTTCATGCAAGAAGCTTCCATGACTTTCTTTCATTCCCCATTTATGCCACATGTCCTCCCATCGCAGTCTACAAGACTTAACAGTTCTTATTATCCGGTTTCCTATAAAGATCATGTAGCTCTTTTTTATGCAGTCTTCTCCATTCGCATGTCTCTTCAATTCTTTTTGGTATAAACATTTTCCTAAGAACTTTATTATCAAATACCTGTAATATTTATTTAGTCTATCATATAAATCGCAATAATGCAATAAGTGTATATACAGGATGTAACTAAATTCCCATCACATACTTTGAGAGCGTGTAGTGTGGATCAAGACGATTACGTTTAGCATATGGATACATATTGCAAAGATAGAAGCTATGGTTTCAAGCATTTGGCGCGAGGGAATTACAACGTACATAAGAGAAAAATTTGCGTCTAGATCGTAACTCGCCTCGGTAGCTCAGTTGGTAGAGCACTTGGCCCGGAAAGCCAAGGGTCCCGGGTTCGGCGAAAATTTTTCTCTTCAAATATAATATGGATACATGTCCGGAAACGTACCGTTTTTTCGCTACACGCACGTAAAATACCACAACACACATTCAACATTCCCGCATTTTTGGCGCCAAAAACCCTGTACGTTCTCCCGACTTGATCACGCTGGACAACTACCTGTAGAATCACATGAAATCCGTGATTTACAAGACCCCTGTGGCATCTGAGAAAGTACTTCTGGCTGCGGCAGATGTTTCAAGATCAATGATTGGTGTCGTGTGTACCAGGGCATGGTACGGAGGTACCGTACCTGTGATGACGTAGGTGGAACAAAGTTAGAAAGGGGACGCAGCTAAGATTCAATCAGCAATGGCACTACCAGTGGCGATGTATTCAAGTGAAGCCTGGGTCCTGAAGGAAAAAGACAAAAGTAAAATTCAGACAAAGAAAATGAGCTTCCTACGGGCAGTGAAAGGCTGTACAAGAGAAGAACATATTAGAAATGAGAATATTAGAGAGTAACTAAGAGTACAACCTCTTCTTCAACAAATACAAAAACACAGGAACAACTGAATAGAACATCTGCAAAGAATGACAGAGGATAGGATACCAAAGACGGTGGTCGTCATATCGAGCCCTTCTTGTGGACCCAGGCGACAAAAGCAGGCGTCAGAGATAGAAACCTGTACTGTAGTATTTTACGAGTAGCGGGAAAACGATACGTTTCCGGAGTTGAATTACTATGCTAATCATAACCGTATTGATCCCAACTACACGTTCTCAAAATCTCTAATGGCAATTTAGTTAGATTGGCTTATAAAATATTTCTGTTTTAATTTATTCCATAATCGCTAGAATTATGAGGTCTTCACTACTTATATCCAGTATCCTGCCCCATATAAACTATACAAATTGTCGTTCCCGGTGGACTAGTGGTTAACAAGCTCAGAAGATAAGTATCGATGGATTCTTTCAGGACGAAAAAAACCATTGAGTATGGCTTCCTTCGAAAGAGAAGTAAAGTCCTAGGTTGTAGTGGAAAATTTACGGCACTTAAGTTAACTAAATGTGAGTGTAACGACAAATTTTGCTGAGAAGTTTCTTATCTCATGCTTGAGGCGCTTTTACGTTCAGCAAACGTACACACATGGCCTATGACGTTACGTTCCTTTCAAATGATACAAAATACCTTCCGAATTAGACAATGTAAAAGAATCCAAAATCCCTTCCGAATATGCAACGTAAATAAAACCCAAAATCCCTTCCGAATAGTATAATATAAAGAAAATCCAAAATCCATTCCGAATAATACAATGTAAAGAAAATCCAAAATCCCTTCCGAATAATACAATGTAATGAAAATCCAAAATCCCTCCTTAATAATAAAATGCAAAGAAAATTCAAAATATCTTCCGAATAATACAATATAAAGAAGATCCAAAATCCCTTCCCAATAATACAATGTAAAGAAAATCTAAAATCCCTTCCAAATAATACAATGTAAGAAAATCCAAAATCCCTTCCCAATAACACAATGTAAAGAAAATCCATAATTCCTTCCGAATAATACAATGCAAAGAAAATCCAAAATCTCTTCCGAATAATACAATGCGAATAAAATCCAAAATCCCTTCCGAATAATTCAATGTAAAGAAAATCCAAAATCCCTTCCGAATAATTCAATATAAAGAAAATCCAAAATCCTTTCCGAATAATTCAATGTAAAGAAAATCAAAAATCCCTTCCGATTAATACAGTGTAAAGAAAATCCAAAATCCCTTCCGAATAATACAATGTAAATAAAATCAATAAACTCTTCCGAATAATACAATGTAAAGAAAATACAATGTAAAGAAAAGCCAAAATCCCTTCCGAATAATACAATGCAAAGAAAATCTAAAATCCCTTCCGAATAATTCGATGTAAACAAAATCTAAAATCCCTTCCGGTTAATATAATGTAAGGAAAATCCAAAATATCTTCCAAATAATACAATGTAAAGAAATCTAAATAATGTGGTAATGTAAAATATGAGATTACATCATGTAGCATGATTTTATATTAACCGCAAGCACTAAAATATGAACTGATGGAAAACGCACCTGTTGTCAACGTGACAAAATATAATTTATGTGACTAAAGAACGTCCGTGCACATATATAGATTGTATCTCCAACAACACACAATTTATTCAGAGCAGGTTCACAACATGAAAAATTAAAGGTCTCTCCTGTTACTCTGATAGCGAATATACAATTTAATAGCAATGCGTTTGGCTACAGTTTGCTTAGACATGACTTTCAGAAATTACCTTCACAATAACCGTATATTATATATATATATATATATATATATAACCTAAGTATATAATCAACTAACTTACTCACTGGCACTACCGAACCCGTAGGTTCATGGCCACATGGACATAAGGTCTTCATACATCTCTACCCTGAGTTAATGCTTTCCAATCATCCCTGTATAATCCACTTCCCTCAAATCATGATTAATGTTATTCTCCCACCTCATTCTTAGTTTACCAACTGGGCGTTTTCTCACTAGTCTTCCTATAAGAAGCTTCCTTGTCCCTCTTTTATTCCCCATTCGTGCCACGTGTCCTGAGTGGCATGAATGCCCTGAAGTAGTCCCCGTCCGGAGACCGAAGGAAGGACTGATTTACCTCCAGAAAATTTTACCGTAGTGGAACCCATGTCCGAGTTTCTTGTCGGTTGTATTTTTACTGTGAAAGATCGTCACCGCTTTCTACCAAGATACTTCTTTCATCTGAGTTATCGCCTTATACATTTCCGGCATGAGTAACAATTTCGGCAGCAATGCCACCACCGGCATAGCTCACGGGGTCATTTAAGCACGCAAGCACTTCACCATTACAAGGTAAAGATACCATGGAGGGAGCTTAAGTATACAAATAAATTATTTATTAGACTATCAATTTATTTAGATATGTGCAATAATTATATGTGCAATAATTGTAATGCAATAAGGTATACGAAGTGTGTAGCCAAACTATATATACCGGTATATAAAACATTTACTATACTGCCAGAGAAAGAAAGTTTCAAGAAGGAATGCGGCTGAGCCGAATGTTACGCGTGACTAGTATATATTCTACACTTCGAAAACATAGCTCGGCAATGTTCTGCAAGCATATATAAAAATTAACCTAACATATAAACTAATCTAAAATTTAATATTAGTGTGATGTCATATGTGGTTAATAGTCAAATTAACACAATAAACCTAGCTTTATAGCAAGAATTTATACCAACTAATCTAATTTGTTATGTGTAGTACAGATATACAACAATCGCCACTCCATCAGTTCACTCTCTATGGGTAAACAAGCGGAACTAAATTAGCTTGATTAAAACACTTCCACTAGGGAGCACCCTACTCCTCACACGGGGAAGTACGGGGTATGTATAGATAAGAGGGCATACACTTACACAACAGTAAATTATTATTTTTTTTTTGCAAATGCCCGTGGTTGTCTTTAGACATTCCTGGTGTTCTTTCCTGCCATGACGTACTTGTAACCCATCTCTGAGGTTGGAGCACTTGGAAGGTGGGGTTACGTTGCCCCCATGATATGTGAGTTGCTGATGGTGGTGGTAACGCTGCGACAGGAGAAGCCATAAACTAAACTTAAACTAATTAGGCGAATATGATATTGATGATAATGATGGCCAGATAATGTTCGGGGACCGTTTGGGCCTTAAAGTTTCCTGATATTTATCTTATAGGTGAGGAAAAATCCCGAAAAAACCTCATCCAGAAAACTTTTCCCGACAGGGGATAGAACCCGGGCCCGCTGCGTGACACGGCAGCACGGTACCTCGAAACCACAGCAGTGGACATTCTAATAATAATAATAATAATAATAACAATAATAATAATAATAATACTAATAATAATGATAAACAAATTGTATGGGAAGCTACCACACCTACAATTCCCTAGTAAAACTTCAAGAATAGCATGAAAATACTATGTTTGCAGTGAAGGACCTGCCCTCGGGCAGAATTTAAAAAATATATATATATATATATACACACACACACACACCATGTAAATGGATGTTCATATATCTGAAATTAATAGATTTCGACACTGTATAACCGATCACAATGAAAGTTAGCACATATACATTTTTTTTTTCATGTAGAGGGTTTTTATGATGTCTTATGTTCTAAAAGCATTAGGTGTAGGAGTTCACCTGAAACAAAAATTTGAAAATCGCTCTAGCTGTCGCAATTTTCGATGTTTCACAACGATATTCACTATGTCCTATTGAAATAATCAGAGGTAGCTGTTATCAAAAAACAGCGAAATTCAACAGTTAGAAATGGGGTTTTACATAAAATTCGAAATTTAAAACTGACTTTAGAAAGAGCTATGTTCGGTCCATCGCAGATATACCATATCATTAATCCTAATATTTCATTCATTTAAGCGTAGTGTCGCGCGCCGGGCATTACCTAGTAATGTGTTTGTCCTGGTTAAGGGTCGGTTTCACCAACAGAAGTAACTGTATTACGCCAGTTTAAGCTATGCATTATACACGGGGAAACTGGCGTAATACAGTTACCTCTGTTGGTGAAATTGACCCTAAGTGGAAAAGAAAGCCTTAACTCAACCAAGATAATAGAATATTTAACTCATGTCCCAAATGGGAGTCAATGACCAATCACGTTTCAATGAGTTTTGTTTTACAACCAATGACAGTCGTGTTTCACCTCGATAATTATCGAATTTTTATTACCAAATAAAGAAAGCTCCTCTTTTTTAATATTCTGAATAGGTCAGAGCATTATTTTACAGTGATTGACTAACAAATACGTTGGATATAGCAAATAATGAACAGATTCCTACTACCTACACATTTGATAATTGTGAGTTCAATAATTGTGTTTTTAAATACTGATTTTACTGAGTTGTTTCCGAAAAAAATAATTAATAACCTTTAATGTTGGTTATATTATTCAGTTTGACGTGTTTCATTTTTTCTCCACTAGGGTGCATTCTTACAATATTGCGACCCTATTTGGCAATAAATAATATGATCAAGTTGCACTGATTAACAAATTAAACATAATCAAACATTTCTCATTTGTTTTCTAACATCGTCATTTACATTAAATATATAAATATTTTAAAATAACTATATTTAAATACTGATTTGTGAGTAAACAGCTTTATTTTATTGGTTAGTTGACCTAAAAAATGCCACTCTTGATTTCCAAATACTGTAGATAAATTGGAAATCACTCGTGGCATTACTTATGATAAATACCAAATTCTAAATACTATTATTTTCGGATTCTAGTTGCTGGGAATCACTATATAACATTGAGCTACATGATCTTTATGGGAAACCAGATATAACAAGTAGAGTAAGTCTCGTAGACTGTGATGGGCTGGACATGTGGCAGTGCTGGAAATTCAAGAGGGGCATGGAAACTCCTTGCAGGAAACCCACCTTCCAGTAGACAGCCAACATTGAGGTGGAAGAATAATATTAACAATGATTTGAAGGAATATACATGGGGTGACCGAAACACATTAGCTCAAGATATAATAATAATAATAATAATAATAATAATAATAATAATAATAATAATAATAATAATAATAGCTTTATTTTACCTGGCAGAGTTAAGACTTTAAGGCCTTGTCTGCAACTCAACCAGCTTTTAAAAAATAGAAAAAAATAGTCTTATATCTAAATTGCAATAAACATAAACGATTACATGTTATAAATACAATACAATTAATATTTATAATGTCTTTTGATTTACTCTAGATTTAACAAATTAAATGTATAATATGTATAAGATATATATAAAAAACGAGAGAAATTATTAATGACATAGTATAAATTTAAATAGAGAGAGAAAAATGCATCATTAGGCAACGTTTGGAGAGCTTATGTCCGTGCGGCAATGAACCTATGGGTTTGAAAGAATCAGTGGGTTAGTTAGTTACTGGGAATCAAAGGATATTTTCAAGAATAAAATAAGCATGCAGTAAGTTTGATCTATTTATACGTATTTGATATACCGTTTCCATCTGTTATGGGTATCAGTATGATGCTTCTACTGTCTACGATTTGCTAGGGTCAATGTCTGATGGTATTTATAAATCGCGATTTGATAGGAAGTAAAAACCTCCTTTGATCATGCGGACGTCATAACATGTCTGCTGTGGTATGAGAAACCTCTGTCATCTGCATTAATACATTATGTTTCACAATATTACATAATATAGCACAAAATTTCTAATTATACTGCATAATTATACAATAACAAAGCATGTAATTTGCTGCATGATTGAAGCTCCAAATGTATTCATATTCTCTGGGAACCCCCTGCTGCTGAAGTCTGCAGTGTTTTAAGATAATCTATGTTCAAAATTAATACTCCAATTTCGACAGGCCCTTGGCCTTCCAGCCGGCTGCTGGCTTCACATCCACATGTGTTGATCCAGAGGTAGATGATCATCGATCCAGTGTAGGGGTGACATATGGTCAGCATGTCGGATCCTCTAGCCGTTACAGCTAGTCTTTTCAACCTAGAGTCCCTACTTATTGTATGGTAGCTACCCAAATGCCTCACGATGCTGGAAGAGCACCGGTCCCATACTGGCCGAAATTTCATGAGAAAATTTCTTCCCCATGGGGAACCAGCGCAAGTCCCGTAGCTCTGCGCCAAGGCATCTTTCCTTACGGCAATATTAAGGCAACCTTAAAACAGGTATTTAAAAGAATACTTTGTGTGGACATTTATTTTATTACTTTTCTTATTGTCACATAATATTTGTATTAATTGTTATATTTTATTTCCAATTATATAATAAGTATAATAATAATAATAATAATTTATTTATATACAGATTTTTAATGTTTACACATCTTTCTGTGCCTAAAGTTTTATTTTCCTCCTCCACTCGTCTCTATCCATTCACTCCATGTCGTCCAGTCCTCTTGTTCTCATTCCCGTTCTTATTTTATAATAATAATAATAATAATAATAATAATAATAATAGTAATAATAATAATAATAATAATAATAATAATAAATAATAACAATAATAATCATCATCATCATCATTCCAAGGATTAGACAATTGCCCGTCCCAACTTCATAAAGTATCAACCCAACGTTTTCTGGGACTTTCGATATCACATCTTATTCTAATAATAATAATAATAATAATAATAATAATAATAATAATAATAATAATAACAATAATAATAACAATAATAATAATAATAATAATGATAAACAAATTGTATGGTATAATGCATTACAAGCTCTCTTTTCGTCCCAACTTCTCTCAATGAATGTTAAACTGAAAGTATATAATAATATTATTCTCTCATTTATATTATATTGAAGCGAAACTTGAACTCTAACTTTAAGGGAGGACTGGAGATTATGAGTATTTGAGAATGAAATTCTTAGGAACATTTTTGGACCTAAGACATATGAACAGTCAGGTAATTTATGTTTGATGACTCACCTGTAAATTATACTGTCTTTATCATTATATCGTCAATGGTTAGGTAAAGTGACTCCACTGCAGGCCATAGAAGACCCTTGGGGTAGTAGGAAGTTAAGGCTCCCACTTTATCTAGACAATCCGTACTTGATGTCAGCCGCATTTTCAGCCCTGCGTGACAGCCGCATTTACCCCCAGAACAAGCACCCGGTACTTATTTCCGTTTAGAGGCTGAGTCGGCCATAGACCTATGGTGCCACCAGAGAGTTTGCGGACATTTTAAAAATCCTGATCCCACTGGGACTCATACCTCGACCTTCCGATTTGTAGCGTATTGTCTTAACGAACTACGCTACGTCGTGATTAATGTGGGTTATTTTTCACTAAACTGTTTGGAAATATTCATAAGTAATGCCACGAGTGATTTCCAATTTATCTAGAGAATTTGGAAATCAAGAGTGGCATTTGTTAGGACTATTTAACGAATAAAAGTAAGCTGTTTACTCACAAATCATTATTTAACTATAGTTATTTTAAAATATTTATATATTTAATGTAAACGGCGATGTTTGAAAACAAATGAGAAACGATTGGTACACTTCATTTGCTTCTTTTGTTCGTCACTGCAACCAGATCATAATATTATTTATTTCCAAAGTATCGCAATGTTCTAAGAATTCACCCTAGTGGAGAAATTTATAACCAACGTTATAGATGTCCTATTATGTAAATATGTCAATTATATTTTTCTGCGATGTCATTTCCTGGAAAATAATTCATTTAAGAAAGTGCATAAAGTGGTTTCTTTTTTTTTGTGGTATAATCAATTTATACAAATGTTTTTATATTATCTCTCGCATGCTCTTTCAGCTGCCATTCATGCACTATATATACAATCTGGTACCGTATTTCTTGGATGGTTAGTCACTGCAAAAATAATGCTGTGACCTATTCACAATGTTAAAAAGGAGGTGCTTTCTTTATTATGATAAACTTTAGTTGGTAAATTCTAGGCGAAACACGACTTGATTGGTTGTAAATAAAAATCATTGAAATGTGATTGGTCATTGACTCCCATTTGGGGCATGAATTAAATAGTCAAAATAATTTGTCTCTGCTTTTTAAATGATTTGTTTTACCAATGTTTTGGAAACTTAACAGAAATTGTGAAATTTTGAAGCAATTGAGATACCAACGTATTCTGCTTTGCGCACCGTAAGTATAAAATAATGCTTATATTTTAATCTAATTAAATTTAAGTATATATTTAAGAACTTGTGCTATTTTTATTTCAATTTCAACAATGGAGAAGAACTAAACCTAGTACTGAATGCACTTATTTAGGAACAAAATTATACCATGCAGGCGATAACACAGTGGAAATTAAAAGTAAAATCGCAGAAACAAAACAAGCAATAAATGCTTTAAACTCTGTTTGGTGGAGCAAAAATATTACAAAAATAGAAAATTAAAAATATATCAAACCATAGTTTAGAGCGTTTTAATATATATTGCTGAAGTTTGGCAAATTCCTACCAGGGAAATGAAAAGAATTTTAAGTACAGAAATGGACGTTTATAAGAAGATCAGCTGGAAAATCTAGAATGGATAGAATACGAAATAAAGAAATAAGGGAAATTACGGGTGTATATGAGGAGTCGGACATCATAGACAGTCAATACTAATAAAATGCATATCAAATTCCGTTGAGGTGAATAGTCATAAGATAAAAGCTAAACATTAAAATATACCTGTTGGTAGGTGCCGTCGTTCTCGACTTTGTTAAAATGGTGCTGCTACAAACATTTGGAGTATACATAATCATAAACAACAACAACTAGTAGCAGAAGCTCAACCTGCTGATGATGGAAGTTAATTTCCGAAAGGCCTCAACTTAATTTTATATACACCATTTTAACAAAGTTGAGGACGATGGCACCTGCCAGCAGGTAGATTTTAATTTTTAGCTTTTATCTTATTATAAGCATTGTAGAAAAGAAAAGATTACAGTGGTATGGCATGTCGAAAGAATGCCAGAGCAAAGATTGCCTAAAATTATTATGGAATGGATCCCAATGGAAAGGAGGAAGAGACGAAAGCAAAATAAAATTTAGATAGAAGGTGTACAAGCAGGTGTGAATATCAGAGGATTGAAGGAAGATCAATTGATGGACAGAGAAGAATGACATTAGGTTTTCGGAAGACGGAGACAGCTGTTTTGATACCAGACGATGATGATGATTTTTATTTCCTTTATTTCGAGTGTTAGAGAGCGAACTACATTTTCTTACACGCTTAAAGGTAAAATCATTAATCGACCAATGAAAATGCAGTCATACATCCGGTTTGTTAATAATATTATGGAATGGATCCCAATGGAAAGGAGGAACAGATGATAACCAAAGGAAACATACATCTAGTTTGTTAATATTACAACTGGAACTTAGCTCGGAAGAGGTATAACAATTAATTCTGAAAATTAGCACCAGAAATATTGAATAGAAAACAAACATTTAAAAGAAACTACTGTCAGCTGTTTTACTTCTATATTTTACAGAATCAAATAAATTGCCATTATCACAATATAATGTGGTTACAGCTTTGTAGCTAATTCCGAGATAAGGTTTCCTTCTGAGTTGTCGATAGTTGGAGAAACTTTGACAGATCTACTACTGAATCACGGAGTTAACTTCTGTGTGATCATCAATCATTAATTTTATATCTTCACAGCGAAGTTACTTAGACTATTTAACTCATGCCCCAAATGGGAGTCAATGACCAATCACGTTTCAATGATTTCGTTTTACAACCAATCAGAGTCGTGTTTCACGAATATTTATCAGTGTTAGGATTATCATATATTAAACAAAGCTCCTCCTTTTTAATATTCTGAACAGGTCTGACCGTTATTTTGCAGTGACTGAGCCTATAACAAATACGGCTACCAGATTGTATATAATAGTGCTTACATGTCAACATTTGTAGCAATTGATTATACCACCAAAAAAAGAAACCACTGTTTGCACTTTCTTAAATGTATTTTTTCCCAGGTAATAATCGAGAAAAATATAATTGTCATATTTACATCATACGACATCAAAATGAATTAATATACAGATTGATGTGTTTCATTTTTTCTCCACTAGAGAGCATTCTTACAATATTGCGTTCCTTTGGCAATAAATAGTATGATCTGGTTGCAGTGATAAACAAAAGAAGCAGTAGAAGCGTACCTATCGTTTCTCATTTGTTTTCAAACATCGCCGTTTACATTAAATATATAAATATTTTAAAATAACTATAGTTAAATAATGATTTGTGAGTAAACAGCTTAATTTTATTCGTTAAATAGTCCTAACAAATGCCACTCTTGATTTCCAAATTCTCTAGATAAATTCACTCCTCACTTCGTGAGTCGTGAATTTATCGATAATTTGGAAATCACTCGTGGCATTACTTATGACAATTGTCTGTGTTTTATGTTCTATTTTACAGTCACATCGCTTCAAACTATACACAAAAAACTAACAAGAATAATATTACTTTAACTAATTTTGTGTTTTATTTCATACTAGCGAATACCCGGCGTGCACTGTTACCTCTAAATAAATGTGAAATTTACGGGTTAATTAAACTGTATGGCGAATGTGTCATGGCGGCTAGCTACTAACACGCACAAGTTACGCTCCAGGTTTTAAGTTATTTTTCAGCAGGTGCCTTCGTTATTTCATAGCTAAAGTTGTATATTCGTAGTGAGTTTAAGTTTAAATTTATATTAGTTAGTGTCAAAAGTGTGTACATTTAACAACATGGGAAAAAACACACGTAATTCTAACAATGATTCGACAAGTTCTACGGAGGAAGCTGTGAAACGTGTGGTGAAAGAGGCGCTACAGGATCCCGGCACTCTGCAGGTGTTTGTGTCCATGTTGCGGGACCAGGTAGTGGCGGAACTGCAGAAGACCATCCAGGACAACACTAAAGTAATTGAGGATCTGAAAAAGACCCTCGATGAAAAAGACAGAAAGATTGAGGTGTTAGAAAATAAAATAGACGACTTAAGAACAATACCAGAGACGTCAATGCCTCAGGTTTTTGGTGTGAAAGAAGAGGCCGGAGAGGACACTGACCAGAAAGCCATCGAGGTGGCCAAAAAAATCGGTGTCGATTTATCAGTGACTGACATTGACAGAAGTCACCGTGTTGGTGTTAGTAATGCTGAAAGACCGCGGGCTATAATAGTGAAATTTGTTAGTTACCGCAAGCGCAGTGAAGTTTTTCTAAGCAAGAAAAAGTTGAAAGGAAGTGGGGTCACTGTTCGCGAGGACCTAACGAAGTGTCGCTATCGCCTGCTACAAGAGAGTATACAGAAATACGGTATTCAAAATGTATGGACAATGGACGGTGCCGTCATAGCTAAAGTGAATGGCGAAAAACGCAAATTAGATCTTCTACGGATATCAACTAGATAGGACCTGAGTGTAAAATATGTTTACTTTGTCTTTTCTTTGCTAACAATTATATTGTTAATTTATTTCTAATTTAGGTAAGTTTTAAGTTTATTATTTTTTATTTAGGACAACTTACTTGTTTTATTTTAATTTAAGTTCTTTGTTTAGCTAAATTATTTTAATTTTATTAGAGTTATTACAGTACATAGTTTATTTTTACTTTCTGCTATTGGCAACATTGAGCTGACAAATGAAGACATGTTTGCAACCTCTGACTCACTCACCTTCTCCAATCACCCTCTTATTGTACAGACAACTTTTAACGCAGGTAGCAACATTCCTCAATCCCAACCATCCCCTCCAACAACAAATACTACTAGTCTACTTAAGAATGCATTTTCTATTGATAAATCATCACTTAAAATCGCTCACGTAAATTCACAAAGCATTCTGTCCCACTTTGATGAGTTTGAAACCATATTTTCATCTCTTGGACTGAGCGCCATTTTAATTTCGGAAACCTGGCTGACCCCTTCCATACCTTCGTCCCTTGTTCACCTAGACGGATATACATTGCTCAGAAATGACAGAATAGATAAAAGAGGTGGAGGAGTTTGTGCCTTTATATCAAATGAGCTTAATCCAAGAATTGTCCACAAGTCCCCTTCTGTATATTCCGCTCGCCCCGAGTTCTTATTCGTAGAAATTCAAGCCAGTCTAAAAAAATGTCTCTTATGCATTGTATACAAACCTCCAAAAATAAGGCACCTTTCGGATCTAGAAAACGCTCTGAACGATTCATTACCTCATTATGAACACGTTATTGTCGCAGGCGATTTTAATACAAATCTTCTTCAGACTGACTCACCAGCCATACAACTTAAAAATATGTTCCAAAGCTTAAATATGACAATTGTTCCTTTCTCTGCCACACATCATACTGCTAATACCGACACTCTACTGGACTTAATAGTGACTACACATCCACAGAAAGTACTGTCATATGGACAAATTCCTGCTCCCGGCATATCTGCTCATGACATTGTATTCGTAGAATACTCACTCCAATGTCCTAAAAGACGCTCTAAATTGATTACGTACAGAAATTTACAAAACATAGACGATACTAAACTAAAATCAGACGCTTTAGAACTACCTTGGTACACAATATGGAATCTTAGATCAGTTGATGAAAAAGTAGACACATTTAATACACTGATATTACAACTATATGATAGACATGCACCAGTAAAAACCCGACGATTTTCCCGCCCCCCTGCACCCTGGATGAATGACTCAATACGTGAACTTATGTCAAAACGAGACAAAGCATACCGAACATACAGACGACATAAAAATGACGAGAACTGGCAACTGTACAAACAACTTAGAAACACAACTACACAAACTATACGCAATGCCAAACTACGACACGCCCACAGTATAATCGGACCTGAAATAAGTGCACGGGACACTTGGCGAAATCTCCGTGCAATGGGACTTAGACAGTTGAATCCCTCAACTGACTATATAGACATTTCTGTAGATGACTTAAATGAACATTTTACCTCAATACCCATGACACCTCCAGACAACAAGACTAAAACAGACATTCTTAAAGACTTATCCCCATCCCCCCATATAGGAAGAGATAAATTTCACTTTAACGACATTTCGCCTATAGACGTTAAAAAAGCACTCAAGCGGATTAAATCCAATGCACAAGGAACAGATAACATCAGCATTTTAATGCTAAATAAAATCATTGACATTATACTACCCACAGTGACTCATATTTTTAATGCTTCCCTTATAACTTCTATCTTCCCTACTGTATGGAAACAGTCTAGAGTTCGGCCTATACCAAAAATAAGTACACCTGCTAACTGTAATGACTACCGACCGATTAGCATCCTTCCGACATTATCTAAAGCCCTGGAACATATTGTACATAAGCAAATGACTGAATATCTCCAAGAAAATCACCTCCTTGATCCTTATCAATCCGGCTTTAGATATGGTCATAGCACAACCACAGCTCTGCTAAAAATTACTGAAGATATTCGTGAAGCCGTGGACAGACGTCAATTGACTCCTTTAACCTTACTTGACTTCAGTAAAGCTTTTGACACAGTAGACCACGACTTACTTATAATAAAGCTCAAGCACCTACACTTGTCTGACAGCGCTGTATCCTGGTTCGACTCATACCTGCACGGTCGTCAACAATACGTTTCATTAAACTCTAGATCTTCGTCTTGGCGCAACGTGCCGGCTGGAGTCCCCCAGGGCAGTGTTCTCGGACCTCTTCTTTTCTCAATCTACATAAATGACTTGCCAACTGTACTAAAGCACTGCCGTTATCACCTCTACGCTGATGATCTCCAAATTTACCTACATTCACCTCCTCATTCTCTCTATAACAGCTTGACAAAAATGAATGACGATCTCATATCCATCTTTAACTGGTCTTCAAGTATCGGTCTAAATCTAAATCCTAACAAGTCACAAGTAATTCTAATGGGACAACAAAGACTGCTTACAACCTTTGACATATCTACACTACCAAACATTAGTATAAATAATATAATCATCCCTTATTCTTCTTCAGTAATAGATCTTGGACTACATCTAGACGCAAATTTAACCTGGCAAACACAAGTGAAACACATATGTAAAAAGACTTTCTCCATCTTACATTATCTTAGACGTTTAAAGAATTTTCTCCCAGTTTCGTTAAAACAAATCCTTGTGCAGAATCTTGTGTTACCACACTTCGATTATTGTGACATTATATATAATGATCTAAACTATGACTTGTCGCAGAGACTGCAGCGTGTTCATAATGCTTGCGTTCGATTCATTTTCAATATCCGCCGTTATGACCATATTTCCGAACACTTTAATAACCTCTCTTGGCTCCGTCTTACTGACAGACGTAAATTGCACTCTCTTTCACTACTTTTCAAGCTTCTGAATTCCTACATTCCTACTTACCTGGCGTCTAGATTTGAGAAGTTATCCTCTTACCACAATATTGACACTAGATCACAAGATAGCAGTCTGCTAACAATTCCTCTTCATAGCACTTCCTCCTATTCTACTTCCTTCACAGTAGCCTCTGCCCGCTCCTGGAATCTCCTTCCTCAAGATATCAGGGGTTGCCGCACACTTGGTACCTTTAAGTCACGCTTATACAGTTACCTGTTGTCTAATAATTAATTTTTCTCTATTTATTTAATTTTATACTATGTCATTAATCTTTTCCTGTTTTTTATATATATTGTACATATTATATATTTAATTAGTTAAATTTAGAGTAAATCAAAATACATTATAAATATTAATTGTATTGTATTCATAACTTGTAATCGTTTATATATATATATATATATATTGTAATTTAAATTTAAGACTATTTTTTGTTTGTATTTTTTTTTTAAACCTGGTTGAGTGGTAGACAAGGCCTTAAGGCCTTAACTCTGCCAGGTAAAATAAAGTTATTATTATTATTATTATTATTACATTGCGACGAACAAAAGATGGTGTGTGTAAATTGTGTATTTCGTTTTAGCCCATTCGCTTCAGGTTTAAATGCTCAAGGAATTTTCCCTGAAACCAAATTTAAGTTACCGTAAATTATATTGTCTATTTTCAGACATTCAAAACAAACAAAATATAACGGTACTTGAAATCACAATAAGGGTGAAGGCAAAAACACATTCCTCTCTTATGATCTTGAAGAAGATTTCCGGGCTATAGGCCGTGGTCTCGACAACCCTTGAGGATGCCAGACGCAGCCTCTGGCGAAACTTCGGGGAACTTCAAGCCTCAAGACCACGGCTTACAGCCCGGAAATCTTCTTCAAGATCATCATAGCAACTCCGGCCGTGAAAGCCTAAGTCAATACATTCCTCTATTATTCATAAATGTTAACGAAGGATTACCCCGCCAAGGGATGTACAAAATATTCAAAAATATATAACAGCTGAATTAAGCGAGTATACCTCCTCTTTTGAGTTAAAGGCAATTTAACAGTCGGCGAGTCTACCTCGTCTTTTGAGGCTAATGAGTTAATGTTGTGTTGTCTAGGAGGAGGCCCTGATATTGAGCTGGTCTCTCATTCGGGAGGTCGTCCATGTCCTTGAATGGTCAAAGAGTATGTGTGCTTTCTACAGTTAAAACCCCTCTACCAACAGGTCGTGTCGCTGTTAGGCAATGGAAGCATATGGCACGTAAAAGTTTATATAAAGTGAGAGGTTAAACTGCGTTAATGGAATGGAATTTTAAAAAAACGTATATAAGAATGTTTTTTTTGTAAGCAAGGAGATGCATTATCGCCTCTACTATTCAATTTTGTGCTAGAGGAAGATATTAAAACTTTAAAGGAAGAAGAAAACCTACAACTCAATGGTATTAATATGCTGTTAGTTTATGTTGATGATGTAGTACTATTTGGCGATAGCGAGGAGATAGTAAAGGCCAACACGCACACACTACTAACACTAAGAAATTGGGACTGGAAGTAAATATCAATAAAACTAAATATATGGTCACACATAAAAAAAAACATTATATAATGGAAATAGACAGCTAATGACAAATGAGAGAAATTTTGAGGAAGCGGCTGAATTCAAATACCTAGGAACAATAATCACAAACA
Source organism: Diploptera punctata (assembly GCA_030220185.1). NCBI lineage: Eukaryota > Metazoa > Arthropoda > Insecta > Blattodea > Blaberidae > Diploptera > Diploptera punctata. Next base: position 981,604 of record JASPKZ010007904.1, on the reverse strand, counting down.
GGAATGAAATGCACAAGGAAATTAAACATAGGCTCAATTCTGGAAATGCGTGTTATTATGCATTAGAGAGACTCTTGACATCCCAACTCCTTTCAAAAAACGTTAAACTGAAAATATATAAAACTAATATTCTACCAGTTACATTATATGGATGCGAAACATAGCCTCTTACTTTAAGGGAGGAAAGGAGATTACAAGTATTTGAGAATAAAGTTCTTAGGAAAATGTTTGGACCAAGGAGAGATGAACAGACAAGTGAATGGAGAAGATTGAATAACAATGAATTACATGGTCTTTATAGGAAGCCAGATATGAGAATAGTTAAGTCTCGTAGACTACGATGGGCAGGACATGTGGCACGAATGGGGAATGAAAGACGTGCATGGAAGCTTCTTGTAGAAAAACCAGAGGGAAAACGCCCAGTTGGTAGACCAAGAATGAGGTGGGAGAATAACATTAACTATGATTTGAGGGAAGTAGATTATACAGGGAATGATTGGAAAACATTGGTTCAGGATAGGGATATATGGAGAGCTTATGTCCGCGCGGCCATGAACCTACGGGTTCGATAGTGCCAGTGAGTTAGTTACATGGTCATGCATAGAAATACATTATATAATGGAAATGTACAGTTAATGACAAATGAGGGAAATGTTGAAGAAATGGCTGAATTCAAATAGCTAGGAACAATAGTGCAAAATAGGAATGAGAGCAGAAGTATATTGTACATAAGGCTCAATTGTGTAAATGTATGCTAATATGCATTACAGGGACTCATATCTTCCCAACTTCTCCCAAAAAACCGTTAAACTGAAAATGTATAAAACTGTTATTCCCCCAGTTATATTATATAGATGCGAAACATGGACTTTAATTTAAGGGAGGAGAACAAAAATAATAGTACTGTATTTGAAAATAAATTTCTTAGGAAAATTTCTTTGGAGAGAAATGAATGTCACCACATATGTTGTTATAAGGATTAAAAATCAAACCCTTAAATGATATGGTCGGGTACAGAGAATGGGAGATGAAAGATGACCAATAAAAACATGTACCGAAGATCACCTCCTGGACGAAATAAACATAGCAGACCAAGATGGAAATGGAAAACTTATGTCAGAACTATAATGTACGATAAGAATTTGGAAGAAGGAGATTGGAATGATAGAAATAAATGGAAACTGAAGACGGCAAACCTATAAGTGGAAGAAGAAGAAGGAACATTTTGGACCAAACAGAGATGAACAGACAGGCGAATGGAGAATACTATAAAACACTTAGCTACATGATCTTAATGCGAAACCATATAACAGTTAAGTGTAGTAGATTGCGATGGGCAGAACATATGATACGAATGAGGATTAAAAGGGGGCATGGAAACTTCTTACAGCAAAACCAAACGCCCAGTTGGTAGACAAAGAATATTGTGGGAGAGTAACATTAACCATGATTTGTGGGAAGCTAAATTATACAGGGGATGATTGGAAAACATTAGATCCGAATAGGGAAGTTTCACAGTTGCCTCTGCCCGCTTCTGTAATTCTCTCCCTCAAGATAATATTTTTTTATATCTTGTTCAGCGATGGTTTCGAGGTAGCGTGCTGCCTCTCACGAGTTCGATCCCTGGTCGGGAGACGTTTCCTGGATGAGGGTGTTTTTTCGGTGTTTTTCCTCACCTGTAAGACAGATGTCAGGAAACTCTAAGGCGCAAATGATCCCCGATAATCATCTGCCTATCATCATTATCATTTACATATTCACCTCATTAGATTAAGTTTAGGATCAAGTCCCCTCCTGGCGCATTATTACCGTCATAATCACCTATCAAACCATTGGTGCAGCCTAATCTCGCCTTCCAGGCGTCCCAACTTCCAAAGTAGGTTATAATACGCAAATGTCAGGAAAGGATACCAGAAATGTCGAAATGACAAACTGGTGGCATTAAAAAAAGTCATTACTTAAATCTAGAGCATTTATGTAAATATGTTATAAATAATTGTATTGTAGATATACTATGTAATAATTTTTTTAAAATTTAGAAGTAAGAGTATTTTTTTTCCCATACTGGTTGAATGATAGACAAGGCATTAATGCCTTAAGACCTTAATTTTGCCAGGTAAAATAAAGCAATAATAATAATAATTATTATTATTATTATGATTATGATTATTATGATTATGATTATTATGATTATTATTATTATTATTATTATTATTATTATTATTATTACTATTATTATTATTACTATTATTATTATTATTATATTACTATTATTATTATTATTATTATTATTATTATTATTATTATTATTATTATTATTATTATTATTATTATTGGCCGCGGTGGACTAGTGGTTATGCTCGTTGCCTCTGGTCCCGAGGGTCGCGGGTTCAAACCCGACCGTGGTCGATGGATTTTTTTAGGATAGAAAAATCCAAGGAGCAAGTCCTCCGGGAGGGACTTTAAGCCGTGGGTCCCGTATCTGAAGATTTTCAGGCTCGTAAAAGATTCTTAAGCCTGAATGAAAAGGCCTGCAAGCAAAATTTACCGTATTTTCCCATCCTAGTACTACCTTGGTTTCCTAGATGTCGGTATGAGGCAGATCGCTGACCACGGACCACTCAAAATGACATCTATACGAAAACAAGTGTCACTAAATTAGTATGGTTCAATTTCTTCCTTGTAGGGGGAGAGCGCCTAAATCTCTGTTTTGGGAAACATGGGCTTACAAGATGATGATGATGATGATGATTATAATAATAATAATAATAATAATAATAATAATGATGATGATAATAATAATAATGATGATAATAATAATAATAATGATATCAATAATAATAATGATAATAATAATAATGATAATAATAATAATAATGATAATAATATAATAATGATAATAATAATGATAATAATAATGATAATAATAATAATAATAATAATAATAATATTATTATTTTATTATTATTATTATTATTATTATTATTATTATATTATTATTATTATTATTATTATTATTATTATTATTATTATTATTATTATTATTATTATGTGAAAGTGAAGACATATAGGCTAATTAGGATCAATTTTAGAATTAGATGGGAAAAGTTATAGTGAAATTGAGAAAAGATTTAGTGAAGGAAGAAAAGTAATTGGAATGCTAAGTTCAGTGATATGAAGTAGATATATTATAAATAAAACCAAGACATTGATATTTAAATTAGTACTAAGTGTTATGTTGTATGGTGCAGAGATCTGGATTCTACAGATAGGTAGACAGCAAAAAAAAAATTATTGACAACAGAGATGGGTTTTTGGCGAAATGCAGCAAGAAAGGAACTAGAAAATTAGAGAAATAATTAACATAAACATAATATTATAGAAGTAATAGAAGAACGAAGATTGAAATGGTATAGTCATCTGAAGGGTATGGAGAATAATATAATCCTAAGAATGATGCTGGATTGGAATGCTGAAGGTAGTAGGAGGAGGGGGAAACCCAGGGAACAGTGGATGGATGAAGTGAGAAGAAACAAGACCAGCGAGACCTAAAAGAAGATGTCGAGGATAGAAATCTGTGCGGAGAAAAATACATTTGGGCTGAAGGATAACTACTATAATGTAGAGAAAGTCCTTAATAATAAATATTATTGTAATTATTATTGTTTATTATTATTATCATCATCATCATCATCATCATCATCATCATCATCATCATCATCATCATCATCATCATCATCATCATTATTATTATTATTATTATTATTATTATTATTATTATTATTATTATTATTATTATTATTGAGAGTTTATGTCTGCTACGAGGGTGGTTTTTATTAATGGGGTTTAATGGTTAGTAATGGATGTTGGGCGCTAGGAGTACCGAAAGGATATCTCCAGGTATGAGATCTTAGGTTGCTCAGGTTGGTAATCGGTAGAGTTGAGGTTCTTTCTCAGGGATAAGCAAGGAGCTGGCCGGCGCAAGACTACGCGAGATGAAGTTTAAGAAAAATATTTTATTAATCGATGGACACTATACATATGTAAGATTGTTGACACATTTGATGTCGGACAAGGTATTGACCGCAGTAACGCCTTTAGAAATCAAGATGGAGTCTCTAATGATCTAACACGGATTAATAAATTTCAAGTTGAAGTTATGTTTGTATTATGTTACTTTAAAGCCATGCCGGTCGTCCCGACTCCCGCCTCGGTGAGTTCCGCCGGACTAAGGACGCCGAACTCTAAACGCTGAACTCAGAAATGCAGAACTAAAAAACTAAAACTCAGAATGCTGAACTAAAACTAACTTAATATAATTATTGTTGGTATAAGGTAAACTTCGTTACCCTCTCTCTGGCATCGTGTCGTCATGAGGTCATTACCTTGTCGCGATACAACACTTTATTATATTGGTTGACAACGATTCCTTAGTACCAAAGGAGGAATCGCCGTCTTTCCATTGGATAAGGATCCACCATGTTCCCTGTATGGACACTCCTTTGGGTCAGTGGCCTTTTCCCGCCTGTTTCCTAGGCTTCGCGTCCTCGCGGTTTGTCGAGTTCGCTATAATGCGTTGTTTTACTCGACGCTGTAGTTCCCCAGCCATAAATCATGCTTTGTTAATGACCTGTCAGCAAAGCTCAGTTTAAGATCTTGGATTACTGGTCCACAAAGAAATGTCCAGTAATCCGCTAGTAAAATGAGTTTTCTTAAATTTTAACTCTTTTGTAGCCGCGTCAAGGGTTCTGTCGCTTAACAGAAGCGGTACCATGTACTTGCTAAATGGTTTCCTTAATTATTAACTGATAGTTTATTCCTACTTCTATCAACTTCATTTGATTCAATTTATTTCAATTCAATTATGTGAAAAATCAAAATCCTCGTGTTCTCATGGTTCGATTACATATAAGTTTCATATACCTGCGGTTATTATTTCATCCTTTTGACATTTAACATGATAATAATACAGGTCCTAATCAATTTATTATTTTAATTCATTAATCTAGGAGTCGCAGTGAAAGATTTTGCTTCACTGCGCAGTCATAAACCTACGAGTTCGATAGTGCCAGTGAGTTAATCATATGTAATACTTCGTCATTTATTGTACACTTAGCGACAAAAATAATGAGCCGCTTCAAAGAGCAGAGTCCCTGTTATGGCCCACTGCGCATGCTCGAAAAACTAAAGCTGTGATTCACAAGATAACGCACTATTAAATGTTTTAAATGCGCTGTATTTAGTTTTAATCGGCTTAAATAGTTAAAGAACAGTGAAGGAGACATGTTTGTAGATATTATCGAGTGTTCGACAAATGCAATATTACTCAAATTGCGACATTTCAAATAAAGTTAAACTCTGGTCCATAGTGCAAAAGTATAAGACAACCAATATTTAGACAATTAGTATCCGACGTTCGAGTAGGATAGATCATTAAACCACTTACAAGAAGATGAAACATGCATGAAAGCCAGGGATCGAATCCTTGAACTACGTTTTTTATTCATTTTTATTTTCGCAAAATACATCCTATAAGTGATATAACATTTAATTCCTGCCATTTAATCTACGTCCACTTTACACTATATTAAGTAATATTCCTGCCTTCGTAAACTCTGTAACACTATTTAGCTATCGGTATAAATTTAATTGCGTGTACAGTACCACGTTTTAATAATAATGCTATAAATTTATGTAATAAAAGATAATATAGGTTCATTTATTTATGTGTTTATTTATTGATTTATTTCGTACTAGTGAGGAAAAAGTTTTAACCTTCAATTAAAATATTTAGTCAACGCTATGTCAAGTCCAGCATAATAATAGCCCATACATGATGGACAATAATAAAATATTATTATTATTATTATTATTATTATTATTGTCCATCATCAATAATAATAATAATAATAATAATAATAATAATAATAATAATAATAATAATGGGATGTATCAAAGGATGTGAAGAATGCAATTAACTGGGGATCAAAATTAACTCAAAATGTACCCAAGAAAATGACATAAAATATAGAATTAAAAAAGGCAGATAAGTAATAACAATATTAAATGTTGTTTTGTGGGATAAGAACATATGAATGGATACCATATTAGAAATTTATAGATCTATAATTCGAAGCACGCTAACATACGGTGCAGAAGCTTGGCAGTTGAATACAAATTTCAGTTATAACTTATGTCTACTGAAGTGGATTGTTTTAGACGCTCAACTATACATTCTAAATTGAAAAAAAAAAACATCAGAAATACTATCATCAGACAACAAATGAAAGTCAAAAATTCAATATTAGATTTTGTGAGATACAGACACTAGAATGGTATGGTCATACACGTAGGATGCCAAAGAAAAGATTACCCAGACAAGGTTTGGAATAAATTCCACCTGGAGAAGAAAAGATATTTAAATGGATGGATGATGCAAGAAGATGTATGAGGGAGCTAGGTCTGGAAGAATTGGAATGTGAAGATAGAAAATAATGGAGAAAGAAGATACACATTTAAAAAGCTTTGGGCACAGGAAGATGTTTTGTTACATTTATAAATAAATAATAAAAATATTAATACTTCCATATAGTTAGTACGTTTTTCTTTAAGTATGGACAGACAGATAAAAAAAAAGCATTCTAACAATTAAAAATAATAACCTCATCGGTAATCGAACATGTGACCTTTTGCACACGAATCAAGCCACTAAGCACTGAGCTAAGTGTACGCTGGCTAAATTGCGCTTGAAAGAATACTCTTCAAAGGAAGAAGGAAAACGTATTGTAGCCCTACTGTATAATTAATTTACTCGTGTGAATCGCGCGTTGGATCTTAGATATTCGTGATAAAGAGTCGGCCCATTATTTTTGTCCTTAGTGTACATATTGTTCTTAAGCTACAACTCTAATATACCTTTCCGGTGAAACATTCTTTTTAAATTTGTAGGTAAGTAAATTTGTAAAATGTCAGATAATGATTAAAATAGGAGATATAAATTTTGATCCCGAGTTTCATATTACCTTTCCTCACACCGTATACGCTTAAGTGTTAACAATAAAATTCGCTGGCGCGCAAAATTAATCCAATAATTGTTATTGTTAATTAAGTGCATGTGTACGATCAATTCTGTTAACCATTGTACGTAGAAATTGCACGTGAGATACAAACTAAATGTTGTGTACACTACAGGTGGTCCAACACTATGCTTCACTTCCCTTGTATATGTGTGTGTTCAACAATGAAATTGGGATAGCATGATCAAACTACGTCAACTAAATTATTTTACTACGTTTAATTTTAAATAGGTTACATGTTAGTGATACAAAAATTTGTCTAATTAATACATCAAGGAGATAGACAAGGGTGTAACCTATCGCCCACTCTTTTTAATATATATTATATTACAGACTTTCGCGGATATAAGTATGAATGTTTTCGTGGGTTTTCCGCGTCTTGGATTCAAGTTCGGCCTCTGGCCACTGATTCCGAAGTTTCGGCATGATCCCACATGCCATTATCAAGGAATCCTTGATCATGCCGAAACGTCGGAATCAGTGGCCAGAGGCCGAACTTGAATCCAAGACGCGGAAAACCCAAGAAAATTGTCATATATATATATATATATATATTCCGGGTTCGAATCCCGTCCAGGCATTTATTTTTCTTATCATACCATATATATATATATATATATATATATATATATATATATATATATATATTAGCGTGCTGCCTTGTCACGCAGTGGGCCCCAGTTCGATCCCCGGTCGGGGCAGTTTTTCTGGGTGAGGTTTTTATCGGGGTTTTTCCTCACCTGTAAGACAAATGTCAGAAAAACGTTAAGGCCCAAACGGTCCCCGAAATCATAAGGCCATCATCATTATCATCATCATCATCCTTCACCGGTGTGGAAAGCAACGGGAAGCTATCACACCTACAATTCCCTATTAAAGCTGCAAGCATAGCGTGAAAATGCTATGATTGCAGTGAAAGACCTGCCTTCGGGCAGAATTACTATGGGTGGATATATATATTATATATATATATATTATATATATATATGGTGTTGCAAAAAACACAGTCGACAGAGGTGAGGTAGTATATTGTGACATGTTGATTATCTTTAATAATGTACCCATGTCCGGAAATGATGAGTTTTCACACTATGACTAGTTACTTACGTGTATGTCTCAAGATCAGTGTTAGTTCAACGGATTTGAAGACTCATTATTTGACAACACATCACGGGTAAGGAACTTGTGAAATGTGGCTTCGCAACGAAATGTGGCTGCAACATAACAGAGCTCCAGCTCACTTCGATGCCAATGTGAGGAGACATTTGGAACCATGTCGAGGGGGAGAGTTTCATTGCCTCCAAGATCATCTGATCTTAATCCTCTCGAATACTTTTTCTGGGGCGACATGAAACATCTGTTTATGCGACTCCAGTAGATTCACATATGGATCTTATAGTATGAATGCAGGCTCCTGCAGAAATAATTCAAACGAGGCCAGGCGTATTTGAACCTGTGCGCCAATCACTACACCGCTGATGTACGCTCTGCAATGAGATGGGAGGTGGATGTTTTGAAACTTGATGTGATTGTGACAGTATTGCCAAATATTGAGTCTTGAAATCCAACTAACGGAATTCTTGAGACATAATTAACTAGTTATAGTGTGACAACGTATTAACGGAATTATTGAGAAGTTAGCTACTCATAGTGTAAAAACGCATAATTTCCGAACATGGGTACCTTATTAAAAATTATCAACATATCTCAATATACCACCTCACTTCCATTGTTGGTGTTTTTTGCAACACCTTGTGTATATATATATATATATATATATACACCTCGATGGTGGGCAGTGAAAACCTCGTAACTCCATTTTGGTAAATTTTACAGGAGAAACAAATAACTGTTTTAAATAATTATGAAAATTGATACAGCAAGAGTCCCCAGATATTTTACTACAAAATACAAGTCAAGTTATTAACACATTTGAGGTCCGTGTTCTCAAGAGGTTATGCATCACATATCTCTGTGCTGGTTACTAGAGTTATGTGGTTTTCAATGACTGGTGGAGTTACGAGGTTTTCATTGCCTACCTTCGATAGATATATATTATATATATATATATATATATATATATATATATATATATATAGACTTTATGAAACAATGGAAAAGTATAACAGACAAAGAGCTTAGATTGAACAATAGCTCAAGTATTAATAACCTCATTTTCGCCGATTATTTAGTCTTAGTATTCAATTTATCATATGTTTAAATTGAAGATGCCAAAATAAATAAATTTAATCTAATGTGTGGCACTATTAAATGAACCCTTAAAAACACAAGAAAAGAAACAAGGATGATTAAAATAATAAATCCATTAAAATTGATCGTATATGAAATTAATATTAATGGAGCGATTTTTTGAATGGTTATGAGAATAAAACAATTATTCCATCTTAACCCAAAATTAAAGTTCATAAAGTAATGGCTGCTCCTGTATTGATATATGGATCAGACTGTTGGACGATCACTAAAGACAAGAACAAATATTGGAAGCAGCTGAGATGAGACTTTTAATAAATATAGCAGGATATACTCTGCTGGATAATAAAAGAAATTAAGATATAAGAGAGGAACTAAATATTTTCAAACTTACAGACCGAAAAATTAAATATAGGAACGCCTGAAAAGAACATATTGATAGAATGCCTGAAGAAAAATTTCCAAAATTATTGCTAAATTATAAACCGCACGGAAGGAGAAATGTTGGACGCCCACACAGAAGATGGTCTGAACAATTTTAACAATTCTAGCTTTCATGAAACCGGATCGAGCCAACAGGCTTAATCCCTGGATGATGATGATGATGATGATGAAGTTAGTATTAATACACGTGATGATCTATTACAATTGGCATCATAAATTGAGTACATTATGCAACGATTACAATTTTAAAATTTCAATAAGTAAAACAAAAGTACTGGTATTTTGTGGAAGAAACACTTTAAATATTTAGGATGTGATATCAGCTATTATAAAGATATTGAACATAAACTCCACATTTCCAAGTTATTTGTGGTACAATAAATAGAACATTGCATAATAAAGCCCAATAAATAAACACAATTAATATTTTATAAAACAATGACAGTCCTAGTTCGTTAATTGAAATTGAAAAAAAAAACTGTGGGCGATGGAGAAATTGCGAATACATATTTGAAAACACGATAAAAAAACTGCATTAAATACAACAACTGGTACTCATGAGACAAAAATCATGTTGACCAGTGTTATTATATATCAATGTAATGTCTTATAGGTCTATATATATATATATATATATATATTAATTCTTGATTATAGAGGTGAAATCATTTAATAAGACCTGTCATTATAATCATAGCTCCAATATATACACACACATACATATACATATATCGATAACATCGATAAAGCGTCACTGCTATAAAGTAAAAATATTGTCTTTAATTTGCTTACTTGTTACAGTAGCTAGCTACTAGGTGGAAGTGAAGACCGAGTTCTCGCTACATCTCGTAATAATGGAGAATATATACGAGTACATAAAAAATAAATGTTTGTATTCAATTTGTCCGGTGGTGTAATGGATAGTACGCTGAAGTACGAATTCAGAAATCCGGGTTCAAATCCCGTCCAGGCATTTATTTTTCTTATGCCATTATATATATATATATATATATATATATACACGGTGATTACAAATGATTGGAGCGATTTCATGATTTTATTGTAGCGATCTTATTTGACATATCTTCACAGAACTTTAAAGTTATGTATAAAAACTCATAAGGTTTTTTTTTGTTTTCTCTCGTAGCCGTGTTTCAGCTTTAAACCGAGAGAGCGCAGCAGTTATCAAAGATGGCGACAGGCGAGGAGAAAGCATATGCTGTGCTTGAATTTCATTCAACTCAATCTGTGATAACTGTGCAACGACACTTCAGAACGAAGTTCGAGAAAGATGCACCGAGTGCCAACTCCATTCGGCGATGGTATGCGCAATTTAAAGCTACAGGATGCCTCTGTAAAAGGAAAATCAACGGGTCGTCCTTCAGTGAGTGAAGAAAAGGTTGAGAGTGTGCGGATGAGTTTCACACGTAGCCCACAGAAATCAACACGAAAAGCGAGGCAGAGAGCTGAACATTCCACAACCGACCGTTTGGAAGATCTTGCGGAAAAGATTGAAGCATAAACCTTACCACTTGCAATTTCTACAAGCCCTTACGCCCATTGACAAAGTGAGTCGGTTTGAATTTTGTACACAAATGCAGCAGTTTATGGATGAGGATGGTTTTTGTGAGAAACTTGTCTTCAGTGACGAAGCAACCATTCTTTGTGAATGGCAAAGTGAACAAACACAATGTGCGAATCTGGGGCACAGAAAATCCCCGCGTTATTGTGCAGCACATTCGCGACTCCCCAAAAGTTAGTGTGTTCTGTGCGGTTTCTCAGTTCAAAGTTTATGGCCCTTTTTTCTTCTGCGAGCAGAACGTTACAGGACACGTGTACCTGGACATGCTGGAAAATTGGCTCATGCCGCAGCTGACGACCGACAGTGAGACCTTCATCTACCAGCAGGATGGTGCTCCACCACACTTCCATCACGATGTTCGTGAATTTTTAAACATGAGATTGCCAAACCGATGGATCGGTCGCAGTGGAGAGAATGATCAGAAATTGTTGTCATGGCCTCCACGCTCCCCCGATTTGACGCCGTGCGATTTTTTTGTTTGGGGGTATGTGAAAGATTCAGTGTTTGTGCCTCCTTTACCAGTAGACTTACCAGAACTGCGAGCTCGCATAATCAATGCCTTTGAACAAATTAATAGGGACATGTTACGTCGAGTATGGGACGAACTTGATTACAGACTTGATATCTGCAGAATCACCAAGGGGGAGCATATGGAGCACCTGTAACATCTCAAAAAAACCTGGGAAGTTGCTCTATGTATCTGTAAAAGTTCGTGAAAATATGTCGAATACTACAGCTACCATAAAATCATGAAATCGCTCCAATCATTTGTAATCACCCTGTATATATATATGTATATATATGCACACACATATAAACAATAGATTAAGAAAGTTTTCTTGGGTTTTCCGCGTCATGGACTCAAGACCGGCCTGCGGCCACTGATTCCGACGTTTAGGCATAATCCCATATGTTCCCGTCTCGAATCCATGACGCGGAAAACCCAAGAAATCATTCTTATATCCGCTAAAATCTACAATATATATATATATAAAGTACATATAATTCAATGCTTCCAGGTCGTCATTTCGTCTTTCTGGTATTCTCTTCTGGCATTGGCGTTATTGTAACCCACTTCTGAGATTGGGGCGCTTGGAAGGCGGAGTTACGCTGCTTCGATGATACGTAAAAGGTGATATCGTTTGGGCCTCAATATTTCCTGGCATTTATCTTACAGGTGAAGAAAAACCCCGAAAAAACCTCACTCAGGAAACACCCTATACTCTTAAAACCTAGATTCGAATAAAGCGAAAATATATTTTAAAACTGTACAATTATTATGTAAAAATATGTACATACTTCAAAGTTTGAAGTAACGTATATATGGTTACAGTTTGACTACTTTAAGAGTTTTCTGACAGTTGTTTATTTCACTTCTCGCCCTAGTTTCCAGTCTGTTAAAAACTCTCATATCACATGAATTCCAAGCATTCTTTTCATTATAACATTACTGAATACTCTCTTTAAATCATATCTAGGTATGATTACCTTTTTAAACGTCAGGAATATACTTTTATAAGTGTGAATGAAGTTTTAGTATAAAATGTTATGGTCGACCATGCTATAATACACTAATTACAGGCTATGTGACATTAAAGGCGGACAAACGCTCTTACTACCGCTAGCTCTATAGATATTTACAATTTTGTAAACGCTGTAAATTCAATCAATCTACAATTTGCATAATTTACCATTTTAACTATTTTTATATATGTCCATCCATAGTAATTCTTCCCGAGGGCAGGTCTTTCACTGCAATCCCAGGATTTTTATGCTATGCTTTGCAGCTTTACTAGGAAATTATAGGTGTGGTAGCTTCCCGTTGCTTTCCACACCGGTGAAGGATGATTGATGATGATGATAATGATAAGGATGTTGATGATGACCGGATGATTTTCGGGGCCCCAGAAAATCATCCGGCCATCATCATCATCATCATCCTTCACCGGTGTGGAAAGCAACGGGAAGCTACCATATCTATAATTCCCTAGTAAAACTGCAAAGCGTAGCATGAAAATGCTATGATTGAAGTGAAAGACCTGCCCGCGGGCAGAATTACTACGGATGGATGAATATATACACACACACACACACACACACACACATATATATATATATATATATATATATATATGTCCATGCTGTAGTCTCGGGGTAGCAGCGTGCTGTCTTGTAATGCAGCGGACCCACGTTCGATTCCCAGTCGGGACAAGTTTCCTGGGTGATGTTTTTTCGGGGTTTTTCCTCGCCTGTAAGACAAATGTCAAGAAACGTTATGTCCCAAATGGTCCCCGAACATCATCTGGCCATAATTAATGTATTAATTTAATTTAGGATTAAGGCCTCTCCTTGCGCATCGTTGACATCATCATCACCTATCATGTATCATCGGGGCAGCGTAACTCCATCTTCCAGGCGCCCGAACCTCAGAAGTGGGTTACAAAACGCCATGCAGGAGAGAATACCGGAATATCTAAATGACAGCGTGGTGGCATCGAATAAAAAATATAATTATGTATAAAATGTTAGGATTCCGATGTACAACTACCAATTGCTGATGTATTTCTATTTGAGTATTTACTTCTGTATCATATGTTATTATTATTATTATTATTATTATTATTATTATTATTATTATCGTACTAGGTCTGGGTGAAATTAGTAACATTTGCAGAACTCTCGAATGTGGACTTGGAAAAGGGAGTGCATATGAAATTAGGGTAGTGTCAAGTGTGTATGAAAGGCAGAGCGGGATGATATCGAATTAGACGATTGTATCGATCTGAGGACGTACAAAGCCCAGCCGGGCGAGGTAATCGTGTTAGCGTGGACAGGAATGCCATTCAACAGAAAGAAGAACCCTCAATGAAACGTGTTTCCCTTACTATACTCCACCATATTAAAGTAAACAAAGGGAACCGCCCTTTAACAGTGCCACAGTTTCATTCAATACTCGTAATTACATACAGAAGGAATATTGTAGCTAGTGTGGGCGCACGTACCGCTGCGCTGTTCACATAGACACTAGCTTTCCTGACAGAGGCAAAACAAGAGAGTATGTCCTGCTTACTAACGTTTGGTTATTGCATTAATGCATACACTACTGTACAATGCATATTAAATTTTCAATAATACCTAAATTGTTACCGTTATTCAATTATATTAATAATTCAGTGAATACCTGTATCAAAGAACATTGAAGTTCTCATCTTATGAGTTTTTCTTCTTCACGTTTTAGGATTATTTACTAGCCTGTTCTGGCTCCAAATTGCTGCACTTTCCATCTTTTCTTTGGTCTTCCCAAACTTCTTCTTCCTCGTAGTGAATAGCTGTATGCTGCTTTTGGTATTCTATTCTCAGTCATCCTTGCTAAGTGTTCTTTCCAGTTTGTTCTGTATTTATCTATTTTTGTGTTTAATTCCTCTACTTTTAGTTGTTGTCTTATTTCTGTGTTATGTTTTTTGTCTGTTCTTTGATATCCTGCTATTGATCTGAGGAATCTCATTTTAGCAGATTGTATTCTGGCAGATTGTTGTGTTGGCATTGTCCATGTTTCGGATCCATAAATAATAATAGGCACTGTCATTGTCTTGTATAATTTCATTATAGAGTCTTCTTTATTATTTTTCAAGGTGTTATTTAGTGTTCCTGTTATATAATTAAACTTATTTAGTTTGTTATTTATATCTGTTTCCTCTGTATGATATTTCGCAACCTAGGAAGTTATTACTTTTATTATTTTGTCCCGCGCCGTAGCGGAGTGGTTAAGGCAGGAAGCCTTGGCGCAGAGCTACAGGACTTGCGTGGTTCGAGTCTCCATGGGGGGATGCATTTTCTCATGGTATTTCGGTCAGTATGGGACCGGTGCTCACCCAGCATCGTGAGGCATCTGGGTAGCTACAATAAATAGCGGTTCCGGGTTGAGAAAACCAGCTATAACGGCTGGGGAACTCAACATGCTCACCATATGCCACCCCTACACTAGCTAGATGAATATCTAGCTCTGTGATTGACACATGTGGATGTGAGGTCAGCAGCCGGATGGTAAGCTAGGGGCTTTCTAGGCCTGTCGCGCCATGGAATTATTATTATTTTTATTATTTTATTCTTAATATTATTTTAAGACTATGTAACTCATGCATTTTTTATGCAGCTGAGACTTGGATACATACAAAGAAGGGCTAGAGCAGAATCCAAGCTACAGAAATGAAATTCTTACATGGAATGTTACATAAAACAAGGAGAGATAGAATAAGGCAAAGTCAGGGAGATATTAAGTGTAGAAAAATTAACAACAGACATAAAAAAAGTTGACTAAAATGGTTTGGACATTTAAAAAGAATGGAAAAGGAAAGACTACCATAAAGACTGTTAAATCTCAAGATACAATGAAAACGACCACGAGAAAGATGGATTAACCAAGTGAAGAAAAGTCAATAAGAGAGAGGATATGACTGGGAAGAACTAAAAAAAAAAAAGATATGCATGGGAAGATAGAGATGGTTGGAGGCATATTTGGAATCGACCTTCCGAAAGGAGGACACGATAAGAGGATGCTGATGATTAACTCATGCATGAAATGGGAGTTAATAACCAATCACGTTTCAATGAATTTTGTTTTACAACCAATGACAGTCATGTTTCACCTCACTCTTTACCGAATCCTCTTAATCACCCCTTGTTTGTTTTTTGATAAAGAAACTCCTTTTTTATAATTCTGAACAGGTCAGAGCATTATTTTGCAGTGACTGACCAGTGCACAGATTAAGAAACAACATGCCTATTACTTCGTCATCTACATCGAATATAACAAATAATGAACAGATTCCTTCGAACTACACATTTGATAACCATGTGTTCAATAATTGTGTTTTAAATAATGATTTTACTGAGTCGTTTGCTAAAAAAAATAAATTCATAACGTATAATGTTGGTTATAAAATACAGTTTGATGTGTTTCATTTTTTCTTCACTAGGATGAATTCTTACAATATTGCGATCTTATTTGTAGTTGCCCACGCCAGATGGCAATAAATAATATTATTTGATCAGTTGTACTGGATACATGAATGAAACATAACCACAGAAATCTGATTTGTTATCAAACATCGCCGTTTGCATTAAATATATACATATTTTAAAATAACTATATTTAAATAATAATTATTTTTTGAGTTAACAGCTTAATTGTATTCGTTATGTAGTCCTAAACACCTAACAAATGCCACTCTTGATTTCCAAATCCTAGGATAAATTCACTCGTAACTTTGTAAATTTATCGATGATTTGGAAATCACTCGTCACAGTATTTATGACTATTTAACTCATGCTCCAAACGGTAGTCAATGACCAATCACATTTCAATGTATTTTGTTTTACAACCAATGGCAGTCGCGTTTCACCTCGCTCTTTATCGATTTATCTTTAACATTTCCTACTTTTTAATAAAGAAAGCTCTTAATATTTAATATTCTGAAAAGGTTCAGAGCATTATTTTTCTCCAATGCTATAGCAAATAATGAACAGAGTCTGTGATTTTACTGGGCTGTTTACTAAAAAACTAAATGAATAACCTATAGTGTTGATTATAATATACGGATTGGTGTGTTTAATTATTTTACCACCAGGGCGATTCTTACAATATTGCGATCGTATTTGGCAATAAATAATATGATCAAGTTGCAGTGAATATATTTACATAACCTCACATTTCTGATTTGTATTCAAAGAGAGAAGAAAATCGCACTGTCTAATTCTCCTATTTAAGATCCTACATACCTCAATTCCCAATTATTTATCATCCCGTTTCCAGGATCTATCCTCAAACTATAACTTAAACACAAGATCACAACATAGTCTCTTACTTAATATACAGCAACATAGGACATCACATCACTCCATGTCATATACAATCTCCACTTCTCGCAACTGGAATTCCCTACCACAAGAAATAAGGGGCTGCCGGACATTGGCATCTTTTAAAAGAAATCTAAATTTATATTTGCTCTAAACTCGACTTCATTATTATCCAGTGTAAGATATATATATATATATATATATATATATATATTAATTGGTGTTTCCCGTATAATGTATCATATTTATATTAATATTATTATTATTATTATCGTATCATTATTGTTATTACCCTATAAAATGTTGTTTGTACATGACATTTACATTGCTACATTTATTGTATCTTTAACTGTTTATAATTAGTATAGTGTATATCTATATTTGTCGAATATTTATTTGTATTTGTGCTGGTTGAGTGGAAGAGAGGGCCTTATGGCCTTAACTCTGCCAGAATAAATAAAGTATTATTATTATTATTATTATTATTATTATTATTATTATTATTATTATTATTATCGCCATTTACATTAAATATATAAATATTTAAAAATACCAGTAACTATATTTAAATAACTTAATTTTATTCGTCAAATAGTCCTAACAAATGCCACTCTTGATATCCAAATCCTTTAGATAAATTCAATCGTCACTTCGTGCCTCACGAATTTATCAATGGTTTGGAAATCACTCGTGGCATTACTTATGTTAAATATTCGGCCCCGTTTAGAATGAAAATTGAGGAAGCTTCGCAATCTACAAAGCCATAATTTATACGTTTGTCCTAATTTTGCAGGGTTATTATGTGTAGGAGATTGAGATGGCTAGGTCATGTAACTTTAATGAACAACAACAGAAATGTTTTAAAAATTCATTGGAAAACCCCTGGAGAAAACGAAATTAAGAAGGCATACTACCGCCATGGTCTCGACGTAGCGTTCTGCTCCTCATGCAGGGTTCAATTCCCGGTCGGGACATGCGCCTATAAGACAAATATCAGGAAGCTTAGACCCCAACGGTCCCTGAAAATCATCCGGCCATTATCATCCTTATCATTATCATCATCATCCCTCACCGATGTGGAAAGCATCGGGAAGCTGCCACACCTATAATTTCCTAGTAAAGCTTTTGCACAGCATGAAAATGTTATGATTGCAGTGATAGACCTGCCCTTACTTACTTACTAACTTACTCACTGGCAATATCGAACCCGTAGGTTCATGGCCGCCCGGACATAAGCTCTCCATACATCCCTATCCTGAGCTAATGCTTTCCAATCATTCCCTGTATAATCTACTTCCCTCAAATCATAGTTAATGTTGTTCTCCCACCTCATTCTTGGTCTACCAACTGGGCGTTTTCCTTCTGGCTTTCCTACAAGAAGTTTCCATGCACGTCTTTCATTCCCCATACGCGCAACATGTCCTGCCCATCGCAGTCTACGGGACTTAACTGTTCTTATTATATCTGGCTTCCTATAAAGACCATGTAGTTCATTGTTATGCCCTTGGGCAGAATTACTATAGAATAGAAGTTAGGAGTTCGTAATAGAATTAAATCTTTAAGTTATATTCCATCCATAGTAATTCTGCCCGAGGGCAGGTCTTTCACTGCAATCATAACATTTTCATGCTATGCTTTGCAGCTTTACTAGGGAATTATAGATGTGGCAGCTTCCCGTTGCTTTCCGCACCGGTGAAAGATGATGATAATGATAAGGATGATGGTGGACGGATGATTTTCGGAGACCGTTGGGCCCTATGCTTCCTGACATTTGTCTTAAAGGTGAGGAAAAACCCCGAAAAATCCTCACCCAGGAGCCTGTCCCGACCGGGAATCGAACCCATTCCCGTTGCGTGACAAGGCAGCACGCTACCTCGAGACCACAGCGGTGGACAAGTTACATTAATGAAAGGTTGTCTTTTCTATCAAATACCTTTAATTTCTTCTTGTTTAATAATTTAACATTTTGCATTTGGGGGGATAATATTAAAATAATGAACTAAGGATGTAAGGAACTGTATATCGGGGATAATAACCGGATTCAGTTGACTGAAGATAGTGACGAGTGAATGGCTTTAGTGAATACGTCTTTGAACTTAAATGTTTGATCATCATCATCATCATCATTAACAAATTCGTTTTAGGCCATGTGGCCTGTACGGTAAACTTAGCGAAGATGGTCTTGATCTTTCCACCGATGTTTTGGTCTTCCTTGGTCCCTATGTCCAGTTGGGGTATATTGGAATGCCAATTTTGGAAGTCTATTTCTTGCCATTCTCCTCAGATGATTTTTCCATTCTTGTTGGTATCTTTGTATATCTTCATTTAAACTTGTTACTCCAAGTTTTCCTCTGATAATAGTGTTCCTTTGATGATCCAGTCTATTAACTCCTAACAATGATCGTAAGAAGCACATTTGGCTTACTTGAAGTTTATGAGAGTTTCTTTTATTAAATTTCACTTCCGTATTTTAGAGCAGCTTTTGATGTGGTGTTATGTAATCTAGTTTTGTCTCTGTTTTAAATGTTTGATAAACCACGAAATTATTATTATTGTTATATTTATTATTATTATTATTATTATTATTATTATTATTATTATTATTATTATTATTATTATTATTATTATTACTGTGGCACTCTTACTTTAAGGGAGGAAAGGAGATTACGAGTATTTGAGAATAAAGTTCTTAGGAAAATTTTTGGATCAAAGAGAGATGAACATACAGGTGAATGGAAAAGACTAGATAACGGTGAACTACATGGTTTTTATAGGAAGTCAGATATAATGAGAACAGTTAAGTCTCGTAGATTGCGATGGGCAGGACATGTGGCACGAATGGGGAATGAAAGAGGGAGAGGGAAAACGCTCAGTTGGTAGACCAAGAATGAGGTGGGAGAATAACATTAACTATGATTTGAGGGAAGTAGATTATACAGGGGATGATTGGAAAACATTAGCTCAGGATAATGATGTATGGAGAGATTGTGTCC
Organism: Diploptera punctata; assembly: GCA_030220185.1. NCBI lineage: Eukaryota > Metazoa > Arthropoda > Insecta > Blattodea > Blaberidae > Diploptera > Diploptera punctata. Next base: position 961,442 of record JASPKZ010007904.1, on the reverse strand, counting down.
GCGCTATCATGAAACTCCGGGTTCGATAGAGGGAGTGAGCGAGTTAGTTAGTTAATGGCAGCTCCGTGGCGCAAGCGGTTAGACGCTCGCCTCTCACCGCTGGGTTCCGAGAACGAGTCTCGGTCACTCCAAGTGTGTTTCGTGGTGGACGAAACGGAGCCTGGGCAGGTTTTTCTCGGGGGTTTCTTCCGTTTTTCCTGCCATTTTCCCACCATTTCTCCATACTCACCTCATTCATTTCGTTCTTCTGCCCTCGCGTTGGTTCGTCATGCGAGGTCGGCTGGCACCCATGCCATTTACAGACTTCCATATAGGGGCTCATCTCATCTCATACCTCGACCCGACCCTGAGTTGGACACGAGTTGAGGATATTTATTTATTTATATCATTACTATAGTTACTAACGCACATACTTCTACTGAAGATGGAAGCTGGTTTCTGAAAGGCCTACAGATTAAAAAAAGAAAATTTTAACCTTGTTGAAGACGACGGAATCTGCCAAGATAATATTTTATTAAAATATTATACTTTATGAAAATTATTTGTTGTCATCCCAAATCAAATTAATTGGAGGTAAAACTATAGGGAAAAAAATAAAAAAAGGTTATTCAACTGTAAAAATGAATTGAAGAAGAAGAAATTAAAGGATCAGAAGTAGAGGAAGCAAAAGGAGCAGAAGAAGAGGACGATAGTAATAATAATAATAATAATAATAATAATAATAATAATAATAATAGTAATAATAATAACTATAATAACGATAGTAGTAATAATAATAATAGTAATAATAATAATAATAATACTAATAATAACTATAGGCCTAATAACAATATTAATAAAAATTAATTGTAAAACTCCGTTGAATTGTTAGTCACAATAATAAAATTATAATATAGGCCTAAAATTATGTTTTCATTCTTGGGCTTTTTAGCACTGTGCATTTTTTTTTTTCCAACGAACAGGGAGCTAGCCTGATGTGTCAACCCCCAACTCGGAGCACCAGGAGATTTTTAATCAAGGTTCCCTTCCTTTAGCCCTTGATGAACCAATGATTAACTACAAAGCAAATTATGGCGTTTTGAGCAGCATGAAGGAAAAAAGATTGGAATGACAGAGAGATGTTGAGGAGAATCACAATAGATTAATTGGGCACAGGAAAATATTGTGAAACATCGAGGAATCTGTTAAATAAAAAAATTTAAAATTATAAATTGATGTACCTTAGACGTCCGTCTCCTCAATTTTTTAAACTACCAATCAACTGTAGACTTTTCGGGACTATTCCCATCATCAGCAGAATGTCTTCATCGAGGGTCTGTGACAACAGACCTGCTACCTTCCGCTGATGATGGGACTAGACTCGAAAAGCGTACAGTTGATTATTATTTAAATAAATTGATACGGACCAACAAGGTATATAATTTACAATTTTAATTTTAATATCATAATTTTAGTCCCTTAACGAATTTAGGCAATCTGTTGACCTGTTTCGGTCTCAGTAGAAACACCATCCAAAAGTATTTTGAGTGGGCATCCTGGTCTTCTTCTTCCTGCAGGTTGATATCAAAAATCTGTTTGGGTATCCTGTGATCCTCCATTCGATGAACAAGTTGCATCCATCTTATCGTATAATATATGTTTTCTATAGATTCCATATACAATTCTTGTAAGAGTCTTCATTTTTTATGATGTAGTAGTGTGTATCCTGCAGTCTTTCGAAGGTATCTCATTTCAGCAGATCTAAGTCTCTGTACATATTTCTGTTTCAATGTCCATACTTCGCTAGCATTCAAAAGAGTTGTAGGAGCCAGTATTATATATACTTTTAATATTTTTAATATTGTAATAACAATAATACGAAATATAAAAAATAATCATCTGTCTAGACATAGTAGATAAAAATATAAATAAAAAAATTGGATCGTGCGTCATGGTCTGGTTCATCCCTGAGGAATTGATGCCCATTTATAAGTTGGAAACAATATACTTGTTTACTCTATCGCTGGTAATGCCAAACTTTAATGGAAAATGACATAAGTCAATTTTATTTTTCATCACAGTTCTAGGAAACAATTTTCCGGTATGCGGTCTTTCAATTACTTGAAATGTTCGCAAACAGTGGCACATGGTCTGCAAACAATGCCACAGTTCCTATGACCAATTAGTTAACATATGAACAAAGTACCATGATCTCTCATAGTATGTTTCTGAATTTGTAGTAAAAAAAAACATGAATAAGTGGATGACTGATCTGCCAAAGTTAGAGTATGACCTTGAAAAATTATAGTTTATAACTGCATGTTCCTGCATTACTTTATGGGAGTGAAACTTGGGTAATGACCAAAAAATTACAAAGTAGTATATAGAGTGTAGAAATGAACTTCCTTAGAATAACAAAAGGCTGCATAAGAATGGACCGGTTAAAGAATGAAGATATAAGACCAGAGTTAAATATATATCCATTATATGATAAAATCAAAGGATATAGAGAAAAATGGTTTAGACATGTAGAAATAATGAACGTAACAAGATTACAAAAAGTAGCATTTAACTACAAGCCAAGAGGTTCAAGGAATGCAGGAAGACCAGTGAAAAGATGGACTGAACAGCTGTGAGGCGGAACAGGCATTTTTGCCTAGCCCGTGAAGTGAAGAATAAGAAGAAGAACTTCATGTGAAACAAAAGGCAAAATATTATATTTAAAAAATTATACTTTTTATATTATTGAGGGAAGTAATTTATACAGGAGGTGATTGGAAACATATCAGGATAGGGATGTATGGAGAGCTTATGTTTCCGCGACTATGAACATATGGGGTCAAAAGTGCCAAGTGAGTTTGTTAGTTAAGAAGGAGAAATGCAGACCAGAATGTCTCGTTTAAAATATGTTCTCTCAACTTCTTTGAATAGGAAGACAACGTGTACAGTTTACTGAACTATTTTTCTCTTAACATTTTCCAAAAGATACAAATTTTACGATATTATGTTTTGAGTTAATAAATTATATCTTCAAGCCACAGTTAGTCCAAAAACATTCAAGACTAAAAGTGTATGGTAGCGAAGCATGGACGTTGAAACAGAAGGATATACAGAGACTTAGATCTGCTGAAATGAGATACCTTCGGAGGATTGCAGGATACACACTATCACAAAAAAATCAAGATATCTTAGAAGGATTACACATGGAACCTTTAGAAAACAAAATTTCTGATTATAAGTCCAGATGGATGCAACATGTTCATCTAATGTAAGATCACAGGATACCCAAACAAATTTTAAGATATCAATCTGCAGGCAGAAGAAGACCAGAACGTCCACTCAAAAGACTTCTGGATGGTGTTTCTCTTGAGGACGAAACAGGTCAACAAATGGCCTAAATTCGTGAATGTACTATGATGATGATATTTGGTTTTCAAAAGACAGAAATTTATAGACATTGACAAATTATGTTTTTCTTAACACTTTTGAAGATCTCGAGGCGAATAAAAAATAATTTTTAGAATATACTTCAAGTGGAGAGACAAAGAGAGAACAGTACATTTAATTTTCCTTACAAATATTTTCAAAAGAGATGGACGTCTAGAAATATAAACTTACTGAATTTTATTTTTAAAATAAGTAAAGCTGATACCACTTAATAGAAGAAGAAGAAAAGGACGACCAAAATTAACGTGGAATGATGGTGTTTTGAGTAGCATGAGAGAAAAAGGATTGATCGATGGATATTGAAAAACGGACCGAAAATCGCAAGAATACATGGAGAAGGTACTTGGATATAAACCAACAAGACATTTTCGTTCATTATACGGGAAAGCGTTCGCTGTGATTATGCAGAGACCTAATATATATATATATATATATATATATATATATATATATATATATCGATATGGTCTCGAGATAGCGCATGTCCGTGTTCGATTCCCGATCGGGACAAGCTTCCTGGGTGAGGTCTTTTTCGGGGGTTTTCCCTAAGACAAATGTCAGGTAGCTTTGAGGCACAAAAGGTCCCCGAACATCATCTGGCCATAATCATCATCATCCCCGGTGTGGAATACAACGGGAAGCTACCACATACATAATTCCCTAGTAAAACTCCAAAGCATAGCATGAAAGTGCTATGATCACAGTGAAGGACTTGTCCTAGGACTGAACACTATAGAATATATATATATATATTATATATATATATATATATATAGTCCAGGATTTAAAGAGAGATCAGGGTTTGCTTGGTTTAGGTTGGGGGCTAAGAAATTGCTGAAAATTACAGACGAACACGATAAATTATTATGTGCAATATGTGGGAGAGCTTTGAAGACTAAATACACATAGGAAAATATAACGATTTGAAATAATGGAGATGTCAGTCGTTGCCGGAAATATGTCTAAATTCAAATCGTGATAGACTGGCATGCTACAAGTTAATGGTAAACAAAGAAAATTGGATGAATGTAGGTAAATTTCTGAACAAGGCGCGGAAAATAAAATCAACACTCACTCCTGAATAAACCAATATTTAATCAAAATTTAATAACATTAATACTTACGGACAAATACTCAGCCTCAATTCTATAGTGTTGTGTCCGAGGGCAGGTCTTCTACTTCAATTATAGTATTTTCATGCTGTGCTTTGCAGCTTTACTACGAAATTATAGGTGTGGTAGCTTACCGTTACTTTGCACACCGGTGAAACGACGATGATAATTTACGAATGATGATTTTCGGAACCGTTTGGCTCTAGACGTTCTGACATTTGTCTTACAGGTGAGGAAAAACCCGAAAAAATATCTCACCCAAGAACCTGTTCCGACGGGGAATCGAATCCGGGCCCGTGCGTGACAAGGCAGCACGCTACCTCGAAACCACAGCGGTGAACATATACCTAGCTTAATTAATTATTGTATAATGTAATTGTATTATTATCAATATTTTCTCTGTATATATATATGTCCACCGCTGTGGTCTCGAGGTAGCGTGCTGCCTTGTCACACAGCGGGCCCGGGTTCGATTACCGGTTGGGACAGGCTCCTGGGTTAGGTTCCTTTCGGGGTTTTTCCTCACCTGTAAGACAAATGTCAGGAAGCTTAGGGCCCAACCGTCCCCGAAAATCATCCGGCCATCATAATCATCCTTATCATTATCACCACCAACCTCCACTGGTATGGAAAGCAACGAGAAGCTACCACACCCATAATACCCTAGTAAAGCTGCAAAGCATAGAATGAAAATGCTATGATTGCAGTGAAAGACCTGCCCTCGGACAGAATTACTATGGATGAATATATATATATATATATATATATATATATATATATATAATAGAGCATAATTTACTGATACGGACTGTCAACAGCACCTACAGCTTGCTGCCAGTGCAATCCTTATTTGTAAATAACATTGTTTGTACCTTAATTTTAGTCTAATGAAGTCCTACTACTACTTGCAGTATTGGAATGACAGAGGGATATACAGGAGAATGACAGTAGATGAATTAAGCGCAGGAAAATCTTACGAAATCTGTTAAATAAACAAAAATTATAAAATTATACATTATATTATTTTTATAATTTGGTGACTTCTTATGCTATATCGTGTTATTTTAAACAGAATATGATTGCAAGGAAAATCACTTCACAATACCAATCAAGTCTTACGATTATTTATCATCACGTGGGGCTCGTATTCGCCAGTTTTCGCTATAAAACGATGCTTTTCTCTAACGAGAAATATTCCTGAACTAAAGTTCCCCAGAGAAAAGTAAAAGGAATGTTAAGAAGTAAGCTTACTTATTGATTCAACTTGTGCATAGTACGGTTTTCTTCTTCCTTTCTTTCTTGACTTTATAAATACTGTTGAAGCGAACTTGGTCCAGCATAACCTAGTTTCTATAATAACAAGCACAACTGTCTCTACTTGTATATTCTCTGCATATCTCACTCGGGATAAGGAAATTATACATCCTAGTGTTATGAACCACTTTCGAACTTATTACCAAACAACTTCTTAAATTTCGAACTGAATAAAAATAACTAGTAGTAATAGGACTTTATTGGACTAAAAGTGAGATATATACAATGTTATTTACAAATACGAGTCGCACGGGCAGTAAGCCGTACGTGCTGTTGACAGTCCGTTACATTAAAGTAATAATTGGTAATAGTATAAAGGAAAACAAAACGAAATCAATAATATTACAAATATATAAAGAAAACACACTAATATTACAATTACATAATAGTACAACAACCTTATACATTAATTAAGTTATGTAGAATTATTAAGAATTAATGGTATTGCATTTTAACAACATGTATTTATTCATGTATGAGTGTTGTTCTTATTTTTCGCGTTTTGTCCAGAAATTTACCCAATCCAATTTTCTGGATTTACCATTAACTGGTAGCATGCCATTCTTTCACGTTTTGAATTTAGAAATCTTTCGGTAATAACTGACGTCTCCAATATTCTAAATCGTTACATTTTCCTAATATATGTATCTTGTCTTCAAAGCTCCCGCACATTGGACATATTCGCATATCGTCGCTAATTTTTAGAAATTTACATGCCCCTAGCCTAAACCAAGCAAGCATTGATCTCTCTTTAAATCCTAGGTTGAATATATAAGATTATTTTTCCCAAACGTGTTTTAGGTATTTTTGTAAAAAGAGTGAGCGTTTTCCCGTACATTCGGCGAAAATATCTTGTTGGTTTATATCTACGAACCTCCTCGTTATTTTTCTCCACACATTCTTGCGATTTTCAGTCCCTTTTTCCCATACCCAACCCATCCCAATATTTTGGAGTTCTCTCCTAATTCTGTCTGCCCAGAATTTCACATCTATGTTTCTAATTTGGCGGTCGTAACAAATTGTTCTGAGCATTGTTTGTTCACCTTGGATTACCCGCAACCAGTATTTGAGTACATGCATTTTGCAGTTTATGTCGTCCTGAAATTACCCAAATTGATCTGAAATTCCACAGTTAGAAACGGCCTTACTAAATCCTGTAATATATTTTAGAAAATGCGTATATACTTTATTTAGTATTTCCGTTCTTTGGAAACCCCAAATCTCACTACCATAGTTCATTACTAGCCTGACCATCGCTCCATACATTTTTATTTATAAGAGTGCATACTTTTGACATCTACGATGGGTTAAAGCAAGGGAATGCAGTATTACCTCTACTATTCAATTTTGTACTGTAACATGCTATCAAATCTTATGACTAAGGCCTACAACTCAATGGTATTAACCAGTTGTTGGTTTATGCTGATGATGTAGTATTATTAGGCGATAGTGAGGGGATACTAAGGACCAATATGCATACACTATTGAGTAATACTAAGAAATTGGGACTGGAATTAAATATTAATAAAAATAATTGTATGTTCACACATATAAATGAATTATATAATGGAAATGAAGAGTTAATGACAAATGAGAGACATTTTGAATACGTGGCTGAATTCAAATACCTACGAACAATAAATAATAATTACAAACTAGAATGAAGTGCAGAAAGAAGTTAAACATAGGCTCGATTTTGTAATGGTATGCTAATATGCATTACAGGGACTCTTGTCCCAACGTCTCTCAAAAAACGTTAAACTGAAAATATATAAAACTGTTATTCTCCTAGTTATATTATATGGATGCTAAACATTACGAGTAATTGAGAATAAAGTTCTTAGAAAAAAATTGGACCAAAAAAGAGAAGAACAGGCAGGGAACTACATAATAGTGAGCTACATGATATGAATAGGAAGCCAGATATAATAAGAAGAGTTAAATCTCGTAGACTGCGATGGGCAGGACATGTGACACGAATGGGGAATGAAAGAGGTACATGGAAGCTTTTTAGAGGAAAACCTGAGGGAAAACGCCCAGTTGGCAGACCAAAAATGATGTGGGAGGATAATATTAAGTATGATTTGGAGGAAGTAGATTATACAGGTTAAGATTGGAAAATATTAGTTCAGGTTAGGGATGTGTGGAGAGCTTATATCCGCTCGGCCATGAACCTAAGGGTTCGATAATGCCAGTGAATTAGTTGCTTATCATAATTTTTTCCATTATACTGGTCGAGAAGGTTTTCTTCACAAGAAATCTGATTACTGAATCTAGTGCATTTTTTCATGCTGAAATCAGACATATGGTCAGGATGTTTCCATCAGGCACAGTTTTCTTTGTGACAGCTACTTTTTAAAATCTTATTTTAGCATTCTCTTGGACCTTTCATAGGAACCTTTACTCTATATTTAGCAATTTTATTCAAGTTGTATTCAAGGAAATTATATATAATGTCATGCTGAAGCATCAATAGGCAAGATTGCTCAGGTTCATTCATGTTTTGACATGCTCAGACCTGTTATCAGACCTAAGAAGAGAGATATTTCAGATGCAAAATATGCCCGAATATCACTATCTACAACTTTCTAGGCAAGTCAGAATGAGTACTATTATAAAACAATTCAAATAAATACCATACAGAACTCCTGCTTGATCGGAAAAAACTGAAATGATATTTGAATTCAGCATGGAAAATACTTACAGAATATAATATTTTATTCGTGTGAAAAAAAATGTTCATTTTTGTAGATCAGTGTTATTAGGGAGTGATGAAATGCAGCAGCCCTGGATGGTAATTGGCAGAAATGTGGCCATAATTCAAACCAAGGTGTAATGACTGGCACTAGTATAGACAAGGGCAAAATTTTAGATTTGTTTTGCATTAGAAATCCCGAACACAACACGTAGACTGAATGTTTGCAGATTTCAAATGTTCTAACATTATCATTAAGTACCACGTTTTTAGAGATAATTTCGAATGTGGAGAAAAAACAAGAAGCATATTACACAAACATGATGTAAAAATGTATATAATTGAATGATCTAACAAGGGATGTGTCAGCAATTGAATAGTTTCCCCGAAAACAGATCTAAGTCAAAACTGCTACTTGTGACTTGACTAACTTCTTCCGCCATTTTGTTACAAATAAATCACTATTCGTTTGAATGTCAACTTTTAAAAACAAATAAAACAGGTCTGGAAGACAGCAGGGATAATTTTACAGGCAACATGCGATGATATTCTCCGGACATATCACTAATCCACTGAAAACTCAAATTTCGAATTTTTATGGGTTAGATCTCTTTTCGGGGCAACTGTTCAATTGCAATTCCAAGCCTACCTAGGAATTTCTCTCAGAGAAGTGTTGTGATGTACCAAGGCTGTATCCAAACAATCTGCCACTTTTAATCCAGCGCCAAATCTCTAAGTTAAACCTTAGGGAAGACAGATAATTTTTGGACACGGCCTTAGTACAACACAACGCTTCTCAGGGAAAAATTTCAAGGTTGGTTTCGGCATGCAATAGTTGACAGATCTCTTGTAAGATTTTTTTTCAAATGCCCCAGGTTTGTCTTTCGACATTCCTGGTTTCTCTCCTGGCATGGCGTACTTGTAACCCACTTCTGAGGTTGGGGCGCCTGGAAGGCGGGGTTACGTTGCCCCGATGATATGATGGGTGATGATGATAATGGTGTGCCAGGAGAGTCCCTAATCCTGAGCTTAACCTAAGATGAATATGAATGATAATGATTGCGATGGCCGTATGATTTCGGCGACCGTTTGGACCTTAAAGTTTTCCTGACATTTGTCTTACAGGTAAGGAAAAACCCCGATAAAAACCTCACCCAGAAAAACTGTCCCGACCGGGGATCGAACCCGGGCCCGCTGCGTGACAAGGCAGCACGCTAACCCGAGACCACAGCGGTGGACATCTCTCGTAAGATTATGAAACTCTTTCGTTTATGCAAAGCATACTACCTCCTCTCACAGTTAATTTATTTTGGAATACCCTTCTTTTATTAATAGGTAATTTCGTAATCCTACAAATATGGGCATGTGCGTTGATATCTTTATAATACATTGTGTGTAAATTTTAGACGACGTACTATATATAAACGGAAGCTCAATTACTAAAATTAATTTAAATTTAAATCACATGGTTGATAGAACAGACCTGAAGAACAATAGATTAAAAGGATGAATGAAACTACAGAAATGTAAGTACTGAAAATAATTTGACAGTACAGAAACAATATGGGACACAATGAGAAGCTATAAAGTAAGAGAAGAAACAATAACAGTCAACAATTCGATTCTACACAAAAACCGAACAGGAACAAAAACATTAATGTGATTGAAAAATACAATAAAAAGAAATACTGTAGCTATTGGGAAATCAGCTAGTAAGAGAAACTACTCATCAACTAAAATTTCAATGGGAACATTATATATATATATATGAAGTAAGCATAGGAATGAGATGCACAAAGAAATTAAACATAGACTCAATTCTGGAAATACGTGCTATTATGCATTGCAGAGACTCTTGATATCCCAACTCCTTTCAAAAAACGTTAAACTGAAAATATATAAAACTATTATTCTACCAGTTATATTATATGGGTGCGAAACATAGACTCTTACTTTAAGGGAGGAAAGGAGATTACAAGTATTTGAGAATAAAGTTCTTAGGAAAATTTTTGGACCAAAGAGAGATGAACAGACAGGTGAATGGAGAAGACTACATAACAATGAACTGCATGGTCTTTATAGGAAACCAGATATAATAAGAATAGTTAAGTCTCGTAGACTGCGATGGGCTGGACATGTTGCACGTATGGGGAATGAAAGACTTGCCTGGAAGCTTCTTGTAGGAAAGCCAGAGGGCAGGCGCCCAGTTGGTAGACCAAGAATGAGGTGGGAGAATAACATTAACTATGATTTGAGGGAAGTAGATTATACAGGGAATGATTGGAAAGCACTAGCTCAGGATATGGATGTATGGAGAGCTTATGTCCGCGCAGCATGAACCTACGGGTTCGATAGTGCCAGTGATTAAGTAAGTAAGCTATGGAGTCCAATATTCTGAATGAACTGAAGAAGAAGTCATCTCTTATATTTCAGTTCGTTTATATATATACACTAGGTAGTTCAATGAGTAATGCACATGATTTAAGTTCATGTTAGTCTTTCATTGGAAACGAATGAAACATTACAGAACGTATCGTCAATCCTTTCTTTATAACGTCACGAAGTTTCATTGTTTTTCAGCAGATGGCTGTGATATACTTTAGTTTTAAAATGGCAGCTGGTCGTGAAAAAAGTGCAATACATAGAGAAATCATCAATTGAATTGGAGAGATGCAAAAGGAAACAATTCCACTTTTATTCATTTAAAACTGAGATATGCATTTTATACCTTAACATAATCTACATCCAACAATAAAGAAAGGAAAACATTTATTCAATTTTAACTGTCAAAATCATATGTAAAATTATCAGTGAGATGCTGGGGGATATATTTTATTTTCGATTGGATTTAAATCAAGAAAATACAATATATTCCAAATGAACGCAAGGAGTTCTACAAGAACATATTGTTGTGATCTGTTGATACAGCTCTTGAAGAATCGGACTGAACAAGCTATTTGAGTGATTAGAAAGAAAAATGGACGATTTAAATCAGAGCTATATTAATAATCAATCCTACATTTCAAGTAAATATCACGCAGACACTTTGTTTAAATGTTTTATTGTAATTAACACATTTTATTGTTGTGATGTGTCATTTATTTTTTTATTCAATGCCCAGGTTACCATCTCGACTTTCTGGTAATATCTCCTGACATTGACGTAATTGTAACCCACTCCTCAGGTTGGGACGCCTGAGAGATGGGGTTACGGCTGCCCCGATGATATGATGGGTGATGATGATGAAGATGTGTTGCGCCAGTAGAGTCCTTAATTTTAAGCTTAATCTAGGCGAATGTGAATGATGATGATTATGACGGTCATATGATGTTCGGGGACCGTTTGGGTCTTGAAGTTTCTTGACATTTGTCTTGCAAGTGAGGAAAAATCCCGAAAAAATCCAACCAGGAAACTTGTCCCGGAGATCGAATCCGGGTCCGCTGAGGGACAGGGCGGCACGGAATTCGAGGCTGCAGCGATGGAAATATGTCATTTATTGTCCTGGTGAGATGTAACAGTAAAACATTGCACGAACTTTGGACATTCATTATGAAATAACAATAAATAGTATATTACTGGGAACAATTGGAAGATACTACCCTCACCTAGTTTTACAAGTCACAAATAATGACTATTTTGCGGGATAGTGCGTTTTGTCGTACTTACAGCAATGGCGACCATGACTGAAAGTTCAACTTCTTACATTTCGGGGTTGCCAACCTAACTAACTATACTGTAATAAAATAAGTATACTGTAATATTACACATTACACCACATGTGAGAAGTAAAACCACTAACCTTTATGTATACTACATACAAAACATATCCAAAAGGCAGTGTTAATATAGCCTTCATTATACGAAACGAATCACTGCATTTTAAATAAACTGAAATTTATTGGAAACAATATAAAACACAATACGTACTTGCCACCATTTTATCACTGATTGGTGTCACGGCCACATTTAATTTCAAATAATAAATATTGCCCACACTCTTAACGTTAGTCAGTTGATTATAATGAACACAAATACTTCCAACAAATATGTTATTATTTTACTATTATTATTTTTTTTAACCATCGCGCAAAAATTTATTTACAACGCATGTTTGTGAAATGTTTTACAGAATCTCGGAAATTAAAAACTTCGCTATCGCTCGGTTTTTAAACATTTTCTTCCCTTCTGTAAAAACCACTTCACAATTTCACACCGTAATATAATATTTTTCCAAAGCGTTCCAATTTTTCTATATATATATATATATATATATATATACATTTTTTTTTTTTTGCTTTAGTATCTCACCGTTTCAATTAGGCTAATCTACTGAAATACAAATTACAAATACCTTATTTGAAAAAGACAGAAACCGTATAGTTTACTTCGGAAATTTGGATTTCATCATTTATTGTCATATTCACGTTGAATGACTTGTATTTTAGTCACTTAGTTTAATAACAGGAGAAGACGAGGAAGAAGAAAAATCAAAGGAATGAACTTCAGAACTCATGTCTTTGAAGAAAGCTATTAAAATATATATGATAAAATAAAATAAAATCACACTTTTTATTCTGAATGAAATTAAAAACATTTGCACGGTCCATCGGATTGCCAGATGAAACACCATAGGGGGGTCCTGACTATGGAAATTGAAATCGCACGCGCTGTTCCAAAGTAATTATTACCAACCAAATACAAAGCCTCCAGCAGCGCATGAAACACTTTTCAACGAACTACATTTTCAAAGAAATGCAGTTTTAAACACATACAACCTATATACGACACATGCACACATATACATACATATATCGCATATATAGAAGATTGGGGCGACTAGATACATTTTTTAATTTTTGTTTCATGTTATTCTCCACTCCTAATTGTTCCATTCTGCCGGTTAATTAACTGTACTTAGTTTTTCTGATTGATTTTCTTAGAAGAAGAAGGTTCATCACAATTAGAAATAGAAAAAAAGAATAGCTGATGGAAAGAGAGTAATTTTCTTGCTGAACTCAGCATTACGGAGGAAATAGTATATTACGATGCGAGGTTCGGAAGAGTTTTTACAGAATTGAGAAAAATGTTTAAAAACCTAGCGACAGCGAGATCCTTTAAAACACTTCACAAACGTGCGTTGTACATTATTTTTTGTGCGATGGTGTTTTCAAAATAATAATAAATAGTAGTGAAATATTAACATCTTGTTGGAAATATTTGTGTTCATTGTAAACAATTGACTAACATTAACAGTGTGGGCATTGTTTATTAGTTAAACTACAGGAGGCCGTGTGATAAAATGGCGGCAAGTACGTATTTATTGTTTTATATTGTTTCAAATAAAGTTAAATTCATTTAAAATGCAGTGATTTGTTTCGTATAATGTATACTAACACTACCTTTTTGATATTTTTGTATATACATTGTATGTAGTATACATACAGGGCAATGGTTTTACTTCCCCCGCGCGGTTTGTAATGTGTAATATTACAATATAGTTATTTTATTACAGTATAGTTATTTATGTTGGCAACCCCCAAATGCAGGAAATTGAACTTTCAATCATGGTCGACATTGCTGTAAGTACGACAAAACGCATTATCGCGCAAAAATATCCTTTACAGAACAATCAAAAATATATTTATTAATTGAATGCATGCTTTCACGGCCGGTAATCATCATATTAAGAGATTTCGGGCTTTATGGTCGTGGTCCATGGTTAGAGTTTCTTCCAGACGTTTCTCCCTCCACTGCGGAGGGCATCTTCAGTGGCGAGTACTTCTAGGTAGTGTTTCCTGGTTTGAGGCTCGACTGTGAAACACTACTCCAACCGCCAACCAGGAAACACTACTTAGAAGAACTCGCCACTGAATATGCCCTCCGCAGTCGAGGGAGAAATGTCTGGAAGAAACTCCAGTCATGGACCTCGGCACATAGTCCGGAATATGTTAATACTATAATCGCATTTATTAATATCATTGTAAAAGTATTATGTTATATGCGACAGTGACAAGGACAATTAAAATGTGTCAATCTAACAAGTTATTAGCAACAGAGATGGATTACTGGAGAAGGTCGTCGCAGAAGTACAGATTATACAAAAATTAGAAACGTATAAATTAGGAAAAAAATCTTAGAGCGGAAAATAGATAAGAAAATATAAAAGGGAAGACCTAAAGATGGTTGGATGAACGGTGTGAGAAGAAGTATGAGTGAACTGGGACTTACAGATGAGGATGTTCAGGACCACTACAACTGGAGAAGGCAAATTTCTTGAGGGAGTCGGAAAAACCACTAAAGCGTGGATAAGTTCCGAAATAAAAAAATGCTATATGTTGAGTTTGGTTCCGAAAAAAATTGCGGCAGCCAGAGCGTTAGTAAACTATATATATATATATATATATATATTGCACTTAATATATTACGCAGATGATGTCGTTCTCCTTTCAGAATCTGAAGATAATTTACAAAGATTTTAAATCAATTTAATATAAATGCCAGAAAATACAATATGGAAATTAACACGAATAAGACAAAATGCTTAACAATATCAAAAGAACCATAAGATGCAAATTAGAAGTGGAAGGAAAAATTATAGAACAACTATCAGAATTTAATTATTTAGGTGTATTAATAACAAACACTAAATATTTAATAAAAGAAGTAAATAAATAAGCTCATAAATCAACACAAATATCAGGATATATGAAAGATTTTTTGGCGCAACAAACATATGTCAATAGAAAGCAAAACCCGCATATACAAAACGATAGTTCAACCAGTTATCACATATGGGGCAGAAACTAGGACTGATACAACAAAAACTAAACAAATAATAAGCACATGTGAAATGAGGATCTTAAGAACTATTCTGGGGAAAACATTATTTGATAAAATACACAACACAGAAATTAGGGACAAATGTCATATTCAAGACATAACCAAATTTATTATAGATAGACGAAAATATTGGAAGGGTCATATAGAAAGAATGGAAGAAAACCGACTTGCAAAAAGAGCTAAAGAAGATAGACCAATGGACGGGAGAAGAACAAGAGGAAGACCAGCCAAGAGATGGATAGACAGTGAATGCACATCCAATACGTCTTCCTCCAAGGAGTGATTTTGGAAATAAACAGGATGAAAATCCTACAAATTATGTTTAAGAAGAAGAATATACTTGTCATGGCTATTTTCGGTGTCTACTAAATAGGTTAGATTAATATTTGTAAACTTTATTTTTTCAAAAATCTTTTCACAAGAACATCCTTAACTTTCATTTCTTCGAATTTCGTTAATACATAAATATCATATCAGAGAACATAAATGCAATACTACCTAACTCATTGGCACTATCGAACCTGTAGGTTCATGTCCGCGCGGACATAAGCTCCCCATACATCTATATCCTTAGCTAATATTTTCCAATCATCACCTTTAAAATATACTTCCCTCAAATTATAGTTAATATTATTCTCCACTTCATACTGGATCTTCCAACCGGACTTTTTCCCTCTTGTTTTCCTACAAGGTGCTTTCATGCCCCTCTTTCATTTCTATTTCGTGCCACATGCCCAGCCCATTGCAGCCTACGACACTTAACTCTTCCTGTTATATCTGTTTTCCTATAAAGATCGTGTTGCTCACTGTTAAATAGACTTCTCCATTCGCTTGTCTATTCAAATATTTTCCCAAGAACTTTATTCTCAAATACTCATACTCATTTCTGCTCTCTTAAAGTAAGAGTCCATGTTTCGTATCCATATAATATAACTGGGAGACTACAAGTTTTAAATATTTTCAGTTTAACTTTTTTGAGATGCGTTGGGACGACAAGAGTCCCCGTAATGCTATTATGCATAATAGCATTTATTTTCAGAATTCAGTTTATGTTTATTTTCTTTGTGCATCTCATTTCTAATTGTAATTATCGTTCCTAGGTATTTGAATTCAGTCACTAAGTTCAATACTGGTCTAATACTGAGCAACAAAAAATAAACTTCTTTTTTGTCTCAGAAAGAAAAATACGTGATTCTGATAGTATTTTTCTCCTGAATTCAAATATGTTGTCGGTTTTTCTCCATCACGCAAGGTTAACGAGAGAGACAGGCATTTATAATTTCAAACACTTTAATATTTTCTACTTTCGTAACTACACAATATTAGAACATTCGGACTTGCCTATAAAGTAAGAAATGACGATTTACTGCTATATTTCGCCTGTGGAGCATCCTTCTTGATGGTCCAACAATAATCGGCCAGCATATTAGGATTATATTTGCCTTGATATCTCTATTCCATAGCTGAAACCATTTGAGTTAGCTCATTTGGTTTCATTTTACTATGGACAAATGGACGAAAAACGTTTATTAAAAAATTAATTATTTAAATCTATTAATTGAAATTGAAATATAGAAACTGTGGGTGATGGAGAAATTCCGAATACATATTTGAAAACACGATAAAAACTGCATTAAGTACAACTATTAGTACTCATGAGACAAAAATCATGTTGACCAGTGTAATTAGACTATAAATATCAAATCTCTGCATTACATGAGAGAAGACATTAATATCTGAGATTTCTACCAGATTATGTAATGTTTCAGCATAAATTATAGGTCTAACGACCCAGACTCGATTCGAATCGCGTTTCGTCTTTCTACTGTTTTATGAATTTCAAATAGCACTTTTCTCTTTCCTCTTTGTTGATTTGTTCTCCTCCCACGCACACCCTCATTCCACACTTCAAGATTTTTTAAGTTATAAAAAACGGTTTAAGAGAAAAACTCAGTAAGCTGCCATAAACTTAATTCTTAAAAAAATTGATCTGACTCAGAATTTTGTTTTGAACTTCATAGTCAATTATAATCAATCAAAATTATATAATTTGAACCGGAAACTTATTCCATATAAAATATTTAAAGTTGGTTTCATAAATATTCTAAACGTTATTTTAAGAATTTACAATGAATCTGAATAGTCATTTCATACATACAATTCTTTTGTACGTGTGTTTGCCACCGAACTCCTAAATGACTGGATCGATTTTGATTTATTTTTTTGTGTGTGTCTGATTGGGTAACTCGATGGTTTATATTCACAATTGGACCCTCTAAAACCATTAGGTGTAGGAGTTCACCTGAAGTGAAAATTTAAAAAATCGCTCTAGCGGTCACATTTTTCGATGTTTCACAACTAAACTCATTAGATCGTATTAAAATAAACGAGATAGGTATTATCAAAAAACGAGCTAAATCCGACAATTAAAAAAGGAGGTTTACTTAAAACCCGAAATTAGAAACTTCCTAAACGACTGAATCGATTTTGATGATTTTTTTGGGTGTTATGATCTTGATGAAGATTTTCGGGCTGTAGGCCGTGGTCGTGAGGCTTGTAGTTCCCCGACGTTTCGCCAGAGACTGCGTCTGGCATCCTCAAGGGTTGTCTTGAGACAGGCAATTCTGTCCACTGTCTGTCCTATTTATACGTTTACCGCGATGTGTTCGTAAGTTATATGTGCCTTCTGATTGGTCAGCGATAGGGACTTCCATTGCTCCAATGAGATTGCTGTTTGATGGTCTAGTCGACTGTACATTATATCTGCCTCTGATTGGTCAGCGGTAGGGACTTCCATTGTTCCGAAAATCTTCATCAAGATCATCATAGCAACTCCGGCCGTGAAAGTCTACGTGAATACATTTTTTGGGTGTGTTTATGGGGGTCCCTGGATGTTTTTAGATTCATAATTGAACTCGGTAGGTGGCGCTGCGATCGGTCTATATTATTTTTTATGGCAGATGTGTAGTAAACTGCATTATCGACGTATTCCGCGAGATAACAATGTGGCGTCATAATGCATGCTTCTTTAGCCACAACAGATGAGAGTGAGGAGTTTTATTGCGAATGTATTAATTACTGAATTTTATGGTAAAAAAATAACATTTTTATCACCCGGTTATGACACGAGAATTGAACGTTCAGGCAGCACGTCTGCCAGATCCGCTAGTACGTATATTGGATAAATACTTTGCGTAAATACCCAAACGGGGCTTACATGGCGCTGCTCCCGCAAACGACTCGGGTAGCTTGCATGCTGCATATCATGCCACTTCCGTCAACAAATATAACAAAATCAGTTTGAAATTACTACCATTCAAAATTTAACGTAGTCGAAATTATGAGATCAAAATCTTTCGAAAAGAACACATTTTGGCAATCACAAACAAAATCACTCAAACAATCCCACAGGGACAATCAATCCTCAAAATGACCGCGACAGATGGACATTGTCTAGGAACCCGGGGTCCACTTGTGTAAGTGGGCCGAAGAACTGTCCACCACCTGTACGCGCAGGTCGCAGGGCAGCTCGCTCTCTCTCTCTCAGCTAAATACCCAAACGTGCAAGATAATAATTAATGAATTTTCCTCTGATAAAAATAAATCAAAGGGAACCAGTACATACAACAGGAGGAGTTAGAGAAGGTTGTCCACTATCAACCACGCTTTTTAACATTTATTTCGACGACATGATAAGATCATGGAAGCAAATGACGACTGGAGAATTAACTTAGGAAATATAGTAATAAAAACAGTAGCCTTCGCAGATGACCAGATTTTAATAGCATAAACAGAAGACGAACTACAAAGAATGCTATATAAACTAAATGAAATATCAAAAAAATACAACATGGAAATATCCTCACAAAAATAAAAAACAATGGCCTTCAAAGGTGCTCATCCAGTTCGGACAAAGATAATATTAGAAAATAAACCGATAGAACAAGTAGTAAGATATAACTTCCTAGGTTGCGAAATATCATACACAGCAGAAACATATAAATAACAAAATAAATAAGTTTAATTATATAAGAGGTACACTAAAAAGAACTTTGAAAAATAAAGCCAGGAAAGACTATATAATGAAATTATACAAGACAATGGCAGTGCCTATTATTACTTACGGATCCGAAACATGGACAGAGACAACACAACAAGCTGCCAGGATACAAGCTGCTGAAATGAGATTCAGAACAATAGCAGGATATCAAAGAACAGACAAAAAATAACACAGAAATAAGACAACAACTAAAAATAGAAGAATTAAACTCAACAATAGAGAAATACAGAACAACTGGAAAGAACACTTGGCAAGGATGACTGAGAATAGAATACCAAAAGCAGCATACAACTATTCACCACGAGGAAGAAGAAACTTGGGAAAACCAAGGAAAAGATGGAAAGAGCAGCAATTTGGAGCCGGAACAGGCTAGTACATAAGCCTAAACCGTGAAGAAGAAGAAGAAGAAGAATAAGAACAAGAAGAATTTTCCTCTGAGTAAACTTAGGCACACATAGTCCATAGGAGCTGGCCACAAAGATGCAGGATAAACTTTTGGTGTGAAATTAAATTGTAACACTAATTGAGTAAGCGAGTAAAAAGTAATTGATATTTATTCTGGAGAATGTTTATCTTTCACATATTCAATAAGTTCCTGCTTCTTTGAACTTCACAGTTCTTAAATCAACACATCATGTGATGAATTCACTTTTATATCCAGAACAAACACTAAAAATGCACCTCTACGTTGATGTAATTGCAATATTAACGAGACGCAAAAACTGAACGTGTCCCTGACTGCCACTCTCTTGCAAGTGACGTTATAAAGTTATCCCGAACCAAGCGTGGAGGGAATTAACAAGTCAACCAGAGATGCCAAATATAAGTTCAAATTAAGCAAGTCATTATGTTCTCACAATTGTTCCTGAACGCAATACTACATATTAATGCGATGTTATTGGACAATGCTTGGCAATTATAATAAAATAATGAAATATTTAACAAATATGATAATTTAAAAAACATAAAAATGCGTAATTTTGCGGTAATATATATATATATATATATATATATGTTTTTCGATTTCTATACCTATATTAATATTTATATTGTAGAGACAGACTAATTGTTTCTTGTGTACAGTTGTTAATTTTTCAAGTATGAGAATTTTCTAGAAAGCAGTTTGCATTTTAAAATATTAACAGAACATTTAACCCTTAAATTGGCAATGTATCCTATAGGATCCATTGCTTTCATTTATTTAATATCGTTAATAACACAACAGAAAAACAAACGAGTAGAAATTATTTAACTTGCGTCAAATGACACAAAAATGTACAATAATAACTTAGGAGTTTTACATTACTCTATTTTCAGTGCATTTATTTTTTTCTGAATACCCCTGGTTGTCATGTTTCTACATTTCTGATGTTCGCTCCTGGCATTGGCGTAATTGTAACCCACTTCTGAGGTTGGGGTGCCTGGAAGCGGAGTTACGCTGCTTCGATGATAGTCCTAGGCTTAATCTAAGGCGAATATGAATGATGATGACTACGATGGCCTTAAATTTCCTGATATTTTTCTTACAGGTGAGGAAAAACACCGATAAAAACCTCACCCAAGAAACTGTACCGACCGGGGATCGAACTCGGGCCCGTTGCGTGACAAGGCAGCACGCTACCTCGAGACCACCCATCATATATCATCGGGGCAGCGTAACTCCGCCTTCCAGGCGCCCCAACCTCAGAAGTGGGTTACAATAACCAGAATTTCGAGATGACAACGTGGTGGGATTGAAAAAAAAATATTGTTAGTATTTAGTTATTAGCAGAGTAAAATTTAGTAGTTAGTAGCCTGGTGACTCTTGTTTAATAAAATCAAACCCTTACGGCTTAAATTTACTACACTACTTTTATCAGTTAGCAGTGTGACTTCTTGCAAAGTGTATATGACATAGACAACAATTAACGTTTATGAAATAGGCCCCTGCAACTCATCTATCATTTCGTAAATACTATCAGTGTACTTATTTACACCGGAAAGATTTCTAAATTCAAATCGGGAAAGATTGGCATGCTACGAGTTATTGGTAAGTCCAGAAAACTGGATAAACCTCGGTAAATTTCTGGACAAAACGCGGAAAATAAGGACAACACTCATTCATGATTAAATATATGTTATCAAAATGCAATACCATTAATTCTTAACAATTATACATAAATTAATTAGTGTATAATGCTATTGTGTTATTATTTAATTGTAATATTATTGTGTTTTGTTTATGT
Source organism: Diploptera punctata (assembly GCA_030220185.1). Lineage (NCBI taxonomy): Eukaryota > Metazoa > Arthropoda > Insecta > Blattodea > Blaberidae > Diploptera > Diploptera punctata. The sequence goes on along the minus strand of JASPKZ010007904.1, from coordinate 939,770 downwards.
AATTGTAATGTTAATGTTTTTTAGTGTATAATGCTATTGTGTTATTATTTAATTGTAATATTATTGTGTTTTCTTTATGTAATTGTAATGTTATTGCTTTTTTTGTTGTTTATTTTTCTTTACACTAGTACCAATTATTACTTTATTGTAACGGACTGTCAACAGCACGTACGGCTTACTGCCCGTGCGACCCATATTTGTAAATAATATTGTAAATATCTTACTTTTTCTCTAATAAAGTCCTACTACTACTACTACTACTATTTACATGCTCTATATTATGAATGTGAGGTTTTTATCGGGGTTTTTCCTTACCTGTAAGAAAAATGTCAGGAAAACTTTAAGGCTCAAACGGTCCCCGAAATCATATAGCCATCATCATCATCATCCTTATCACTATCATCATCATCATCATTCACCGGTGTGGAGAGCAACGGGAAGCTACCACACCTACAATTCCCTAGTAAAGCTGCAAATCATAGCATGAAAAATGATTGCAGCTATGATTGCAACGAAAGACCTGCCCTCGGGCAGAATTACTATGGATGGATGGATATTATGAATATCCGTGAAAAACTCTTTCTGTTAAGTGATTTAAAGATGAGAGAAAACCTCAGAAATCCCTGGAGGAATATGACCGCACCAGGAATAGAATATAGGTCAGGTGGCGGTGAGACAAAAGGTATGAGAATTCCGAATAATTAGAGTACTGAACATCTGTAACTAGCTTAGCAGAAATGAAGAAACATTTCTCAGAATGTCTTGTGCATTGTTCGCAGAAATACCAGAACGTACCTTACATGTTAGATTGTTGCATTATTCAAGCTACGATCAAAGAAGAGAAAACTTACTTCAGGGAAGTTTCAGAATTAACAAGTATCGAATAAGAAAAAAAATACACTCAGTTCTTGAAATTACTTAAATATTAATAAATCAATTTTACATCGAATTAATGAAATACAGAATAATTATTCTTAAAACTAAAATACGATATTGACGATGTCATAAATTGTTTTAATTGTACATTTTAAAATTAATGATATATTTATTATATACTTTTCTTTTTTGGAGACGGTCAAGTTGTGATATCAGAGACAGAAGATGGCTTACAACATAAAATTTACTAATTGAGCAAAATATGTGAAACTTACAACTTGAAAACATCTACTCCAAAAACAAAAGTTTTATCTTTTCGAGGGTATGAGTCACTAAGAGTAAAAATCTGATTAAATAATAAAACAATTTAACAGGTAAGCAATTTTAATTATCTGGGATACAAAGTTTCATTTAGAAAAAAAGTGAAGACATTGAAAACAAAATAAAGAAATGTTATTATATGTGTGGCACCATAAAACGAAGTCTCGACGGTACTAGAAAATATACTACTTTTAAAATGTTATAAAACAATGGCGGTTCCAACACTACTATATAGATCAGAATACTGCGTCTTAAACAAAAACCAGGAATGAAGAATATAAACATCAGAAATGAGGTTCATGGGGGGAGGGGTGACTGGGTATAATGTAGGATATCGGAAATGTAGTGAAGATATAAGAACAGAACTAAATATACTCAATTTATTAGACAGGATTGCACAATACAGAGATGAATGACTTGACCACGTCAATATAATATATAACAACACAATCTCGAAACAGATTCTTAATTCCAGACCACTAGGACGAAGAAACAAAGATATGTAGGAAGACCCAGTAAAAGATGGACAACCCAATTCTAACATGAGATCGTAACAGACCTTAATGTCTAATCCTTGATACTGATGATAATGAAAACTAAAAGATGAAAACCATATTCAAGAGGTGTCAGTTCATATTATGGTGGGCTAAATTGACTGAATTCTTTATCGTTAATCTTCAAACCAAATCCTCATATTAAATTGTGAATTTATGAATATAGGCCTATTATAACTTACATAGGCCTATTTCAAATAATTCGAAATCATACTAATAATACAAAAAAGATTACTTTAATTAAATTTCTTCATACGTATTTCAGTCTTAATTGGAGAATATGTAATTTATGATTTCCTATAATACAACAATTCAAGCACATTCAGTAAAATAAAATTCAAATTGCCCTTCTTTGTAGCCAATATTAAATCCATCCGGTAGCATTACTTTACTTCGAATATCCATTTCAACATTGATCATGGATTATTTACTTAAGTGCTACTAATTCATTTATAAATTATTTATGAAAATTCTAAAAATATAACAAACTAGTTTACGTACACGTACACTCCCTAAATGGCACAAAGAGTAGAGTAGATGTAGGCAAATAGTTTTCAGATACTATTGAAATAATTTCACAATGGGTTAAAGCAAGGGAATGCAGTATCTCCTCTAATATTCAATTTTGCACCAGATCATGCCATCAAATCTTTAGAGGCTGAACAAGGCCTACAACTAAATGGTGTTAATAAGTTTTTAGTTTATGCTGATGATGTTTTACGTATTAGGCGATAGGGAGCAGTTACTAAGGGCCAACATACACATTGTATTTAGTAACACTAAGAAATTGAGCTGGAAGCAAACATCAATAAATATAAATATATGGTCACACATAGAAATATATTATAATAATGGAAGTTTACAGTTAATGACAAATGAGGAACATTTTGAAGATGTGGCTGAATTCAAATACCTAGGAACAATAATTACAAACAAGAATGTTGTGTAGAAAGAAATTAAACATAAGTTCAATTCTGAAAATGCATACTATTTTGCAAAAGAGTCCCTTGTCGTCCCAACTGCTATCAATGCACATTAAACTGAAAATAATGAACAGATATTCTCCAAGTTACATGGTTGCGAAACATGAACTATTACATTAAGGGAGGAGACAATATTACAAGTATTTGAGAATAAAATTCTTAAGAAAAGTTTTTTGGAACAAAGAGAGATAAGCAGACCGGCGAATGAAGAAAACTCTATAATAGTAAGCTACAAGATTTTTTTGAGAAGCCAGATGTAATTAGTAGAGTTACGTCTAGTACACCGCAATGGACAGGACATGCGACACAAATGGGAAATGAAAGAGGCTATGGAAAATCCTTGTAAGAAAACCAGAGGAAAAGCACCAAGTAAATTGGCCAAAATGAGGTGGGAGAATAATATTAACCATGGTATGAGGGAAGGAGATTATAGAGGGGATGATTGGAAAACATTAATTCTTGCGGTCATGAACCTACGGTTTGAACACTGAGTTAGTTAGACTATTTAACTCATGCCCCAAATGGGACTCAATGGCCAATCACGTTTCAATGATTTCTGTTTTACAACCAATCACAGTCGTGTTTCACGAAATATTTATCAGTGTTACAATTACCATATTAAAGAAGGCTCCTCCTTTTTAATATTCTGAACAGGTCTGACGATTATTTTACAGTGACTGAGCCTGTGAGAAATACGGCTACCAGATTGTATATATAGTGCATGAATGTCAACACATGCCGCATGCGGGAGTTAATATAAAAACATTTGTAGCAATTGATTATACCACCAAAAAAAGAAACCACTGTTTGCACTTTTTTAAATGTATTTTTTCCCAGGTAACAATCCAGAAATATATAATTGTCATATTTACATCATACGACATCAGAAATGAATTAATATACAGTTTGATGTGTTTCATTTTTTCTCCACTAGAGTGCATTCTTACAATATTGCGTTCCTTTGGCAATAAATAGTATGATGTGGTTACAGTGATAAACAAAAGAAGCAGATGAAGCGTGCCTATCGCTTCTCATTTGTTTTCAAACATCGCCGTTTACATTAAATATATAAATATTTTAAAAAACTATAGTTAAATAATGATTTGTGAGTAAACAGCTTAATTTTATTCGTTAAATAGTCCTAACAAATGCCACTCTTGATTTCCAAATTCTCTAGATAAATTCACTCCTCACTTCGTGAGTCGTAAATTTATCGATAATTTGGAAATCACTCGTGGCATTACTTATGATAATTAGTGCAGGTGTTTATAATGACAGGTCCTATACATACAATTCCTTCTTATTATGCTTTACTGCGCGTCGAAATTAATTTTGATGCCCTTTTTTCCGTAATGCAAAGCCGCGGAATCCAGTACCATAGTAAAATAGTAGGCCTATCCTTAAAATGTTAATTTAAGGCAATTAATTTGCATTAAAGATAGATTTAATCCAATGCAATCTACTTTAATCTAACGCGTGGAAGGATAAATACATATAAAGCCACGTGGACTAATGTATTACGGTGGCTTATACACATTTTGAGATAAAGACAGGTTGTGTCATTAATCGATGGCATGAGGACAGTTTGTATTGTACCTGTGCGCCTCAGTGACAGAAGTGCTCTTTCATTCATTCCTCCCTTCATTAGTGGTGATTTAGTATTGTGACCGTTATCTGGAAGCGAATCGGTCCCAGATATGAGTAGACAGACAATCAAACCCAATTGAAATCAAGCAATACAAATGCCCTTGTCGCAGGTGACATTTGTTATATACTGATAGAGGTTATAAAAGGGTTCTCACTGGAAGACCCATGGACACAATGTACTATTCAAAATAACCATTGACTATCACACGGTAGCAGAGTTTCAAGATCCTTGTTCGAACCCTGCAACGATGATCTATACCCCAGCCACTGATTCACCGACCCCTGACGTTTTCATGAGAGTGTTGCCGATATGGATATTCAGTGTGGAGGGGCCTCTTTATGTATGCGGTTAGCAGACATACAGCTGACAACATCTCAGTAATTTCAAACCTTACTAAATAAATAAATAAATAAAGCCTGATATGTCCCTTTAGGGCAAAGGCCTCCCTGTACAGGGGTTAAGCTCCATTTGAGAGTGTCACCCGGTGAGCTACTCCGTGGTGAGAAGTTGACTTGGATGTAGCACTTGGTTTGTATACACCGTCTGTTCTGTGATTAGTTAATGCACAGTTGGCTCTCCATCGTTCTCCAGCTTTTCCTGCATCTGGCGACTCTGGACCATTGCGCCCCTGCTCGTTCTTTGAAGATGTCAGCCCATCGTTGTCTTGGTCTTCCGCGCTGTCTCTTGCCTGTGTACGGGTCCCACATGGTTGTTTTAATTGTCCACCTGTCGTCCTGTATTCTTGCGACGTGGCCTCCCCACTTCCATTTTTTCCTGATGGCTTGTTGTGCAGGATCAGTTGTTGAGGACATCGCTTGAAGTGTTATATTCGAGATTCTGTCCTTCAGAGTTATGCCTAAGATTTTCCTCTCCATTTTCCTTTGGCATACATGGAGTGTGTACTTCAGTTTAGCGCGCTATAATTGCGTCAAGAGCAGTGATTGGTTGTGGCAGACATCTAATCCCACTCAACTATTTCCTTATTGGCAGTAGAGGGCGAGTTTCTCCCTTTACCCCTCGTATAACCTAAACTTCAGAGCCGGACATACGGCAGCTGTAGTGTAGGGATCTTCTTTTATAACTTTTGAATTACTTCTCGCTTCTATCTTAAGTTGAAATCCGACCTGGATCGAAATATTTTAAGAGGATAAAAGTCCTGAAGTCGGCCGCGGAAGGCTGGTGGTTATGTTCCCTGCCTCTAAATCAGCGAGGACACCGGTTCAAACCCGACAGGAGTCGATCGATTTTTAGGATTGAAAAATCCAAGGGACAAAAAAAAACTCCATGGCGCGACAGGCTTAGAAGACCCCTGGCCTACCATCCGGCTGCTGGTCTCACATCCACATGTGATAATCACGGATGTAGAAGATCATCCAGCCAGTGTACGTGTGACATCTGGTCAGCAAGTCGGGTCTCCCAATCGTTATAGCTGGTTTTCTCAATCTGAAGCCGCTACTTATAGTAGCTACCCAAATTCTTTATGATGCTGGATGGGCGCCGGTCCCATACTGGCCGAAATTCCATGAGAAAATTTCTCCCCCCATGGAGACCCGAACTAGCGCAAGATCCGTACCTCTGCTCCTAGGTTTCTTGCCTTAATAACTCGGCTACGGCGAGGGACAAGGGAAAAATTATTATTATTATTATTATTATTATTATTATTATTATTATTATTATTATTATTATTATTATTGCCTAAACTTATTATGGAATGGATCCCAATGCAAAGGAAGAAGAAAGGAGGACCAAAGAAAACCTGGATAGAAGGTGTGCAAGCGGCTATGATTGTCAGAGGATTGGAGGATGATCAATGGATGGACAGAGAGGAATGGCGTTTGGTTTCCGGAAGACGACGGCAGCTGTCATGATACCGGATGATGATGATTATTATTATTAATCTATATTAGTATTTCTAAGTGATAAACTTTAAAAAATAGCTAAATATTATTCATCCTCATACACATTTGTATTAATTATTGTTACACATACACATTTGTTTATTAATATATTTATTTAGAAGTGAATTATTTTCTCTACTAAACGAATGTAATATTTAGGTCTTCTGGGAAATTAATCTAGAATTAAAAATATATCTTCAAGTAAAACATGAAATAATTGTTTCTTAAATATTAATAACTAGCTAATATCCAGCGTGAGCTGCTACGCCTAAATTAAAGAAAGGCGTTTTTATGATAAATTGAATGAGTAAAAAAGATAATTAATTATAAATTTATTTCGTAGTTGTTTTTGATTCCCCTTGCTGATTAGACTACATGGCGTTGCCTGGAAATCTACTAATTCTTGGCATCAATGAGCTGAAAGACAAAAATGGTCACTGTGTCCGTAAAAGGTAGATGTTTTGTAGAACTTTTTTTGTTCTAGACATTTTTGTAGAATTTTTTCAGTTTTTCAATTCTGTTTATATTAATTTGGTGTATTTTTTATGGTTTGGTAACCTAAGCTATTTAATCGTCTAAAAGTGACTTTTTTTTTTGTAACGATGCACTTTTTTTTCATCTGCGGCCCTCTAGCACATACAGTAATATGTTATATACGTCAATTGTCCCAGAAAAATTCTCTAAATGATGGTTGAAACACCATTCAAATCGGTCAAGTAGTTTTTGAGTCCATAACGAATAGACATACAGACACACACACTAATTTCTATATATGTATCAAGATTTGAAATATATTTATTTTATTTTCCACTTATTCAGTTACTACAATATTTATATTAAATTAATATACATGATGAGACTTTTTATATATGTACACATGGTATTTCCATGGATGAGTGTAAATGTGAATTATTGTGTATATAGTGCAGACACACACACACACACATATATATATATATATATATATATATATATATATATATAAAGTCCACCGCTGTGGTCTCGAGGTAGCGTGCTGCCTTGTCACGCAGCGGGTCCGGGTTGGATCCCCGGTCGGGGCAGTTTTTCTGTGTGAGGTTTTTATCGGGGTTTTTCCTCACCTGTAAGACAAATGTCAGGAAAACATTAAGGCCCAAACGGTCCCCGAAATCATATGGCTATCATCATCATCATCAACCTTCACCGGTGTGGAAAGCAACGGGAAGCTACCACACCTACAATTCATTAGTAAAGCTGCAAGCATAGCGTGAAAATGCTATGATTGCAATGAAAGACCTGCCTTCGGGCAGAATTACTATGGATGGATGGAAATATATATATTCTTTTCTGACTGTAACAGGACCTCACCGACAAAATGATAGGGTTGCTAGACCATGCAGAGAGGGTCATTTTTTTGTGAAGGAACATATAGTCGCAGACACGTCGTTTATGAGTTATACGCAGATTAAGGTGTTCACTAGTAAAGGTCGGAATTGAATATAAACAATTGAACACATGTCATTTTATTGAAAAAGGCATGTTTTTACAATAAGTGTTCAAACAGTCGACCCTATGCTTCATTGCACGTTTGATATCGTCGCAGCAACGATCGGCCAGCACGGCCGTTCATGGCACGATTCTTTTTGACGTCGTCAAAAATCATTGTTTGAACACTTATTATAAAATCATTCCTCTTTCAATAAAATGATATGTGTACAATTGTTTGTATTCAATTCCAATCCTTACTGGTGAACACTTTCATCTACTCATAACTCATAAACGACGTGTTTGCGACTATATGTTCCTTCACAAAAAAGTGATCCCCTCTGCATGGTCTATCATCCCTATCATTTTGTCGGTGAGGTCCTGTCACACTCTGTATATTTATTTATGTAAGTATGTAGCCATATAGGTATTTGTTTATATTATGTTTATTTTTATTTTTTATTCATGGAAAAAGAATGCACGCACGGCCAAGCAGGCCTGTGCGCAATGTAAATATGATATATCAATGGAATTTATTGCCTTTTTTCAGAAGAAAGAAAATACATATGCATTTACATTGCGCACGGGCCTGTTTGGCCGTACGTACATTATTTTTCCATGAATAAAAAATAGGCCTATAACTAATAATAATATAAACAAATACCTACAATTACCTGTATCAAAAAAAACAATAACAGGCTACATATAAGTAAAATCTATGTCTATACTACATCACAATAATACATATCTACACTCATCCATGAAAAGACCATGTGTATTCCGTACATTAATATTAAAAAAATGTAAATATAAATGTATTACTTTCCTTTAAAAAAGGCAATAAATTCCATTCCATATATTAAGTTAGTGGCCCATCTGTAGTAAACATAAGGAAAAAATGCGAATAAATTTCACCAAAATGAGTTTTGTTAAATTTATAAGGGACTTGGTGTCATGGGTCTTTAAATCAACAATTTAATCATTAAACATTAATGATCCAAGAGAATAATATGGCAACTTGCAACATTCTAGCTGATTTAATACCGAATATTACATAAAACTTGTAGTTTTACGACAACTTGAACACGTTATGAGGAAGCTAAAGCTCACTTAAGTGTAAGTAAAATAGCAGCTTAATAAACAATATACAACACAGCAATTTTAATATCATAAGAAATCGTGCTTTGTTAAATAATAGAGCAAAATGCAATGCGTTCATAAAATATTTAATGCACTTGCCCTTGTATTGAAAACTAATTTCTTGAACAGGATACTTAGCTGCGAAATAAAGTTTAGATAATATACCCATAGGAAGCATAAATTATGCATTATATTCTAGTATAAAACGCATATAGGGTAATAAATTGTCAGCACAAAGAATACGCGAACTTTGGAAAAAAGAAGACGACATTAATGATTCCACCATGTTGCCTATATCGAAGGAGGCTTTGGAAAAAGAAGGAAGTACCAAGCAGTGGCGAAGTCCGTAAGAAAATATATGGTTACATTTTCCATAAAAAGAAAATTCAAATTCGGAATATAAACAAAAAAATAGGAATGTCAAAGATTTTTGGCTAGTCTATGGCACCGTGCCACCTGTGGATATTTGATCGGAGAACAAATGACTGCTAGTATCATGTTGGCCAATGTGATAACAGACGAATAATACCTGCAAGAAAGTGTTCTCAAAATGCGTGCATTCGATTTATATTCAATTTCCGTCGATATGACCACGTGTCTCCTTCATTTCAGGCCTTATCATGGCTACGCCTAAATGACAGAAGAACTTTATATTCCAAATTCTGTACACATATTTACCAAATTATTTAACAACACGTTTTCAAAATTTATCGGCTAATCACAATTTAGGAACAAGATCACAAGACTCTTCTTTACTTTTGATACCTCAGCACAGGACATGTCTATACTCTGAATCTTACACAATATATATGACTAGAGCATGGAACTCACTTCCCAGTCATGTCAGGGACTGTCAATCGCTATCATTATTAAAATCCAAATTAACTGATATCTTAAGTTCAACACAATGAAAATATTAACTGCATAACAACTATATAGAGCATTCCATTAATAATCATCTAGGAAGCTACTTACTTTATATTATATAATTTTAATTTTATTATATTCTATGTTTTTTTTTAGTATTAGCTAGTATTAGATCACATCATCATTGTATTTTGTTTAGTCTGTATTTTAATAATATCTCAAAATTGTAATATCTATGTAATTTTTGTATAATTCTACTATTCGCTGGTTGAGTGGAAGAGAAGGCCTTATAGCCTTAGCTCTGCCAGCTAAAATAAAGCATTATTACTATTATTATTATTATTATTATTATTATTATTATTATTATTATTATTATTATTATTATTATTATTATTATTATTATTATTATTATTATTATTAATAATAATATAACACACGCTCCCACTAGAGCCAGTTCTCAATATTTTACTCATATATAAGTGGATTCTATTCTAGGAGTTCACTTAGGTAAGCCTTAAGACATTGGAAATTAAAGCATTTGAAAAGCGGAGAGAAACAGATCACTTTAAATATTTTCAAATAGTTTAGTGAAAAGTATCCTACATTAGCCATTGAGATGTGGTGAAAACAACATCAAAATTTACAGGTGAGTCAGCATAGAGCATACATCCTGCTCTTAATGAAATTGTAAATAAAGAATATCTATCGACATCATCGAAAAAGGTAGGTCTATAATTATTTTTTTCATAAATAAATAAAAAATGGAGGAAGTACCTAATTATTAGTATTAGCTTATGTTAGGTTAAATTCAGTCTTTTTTGCCGTAAAATACGATGTTGGCTAAGAAAAATGTTTCTATCGATGACAGTTCCTTATAGGATTCAGTCATAAGACGGGCAAAAGTAACACCATGGTTCCAACAATGGACAGAGTCGGCGAAATAATACCTTATGCAAGTTTTTTTACAGTATAATTGGAGCTTAGTTCGGAATTGGTATAGAAGAGTTTGACAATCGTATATTGCGATACGAGTGTGGTAAACACTTGATACGGATCGAGGAAAAGTTAAAAAAAAATCTAGGCGCTTGCGCCGAGTTATTTTAAATTTCCGAGATTCCGTTATGTGTTTACCACATGAGTATAGCATAATATTTTCTTTGCACTATGTGTATTTATTTTAGTAATTACTATAATAGCTAAAATATTAATAAATATAATTGAAGATGAATGTTAGATTTCAGAAGGTGAATCGGCTATATTTGTTGCTATGGAGAAATAATAAGTTATGTTGGTCGTGTAGCCATCTTATATTTGTTAAAACTGTAAAACTAATTTGATTTGGGATTTATTTATGATTATGGAGAGAGTTTTAGACGATGTGTGCAGTTGATAAAATAGAATAGGCGTGAAAAGCTAGATCTGATGAATTAATACCGAAATTAATACAACACAGAAGAATCTTATGAAGAATATAAAATGAAAAGGAGAATTGCTAAAGGCATAATAAGAAAAGCCCATCAGGAGTCATGGGATAAATTTATAAGCTCAGTAGAACATGATATGTATGGAAGACAAGAAATAAGTTATAAATTAGTGAAACATCTAAATCAGACTGAGAAAGATTCTGCCAGATTGAATATAATCCCAGAACAAGAATGGATCCAACATTATGAAAAACTTTGGAAAAAGGAGGAAATTGAAGGAAAAGAGAACAATGAGGAAGAAATAAAAGTGGAAAATATTGATGTAATAGACATAAATGAATTAGAAATGGCTTTGAAAACCACTAAGAATAGGAAAGCAACAGGATTAGATAATATAAATATGGAGTTAGTCAAATATAGTGGAATATTGTGTAAACTACGAATACTTCATCTAATTAATATATGTTGGCAGACCTATGGGATTCCAACCACTTGGAAAACAGCAATTGTGAAGAATATATTCAAAAGAGGAGACCGGAGAAATTGCGAGAATTACAGAGGGATTAGCTTAATGAATACTGGCTACAAGATACATACGAAAATAATAAATAATAGATTGAGAAACATAACAGAAGTAATAATAAGTGAAAATCAAAGTGGATTCAGAAAGGGAAGGTCATGTATAGACAATGTCTTTACATTGAAACAACTCATAGAAAAGAGAAGAGAACATAACTTAGAAACTCACATAGGATTTATAGATTTGGATAAGGCCTTCGATCGAGTAAACAGACAAAAATTATGGGAAATATTACGAATGAAAGGATAACCCGCTGTGCCTTGTTGAAACAATAAAGAAATTATATGAAGACACAAATATAATTATAGATACCGGATTCAAAAGAACAGATGCAATCAAAACAAATACTGGATTACGACAAGGATGTAGTTTATCACCCACTTTGTTTAATATATATATATATATATATATATATATATATATATATATATATATATAGACGATATTTTAAATAAATGGAAAGTTTTAGTAAATCCAGGAATAAGAATGGATAAAAGTGTGCATAAATAATCTTCTATTTGCTGACGATGTAATCATAATACAGAAAAATGAAGACGACTTACAGAAATCAATGCATGCATTAAATGAAATATGTAAATTATACGATCTAAAGATTTCTGTAAGGAAAACGAAGACCATGGCTTTTAGAGGAAGAGATCCAGTGAGATCCTTAATTATTTTAGAAAATCAAAGTATAGAACAGGTGTCTAGTTTCAAATATTTGGGCTGTGATGTTGGCTACAATGTGGAAAGAGATATTGACTCCAAAATAAATAAATTTCAGACGGTGTGTGGAACAATACAGAGAACATTCAAAAATAAAATTAGAAAAGAAACCAAGATAAAAATGTATAATGTAATGGCGGTTCCCACAATATTGTATGGATGTGAAACTTGGGCTCCAATGAAAAAACAGGATAGAATATTGACGGCGGAGATGAGGTTTCTAAGGCTAGTAAAAGGATGTACAAGACTTGATAGAATAAGAAATGAGGATATAAGAGAAGAATTGAAAGTACATCCTTTATTGGATAAAGTCACGAATTACAGACAGAAATGGATTGATCACATGGATGGAATGAGTAAGGAGAGATATCCATTGTTAGCAAGAAATTATCAAGCAAGAGGAAGGCGTGATGTTGGAAGACCTAGAAGACGTTGGGCTGATGCATTATGAAGTCGGAACGGGCAATTGCCTAATCCCTGGAGTGATGATGATGATGATGATTAATACAAATTGCAGTATCACTATGAATATTTCAAAATAAATGTTCTTACTTACCGCACTAGTGCTTTGGGTCATTTTTAAATTATTGAGATTTGTTTTGTTTACATAGCAACTAAGATTGTATGCGGGAATGTCAAATTACGATGCACATCTACAATAACAGTAAGTATACAGTATTGTTATATAGTGCAAAAATATTGTTGTAGATGTGATATGTAACTTCCATTATCGGTAAGCTTAGTGTACCGTTTAGTGCGAAGCCATACAATTTTGTGCTTCGCCACTGCACCGCAATATTTTAGTAAAAGGGAGAATGGGAAAGAATGCTTGGAAATAAGAGTAGTGGTCGTGTTTAACCTAAAGTGCATCAAGTTTGTTGCCGGAATGAAAAATGTGCTTGAAAGGCCAAGGAAGGCTCACAAGAAAGTAGGGGAGTAAATTAAAATAAGGGAGAAGGTGAGAGACGCGATACGGAGCGAAGAGGGAAGAATGTGGTTTAAAAAAGGGGGGAATCTACACCAGGGATGCGAGCGTTACTTAGTTCTGGAAAAGTGAACTCCGAGGCCGCATTTTTCCCCCAATTCAATAAAACTGTTGAATAAAGAACAATCATGTACTCAAGTTTTTTTCTTTACTTTTTTATATTAACGTACCTAAACATATAAAGGTGGAAGGGAAATCCAGATTTCAACCTTGATTTTTTATAAATAACTACAGAATTATGAAGTGAAAAATAGCTTATTACTTCTACGATTCGTGTACGCCGTGCTAGCTGAGGTGGTATTATCGCCTCACTATGATTGTTATCCGTGCGGGTGCCGCGCGTCTGTGCTTGACAATGATTAACATGAGGAATTGTTATAGTGACGGTAGTCGGCATCTTTGTATTTAATTACAGTAATAGTAATACTAGGACTTTATTAGACTAAAATTAAGATACATACCATGTTATTTAAAATATGGATCGCACGGGCAGTAAGCTGTAAGTGCTGTTGGCAGTCCGTTACAATAAGTTAATGTTTGGTAATAATATAACTTAAAAAACACAATAATATTACAATTAGATAGAAATACAAGTACATTATACATTAATTGGTTACGTAGAATTATTAAGAATTAATGGTATTGCAATTTGTTAAAATGTTTATTTATGCATGAATGAGTGTTATTATTTTCCGCGTTTTGTCCAGAAATTTACCCAAGTTTATCCAACTTTCTGGGCTTACCAGTAACTCGTAGCCTGCCAATCTTTTGAATTTAGAAATCTTTCCGGTAATAACTGACGCCTCCAATATTCCCAATCGTTACATTTTCCTAATATATGTATCTCGTCTTTAAAGCTCCCGCACATTGAACATATTCACATATCGTGATCGTCGCTATTTTTTAAAAATGTCCATGCCCCTAACCCAAACCAAGCAAGCCCTGATCTCTCTTTAAATCCTAGATTGAGTATATAACATTCTTTCCCCCAAACACATTTTAGATCTCTTTGTAAAAACAGCGAGCATTTTCCCGATATAATATCTGCGGGGAAACAAAGCGAGCCGCTGGATAACCATCATAGTGAGGCTATAATAGCATGCCCGCTTCCAGACTAGCGGACCCGGGTTTGATATTCGACGGGGTTGTATATGTAATTTAATGAATCACTAATTTGTACACCAGATTCCTGCATTAAATTGTAAATTTCTTCGCAGTACGTATGTTGAGAAGACAAATAGTACTGTTGATGGCGATTCATCCATCAGATGGGACGTTGAGCCTGGGAATATACAAAACTGTTATTCTCCCAATTATAATATACAGGGTGGGCCGCTCGAATGGACCTAATTTCAATTGCTTGTTACTGGCAAACGGTTGAAGATAGAAACTTAAAACAACGTTCATATTACAGAAAAACTCACCAAGTTTTGATATCCAGATCACCACATCTCTATATGAGCCCCAGCAGTCACTGTGACGATATCAAAGCGATGAACAATTTCTTGCCAAGTACGTTGGAGTATGTCTTCTGGAATGTTCTCAATAGCCTCTATGATGCGCTCACGAAGATCACGAAGGTCTTTGACTGGGGTGGTGTAAAACTTTATCTTTGACATAGCCCCAGAGAAAGAAATCCAGTGGTGTTAAATCGGGAGATCTCGGGGGCCACGCGATTGGTCCTCCCCTACCAATCCAACGGCCAGGGAAAATGTTGTCCAAAGTCGTACGAACTTCATTGGACCAGTGGGGAGGAGCACCATCTTGCTGGAAAACGATGTTAGGCTGCAGTTGTTCAATTTGTGGAAAGAAGAACTGCTCCAGCATGTCAAGATATGTGGTACCACGAACAGTTTTTTCTCGGCGAAGAAAAACGGTCCAATGACCTTATTATGTGACAAACTGCACCAAACATTCATCTTCGGACTATCACGAACATGCTCTTGAATAGCGTGAGGATTCTCCGATCCCCAGATCCGCACATTATGCCGGTTTACCTTGCCTGACAAATGGAAAGTGGCTTCGTCCGAGAAGAAAATCTTGGTCATGAAGTCAGGATCAGCGCCGAGACGGTCCAGCATCGTATTGGCGAATTCCACTCGTTTCGGCATGTCATTCGGCTCCAGACGTTGCACTAACTGCACTTTATATGCGTGCAGTTTGAGGCGTTTGTGGACAATCCGTTGTAATGTCGATTTTGGTATTTGAAGTTCCCGCGAAGCTCTTCTTAATGACTTCCGGGGCTTCGCTCAAATGCGGCTTGAACATTGCTACCATTTCATCGGATGCTCTGCGACCACCACCATGCTTCTTCAACACAGATCCTGTAGCTAATAATGTATCACGCCACTTCTTTATGCTTCTAGCAGTTGGAGCATCACGGTTAAACACACGCCGGAACTCCCTTTGAACTCTAATGATTGATTTAAACTCCGCATACCACAAAACAGCTTGCGCTTTCATCTGCGGAGTCGCCATTTTCACAAACAATTAAATCTAAGAACGAGAAACGTATCTTTGTGCCATCTACCGACAGGATTCGAAACTTGGTGAGTTTTTCTGTACTATGAACGTTGTTTTAAGTTTCTATCTTCAACCGTTTGCCAGTAACAAGCAATTGAAATTAGGTCCAGCTTGCGCTTTCATCTGCGGAGTCGCCATTTTCACAAACAATTAAATCTAAGAACGAGAAACGTATCTTTGTGCCATCTACCGACAGGATTCGAAACTTGGTGAGTTTTTCTGTACTATGAACGTTGTTTTAAGTTTCTATCTTCAACCGTTTGCCAGTAACAAGCAATTGAAATTAGGTCCATTCGAGCGGTCCACCCTGTACAGATGCGAAAAATGGACTCCTACTTTAAGGGAGGAGAAATGATTAGGAGTATTTCATCCTCCCTTTTTAATATTTATATTGACGATATCATATATAATTGGCAGATAAATTTGGACTCACATTTCAAATTAAGAAATAAGATGTTAGATACGTTACTTTTTGCAGACGACCAAGTTCTAATATCAAGTTCAGAAGATGGTCTACAGAAATCGCTCTTTCAGTTAAATAACATTATACAGAAATATAATTTCAAAATATCAACAAGTAAAACGAAAATCCTAGCTTTTAAGGAATCAGAAACCGTAAGAGCTAAAATAATTCTGGAGGGGAAACCTATTGAACAAATGAACCATTTTAAATACCTGGGTTATGAAATCTCCTATTTTAAAAATGAAGATCTATTTAACAAACTTAATAAATTTAATTATATATGTGGAACAATAAAATGGATATTTAAAAGCACAAGAAAAGAAACAAAACTAAAATTTTATAAAGTAGTGGCAGTCCCCTTACTATTGTGTGGTAGTGAATTTGGGTTTTAACTAAAAGAGAAGAGAAGATCATAGAAGCAGCTGAAATGAGATTTCTGAGAAGTGTGGCTGGTTGAAAACTTCTAGATAAGAGAAGAAGTGAAGATATTAGAAATGAACTAAATATCTTTAAACTCTTAGAAAGAATAAAAGAATCTAGAAAAAATGGAAAGAACAGACAGGCGAATGGATAACACTACGTATCAGTGAGCTACATGATCTTTATTGGAAATCAGATAAAATAAAAAGTGTTAAATCTCATATACTGCGATAGACAGGAACTATAGCAAGAAATAGGGAATGAAAAAGGGTCATGGACGCTTCTTACAGAAAAACTAGAGGGAAAACGCCCACTTCATAGTGGAAGAATAACATTAACCTTGATTTAAGGGAAGTAGATTATGTAGGGGATGATTAAAAAAACATTAGCTCAGGATAAAGATGTACGGGGAGTTCATGTCCATGCGGCCATGAACTTAGGGTTCGATAGTCCGAGTGAGTGTTTTAGTGTATTCCTTTTCCAGGTCTACAAATACTGCATAAACGTCTTTATCTTTTTCTATATATATATCTTTCTCCTATTGTTCATATCAATCCAATTGCATCTCGTGTACCCTTTCCCTTCCTGAAGCCAAACTGTTCTTCTTCCAATTCGCTTTCCATCTTAGAACGTAAACGTCGATTCAGTATTCGCAGGAGAATCTTTGCGGAGTGTGATATCGAGCTGATAGTCCTGAACTCCTTACATTTCTTTGCATTGTTTTTCTTCGGTATTGGTATTAACATTTCTCAGTCAATTCTTCGGGCCATTCACCTTCTTTATATATCTTGTTGCATAAACGCAGAATTTCCATCTTTCCTTCACCCAAGCATTTAACCAATTCAATGGGGATTCCATCTACCCCTGTTGCTTTACCATATTTCATTTACTTAATTCCTAGTTCAACTTCTTCCTTCAGAATTGAAAATTCTTTTTCATCTTCTGATACGCCTTCTTCATTTTCTATATCCAAGTTAGCCGGACGATTTCTTGTCTCATATGGCTCTTCTACATATTTTTCCCATGTATTCATATTTCTCTGTTTGTCTGTTATGTCTTCATTATTTTCGTTCTCAATCAGCCACATAGTTTTCCTGCTCTTCTTTCCATAGTCCAAGCTTTTAATGAAACTTCAGGTTCCATAAGCCATAGAGCTAGTTTAGAGTGTTATTTAGTAACAAACCTTTTTTAAGTTACATTCCAATCTCTCTATTTGTGGGACGACATTCAGGCACGCTTTATAAAAGTCGGTATAGTTCGCGCAGGAACAACTATAAAACCTTCTTTAGAAATATCCGAAATAACTACATCGAATCGGAAGCAGCTAGATAGAGGAAGCAAAGGAAAACCCGTTCAGAGCACTGAAGTCCCGAAAAATACAAACAACTAGCAAAATAGAAAACATATTATGGGCTGCCTACCGTTTAACCGATTGTAATGGGACTTTTTGCAACATGAGGAGTTTCCGGTGGGCCAGAGGCTATAAGAGAGTTGTAATACTCAACGCCTATTCCCTTAAAAATCGCCCTTTGCAGTGAATACGTGAAAAAGTAGCTTTTTGGATGCTTAAATGACTTACGCTTCCTAAACCATAACAAATACCAAAATTAATGTACACAGAATTGAATATGTCAAAAAAAAAAACTCTACAAAAATATCACGACAGCACACGTTTATCTTTTACGGATAATTCACAATAACAGCTTTTTTATTGATGCCAAGAAGATGGGGATAAGAGATTCCCGGGCAACGCCGGGTAATCAGTACGGGTATCTAAAAATAATTACAATATGCATTTTCCCCTTTTACTTAAACTTAAAACACTTTAATTTTCAACTTTCAGATCATTTATGCCAAGAAGATCGGAATAAGTAGATTCCCGGGTAACGCCGGGCAATCAACACGGGGTATTTAAAAATAATTAAGATATACATTTTTCCTTTCTCTCATTCAACTAAGCGAAAAAAAAAACACATTAATTTCCGTCTTTCAGCTTATTTATGCCAAGAAGATCGGGATAAGTAGATTCTTGGCAACGCCGGGCAATCAGCAAGGGGTGTCTACAATTAATTTCAATATAGATTTATAATTATTTTTAATTTTACTTATTCAACTAAGCATAAAAACACATTGATTTTCATTTATTTAGGCGTGGCAGCGCACGCCGGGTATTAGCAAGTAATATAATATAATCTACTTGTATCTATAATGTACAGCCTGAAGCCATGTAATTTCTGTTTGCAGACAACATAACTTCAAGTTGAGGAATATTCCTTGAATGAGGGTAATAGGAATATAATTAAATTATGCATAGTTGTAATTGATAGAGTAGTCAGTATTAAGTCATGATGGTAAACCCATGTACAGTAATATATTCATAATTACATGACATCAACCTCTAATGTAACGACAAGCAATGCCACAATATTAGGGTAGCTATGTCACTTTAATGTAATCAATCTAACGTTACGTTACATATTTCATTATGCATCCATTAATGACTACTGCGAGTGGTTTCAGCAAAAAATAAGTTAAAACAATCCAATGGATCAATTAACTCTAATTATTAGTCTAAACTAAACTTACATATAAGTTTAATAGGTATATATAGATTTATTATAATTAAAGTTATGACATTGAGCAATGCAAGCTTAATATGACATAAGAAAAATATATGCTTGGACGGGATTTGAACCCGGACCTCTGGATTGATACCCCAGTGCGCTACCAATTATGCTACCAAGCAAATCTAGTACAAATATTTATTTTTATATATATTCTCTATTACGAAAGGTAGCGGGAAATAGGTCTCCACAGCCATCTAGTAGCTCCTATAACAAATAAGCAAATTAAAGAGACTATTTAACTCATGCCCCAAATGGGACTCAATGGCCAATCACGTTTCAATGATTTCTGTTTTACAACCAATCAGAGTCGTGTTTCACGAAATATTTATCAGTGTAATAATTACCATATTAAAGAAGGCTCCTCCTTTTTAATATTCTGAACAGGTCTGACCATTATTTTGCAGTGACTGATCTTATAAGAAATACGGCTACCAGATTGTATATATAGTGCATGAATGTCAACACATGCCGTATGCGGGAATTAATATAAAAACATTTGTAGCAATTGACTATACAACCAAAAAAAGAAACCACTATTTGCACTTTCTTAAATGTATTTTTTCCCAGGTAACAATCCAAAAAATTTAATTGTCATATTTACATCATACGACATCAGAAATGAATTAATATACAGTTTGATGTGTTTCATTTTTTCTCCACTAGAGAGCATTTTTACAATATTGCGTTCCTTTGGTAATACATAGTATGATCTGGTTGCAGTGATAAACAAAATAAGCAGATGAAGCGTACCTATCGTTTCTCATTTGTTTTCAAACATCGCCGTTTACATTAAATATATAAATATTTTAAAATAACTATAGCTAAATAATGATTTGTGAGTAAACAGCTTAATTTTATTCGTTAAATAGTCCTAACAAATGCCCCTCTTGATTTCCAAATTCTCTACATAAATTCACTCCTCACTTCGTGAGTCGTGAATTTATCGATAATTTGGAAATCACTCGTGGCATTACTTAGGAATATTTTTACTTTATAGCAGTGACGCTTCTTCATTTCGATGTTATAATTAGATTTTTTACATTGAGCAATGCAAGCTTATTATGACATGGCAATAAAATGGAGACGTGATGGAGAGTTCCCGCTACCTCTCCTAATAGAGAATATATATATATATATATATATATATATATATATATATAAATGTTTGTACTAGATTTGCTTGGTAGCGTAATTGGTATGGTAGCTCACTGAAGTATCAATCCAGAGGTCTGGGTTAAATCCCGGACAATTATTTATTTTTCTTATCATGTCATATATATAGCTATAACTTTGTGATAACAATAGTATTTTTCGACCAGACATCAACATTTCCCTAAAATCTACAGTCATACGAATTATTTAATAAATTGCAAATTCCGTACACATCTATTTCAAAATCAGAGAAAGGCAAGTCCGTGGCATTTATTGGAACTCAGCATAAAAGGACAAAAATTGTAATTGGAGCAAACATCATTGAACAAGTGACTTATTTTAATTATCTGGGATGCATGATATCGTACCTGCAAAATTTGGATATGGAGAAGTAATTAGGGAAATTTCAACAGATATTTGGCTCAATAAGAAGATATTTGAGATATAAGAACACACAAGAGAAACTAAATTGAAATTTTATAAAACAGTTACTGTTCCAACGTTAAAATACGGTCTGAGACTTGGCCATTAACGATCTCTGATAAACATAAAATTGGGACAATAGAAATGAGATTTCTGAGATCCATTGCAGGTGTATATTTAAGATATACAAAATAGAAATCAAGATATCAGAGATGAAGTACAAGTATATAATATAAACGAGAGAATGTACAGAAATAAATACATTGAACATGTACAAAGAATGTCAAATAATCGTTTATCAAATCAGATACTTTATTATAGAATTGAAGGTCGATGAACATTAGAAGGACGGTATGTAGCTTATTGTGCAGCGGGGAGTGGAACGGGCCAATAGGCTCATATTTTGAAGAAGATGGTGATGATGAGGATGATCTATTTACAACTACTCCTTCACTCTTCAATTTTGTACTAGAGCATGCCATAAAATCTTTAGAGAATGAAGAAGGCCTAAAACTCAATAATATTAATTAATAAACTATTAGTTTATTTCGATGATGTAGTATTATTAGGCGATACCGAGGAGATATTAAGGGCCAAAATACACACTCAATTGAGTAATACTAAGAAATTGAGACAGGAAATAAGCATGAATAAAATTAATAGATGTTCACACATAGAAATGCATTATATAATGCAAATGCGCAGTTAATGACAATTGAGGGAATTTTTAAGAAGTGGTTGAATGAAAATACTTACGAACAATAATTACAAATAGGAATGAGACGCACGTAACATTTTTGTAGGAAATACAGAGAGAAAAATGCCCAGTTGGTAGACCAATAATGAGGCGGCAGAATAACATTAACCATGATTATACAGGGATGATTGGAAAATATTAGCTCAGGATAGGGATGTGTTGAGAACTTATGTTCCTGCGGGTTCGATACATGTTACTATTCCAAATTCTGCACATATATTTACCAACTTATTTAACAACACGTTTTCAACATTTATCGGCTCATCACAATTTAGGAACAAGATCACAAGACTCTTCTTTACTTTTGATACCACAACACAATACCTGTCTGTACTCTGAATCTTACACAATATCTATGGCTAGAGCATGGAACTCACTTCCCAGTCATGTCAGGGACTGTCAATCGCTATCATTATTTAAATCCAAATTAACTGATATCTTAAGCTCGACACAATGAAAACATTAACTACATAACAACTATATAGAGCATTCTATTGATAATGATGTAGGAAGCTACTTACTTTATTTTATATCATTTTAATTTTATTATATTCTATGTTTTTGTTAGCATTAGCTAGTATTAGATCCATCATCATTGTATTTTGTTTAGTCTGTATTTTAATATCTTAAAATTGTAATATGTACGTAATTTTTGTATAATTTTACTATTCGCTGGTTGAGTGGAAGAGAAGGCCTTATGGCCTTAACTCTGCCAGCTAAAATAAATCATTATTATTATTATTATTATTATTATTATTATTATTATTATTATTATTATTATTATACATCCAGTGAGTTAAAGCCTAAGCATTCTGTATCATATTATGAAAAATGCACTGAAATTATGTCTGTGTATTCCAATTTAATCTTATCTTAAAACAAATAGCTGGAATTCTTGTGTTTTAAGTTGAGTAGACGAGAATATGAATGCAGAGATGTTTCTTCAGGGATCCAACATTTAAAAGGAATTTTCGACGTAACCTCGCTTACTTATTCAAGAGTATGTAGAGCACTGTCTTTCTTCACTGTACAATTTGACTTGAGTACATTTCTCAAGAAGCACCATAAGTTTTCTTGGAACAACTTTATGCTAACTCCAGTTCCTCTTTTTACTTCAAAGAGATGATTTCAAATTGCGTTGCACTTCATAATCTATGACTGGCTAAAAGTTACTTTCATATAGAAGCACGAAATAAACGATTAAAACTTTAAGCAAACCCAGGTAACCATTAGAATAAATATGAGCCAATGCATCTTCCTTTTTTTTATGTATAGTAGAGGTTACATTTAATATGTAAATTGATTTCAACTTATGAATTTTAAAACTTCATGTGTTTGTTCATGTAGATTAATAACCCGCGCTGATAAATTACATCGAGCACTTCATTATCAAGTACACTCATGTTCAATATTAGAGCAACATGTAAAATTGTTCAAAGAATATTTAGGAAATTAAATTGATTATTTACTGAAGTAAATAATAGTAATGGAAGAATATAAAAAATGGGGACTGAATATAAATTTACAGAAAACAGAATATATGTGATTGGGAAAGGATGTGGGTGACCTCATACTTGAAACAGGGATAATAAAAAATGTGAATTTTTTAAATATATTGCGTCAATAATTACAAGTTCAGGTACCTGTGAGAGAGATGTACAGACTAAAATTGCAATGCAAAAAAATGCAACTAAGACATTTCATGGAATA
Organism: Diploptera punctata; assembly: GCA_030220185.1. Taxonomy (NCBI): domain Eukaryota; kingdom Metazoa; phylum Arthropoda; class Insecta; order Blattodea; family Blaberidae; genus Diploptera; species Diploptera punctata. Next base: position 916,229 of record JASPKZ010007904.1, on the reverse strand, counting down.
ATTTGGAACAAAAATATTACAAAGGAAACTAAAATGAAAATTTATAAGAGCATAATACAGAATATTTTGTCATATGGTAGTGAAACTTGGTCTTTGACGGAATTACAAAAGAATAACATTAGAACAGTTGAATTTGATTATTTTAGAAGAAGCCTCCAAAAAACAAGACAGGATAAAATAAGAAATGAATTCCTTTGGAGAGAAATGAATGTCACCATATCTGTTGTTAAGAGGATTGAAAATCAAACGCTTAAATAGTATGGCCATGTACAAAGAATGGAAAATGAAAGATGGCTAAAAAATATATACCAATAGTCACCCCCTGGAAGAAATAAACATGGCAGACCAAGATGGAAATGGAAAACCTACGTCAGAACCATAACGGATGATAGAAATTTTAAAAAGGGAGATTGGAATGATGGAGATAAATGTAAACTGAAGACGGCAAACCTATAAATAGGGGAAAGCCGAAGAAGAAGAAGAAATTGATTATTTAATGAAAGTTGTATCGTGAAATTAATCATATATTTACCTCGCTCAAGTTGTGTTAATGTACTCTTCTCCAGATGAAACAAATTAATTCGAAGATATTACAGCTCCTAATCCTGGAAGCTTTTGAGATGTGGATGTGGAGAAGGATGGAACGTATAAAATGGACAGACAAAATAAAAAATAAAGATGTGCTAGACAGATTGGGTGAAAGAAGAACAATGCTTGAACTCATAAAGAAGAGGAAAAGAAATTCGATTGGCCACTGGCTAAGAAGAAACTGCCTGCTGACGGATGCCCTAGAAGGAATGGTCAACGTAAATAGGATTGAAGGACGAAAAAGACATCAGATGTTAGGCAATATTAAAATAAATGATTTGTAAGGTTACAAAAAGGAAGGCTGACTTAAGGAAAGAGAGGAGAATGCTCAGTTTGCAGTGAAAGACCTGTTCTTGGGCAGAACATTATGTGTGTATGTATATAATTCTTCCATATTTTTTAGATTTCACAGTTTCTTAATAGCCATGCCGGACAGGTCAAAGGCGATAAGACAGATACAAGTACGTTGGTGGAAGGAGAAGAATTTTAACCGTAAAATACAACTTCAAGAAACGTGAACAAGCGTTACACTGGGATACAATATTCCTAAGGTAAAATAGTCTCCCCCATTCGGATCTCCGAATGGTGACTACTTTTAGGGAATCCAGTATTATTTCAGATTAAGGATTATGGAGAGCTTATGTCTACGTAGCCATTAACCTAATGAATCGATCGTGCTAGTAAGTTAATTAGTTACAGCTTGTAAGTAGTTACAATATTTTATTTAATGATGATCTAACCTTTCAAATTATTAGCGCCAGAATTTAATATGCGAGAATGCCACAAAAGATTGACAAATTTCGCACAAAGACCACTTATTTGAGACTTGACGTTCTTTAACGTGCCGGGACCCACCCCTTTATTTTCCTTCACTTATAAAGGGACCTAGAACAGTTTGGGAGAAAATAATTGTAGATTTTCGCGGATATAAATATGATTAAGAAAAGTTTCTTGGGTTTTCTGGGACATGGATTCAAGGTTAGCCTCTGGCCACTGATTCCGACGTTTCGACGTACCAACGTTTATCATTCCATGACAATGGCATGTGGGTTCATATCGAAAAGTCGGAAGCAGTGGCCAGAGGCCAACCTTGAATCCATGACTCGAAAACTCAAGAAATCTTTCTTCATCGTATAATATATATATTATACATACAGATTAGTATTGAAAGAGAAATCATGGCTCACTTTGGTTTTAGGAAATTTCTCAAAATTACCGACTACTACAATATGCGAATCTGCACATTATGCATGGCAGCGACGCTACTACGAGACTACAGTGGTGGACATGAGATATTATAAATTAGGCTATACAAATTACTCTAAATTTACGTACAAATTGAAGAATAAGGAAAAATATTAATCTCCGGATTTTGATTAATATAATTAATATTACCATATTGTTAATTATTGTTTATAAATATTCTGATTGACCTAACTTCATGTATTCTAGTTCTATAACTACAAGCGACTCCTTGGTACAAGCGGTTAGACGCTCGCCTCTCTCCACTGGTATTCCGAGTTGAGTCTCGGTTACTTCATGTACGTTTCATGGTGGACGAAACGTCTGAGCAAGATTTTTCTCGTAGTTTCTCCCATTTCCCTTCCACACGTTTTATTTCACAATTTCTACACATTCATCTCATTCATTTAGTTTTATTTATTTCATCTGTCCCTTTCTAGGGTGTGTCAGGCTTGGCCGGTCGGCATTCTTGATACTCACAGAATTTCAATGTAAGGGGATCACCAGAACTCATCCCTCGACCTGGACCTGTGTTGGAAACGGGTTTAGGACGTTTCTATAATAACATTATCAGATAATACAATTTATTTTGTTTACATACAGATTTGCAATATTTACACATATAAAGTTTTATTTTCTTTCTCCACTCGTCCCAATACATCCTCCAGTCCTCTTGTTCTTATTCAATGTTTTATTTCATGCATTCAAGAGTTTCGAGGCCTTCCTATCTTCCTTCTTTCAGATGGACAATATTTAATTTTTTTCTAGGTAACCTTTCTTCTTGTAGGCGTCGTATATGCACATACCGATTTAGTTGCTTATCTATCTTCTAATATACAAAAATCAATGTTTGTTTGTTCGTATTATATGCGCAGCCAAATTGTTCATCCGATTGTGATGGGATTTTCTGCAAAATGTTCAGGAGATTCCCGGGATGAACATAGGCTATAAACAGATATGTGATACTCAACTCCTACCTCCTTAAAATTGTAGTGGAAAACGTAAAAAAAAGTAACTCTTTTGGACGCTTAAATGGCTAAATCATAAAAAATACACAAAATTAATGTACACAGAATTGAATATCTGAAGAAGCTCTTCAAAAAATTCCGCGACAGCATATGTTTATCTCCTAGGATAAGTCGTAATAACTATTTTTCTCTTTCATTGATGACAAGAAGATCGGGACAATTACACGTATATTCCTGTGCAAGCATAGCAGCATGGCGGGTATTCTTTTACGGATAACTCACAATAAAATGAATTTTGTCGTTAGTTCATTTATGCCAGGAATATCGGGATAAGTAGATTCCCGGGCAACACCGGGTAATCAGCACGGGGAATCTTAAAATAATTACGACATACATTTATAATTATTTTTCCTTTTACCTATTCAATTAAACATAAGAAGTATATTAATTTTCGTCTTTCAGCTCATTTATCCTAAACATAAAGGCACATTACTTTTCATTTATTTAGGCGTAGCAACGCACGCCGGGTATTAGCTAGTATTTTATGTTATCTATTACTGAATTTTCATTTTTTTTCTCCATTGACTTTATTTCTCGTGTTTTCGAATTTTGAACATCTTGCTGCTCTCCTCAAGGAATCCATTTCCATCAACATAAGTTTTGTTCTAAGGTTCTGTTAAATTTCCATTCTTCAGCCCCATATGTGACAGTACTTCTCAGAATTGAATTATATAACACAATTTAAAATATAAAACAATAGGGTTGCAAGGGGTAATGACGTACAACAAAGCCTCCCATACGAAATTTCATCCTCACCATCTCCTGGTACAACACGCTGTAACAAATGAGACTCTGAGGACCGAGTCACAGCTGCATAACCGATCCATAGGATATTAAGTAAATGCGAATTCATTATGTTTGTTCAGAGCATGGTAGCATTGGAATACTTAGTTTCTTTCCAGTAACCCGTCTACAGAATCTCAACTTTACTTGCAAGTATCATCATGAAGACATTCGGATATAAATTATTTTAAGGCATCAACCTGCAGGAAAAATAAGACCAGGACGTCCACTCAAAAGACTTTTGGATGATGTGTCTATTGAGGCTGAAACAGGTCAACAAATGCCCTAAATTCGTGAAGGACTATGACAATTAGGACTAGGATTTATATGATATGCCATACGAATATATCTTTTTGGTAAGAATGATATGTTTCTTAAATATACATACATACTTTTTATCTTCTTGTAATCTTAAGCCCATGTTTCCCTTAACAGAGATTTAGGCGCTCTCCCCTTACAGGGGAGAATTTGAACCATACAAATTTAGTTACACTTGTTTTCGTATAGATGTCATTTGAGTGGTTCGTGGTCAGCGGTCCGCCTCATACTGTCATCTAGGAAACCAAAGTAGTACTAGGACGGGAAAAGTCGGCAAATTTTGCTTAGAGGCCTTTTCATTCAGGCTTAAGGATCTTTTACGAGCCTGAAAATCTTCAGACTCGAGACCCACGACTTAAAGTCCCTCCCTGAGGACTCGCTCCTTGGATTTTTCCATCCTAAAAAAATCCATCGACCCCGGCCGGGTTTGAACTCGCGACCCTCGGGACCAGATGCAAGGAGCATAACCACTAGTCCACCGCACAAGAACTAATTGAATTAAAGTATTTTGTTAAGTCATATTTATGCATATTTGGCCATTTATATGTGACAGAGCATATTATAGCAATTTATTAGTCACATTCGTCATATTTTCACTCTTTTAAAAAGTAAAAACTTTTATCGTACAATATCATTCTTCCGTGTTCATTTGAGTTGTTGAATTTCTCATAATTGTTGTTTCTTGTAAAATCTATCTTCCTCTCCTATTTCGTTTCAATTCACAGTATAGACTTTTTCCTTACGTATATACCTGAAGAAATACTTATGTATTGTCTCGCGACAAGCAAATAGCTACTGATAATTTTAATAAAATAATGCTAAAATATTAAGTTTCATACTTTAGTTTACTTCCCATCTGCATCCTATTCTTAAATAAATAGTTAAATGTCATATACTGATTTACAACTTGATTTTACAACTGAAAATATTACCATCAACACATTTAAAATTCATTTTGAACCACCGTTGAGGTTACGTAATAAGATATTAAATACAAAATTGGTACCTCGTAAATCAGTCGTCCTCAACTAAATGAACACACCCCCAGACCTCAACCTGTTGTACAATTGATACAACAGCATCAGTATCAGTATCAGTTAAAATGCAGAAGATGAAACATTGATTTTGAAAGACCTCCATATTGGAATTACTTGATGAAGTTTAATACTTCAGTTGAGGACGACTGACTTACCAGGTACTAATTTTGTATTTAATATCTAAAATTATAACATACTTATAACATTATTAGGTCACATTTTTTGTGTTAGAGTGCACATTTTTGAAAATGTTAGGTCATAACTGCATTTTTTTCATATTTCTATGGTTTTTAGATCATATAATCCTAGACCAAACGATGATGATGAATAATAGAAAACTATGAAGAATTTTGAATATTAATTTGTTCAAGAAACAATTAACAGCTAGACATAATGCAAATGTAGAAAGTTCAATAAGCAAGGAATGATTTATTGAATTTGTTCAAACATAAATGTACTTCAATTATTGTATAAAAACTGTAATCAAATGCGAGAACCGATGTCGTGTCATTTGATAGAAAACTCCTGAGAAATTGTTGATGACCTGTAATTTACAGGTGAAGAATTAATAAATGCATCACATGATAGAGAGTTCGTGCTCAAATGGATGCAGAAAAAAGTCGATGTTTTGTATTTGTGCTCACGGAAGTGAATAATTATAACTAAATTGGCCATTAATATTTTCCGGTTAGGAAAATCTGTCAATAACGGGAAGGAACTAGATAACGCAGAGCTGCGCATTCACGTCTCCAATCGATAAGCGTCACTCAACCGTTATAACTTCCAACATGACGATTTTAATGTCTACTCTATATAACTTAAACTTTATTACATGCTTAACTATGGTATCACTTGTTTTTAAGATTCACTTGATAAGCAATGATTTCAGAAGGTTATAAACATGTCCAATTTAAAATTACGAGTATTTTAAATGTTTTCCAATTTGCAATTGATTTCCCTTTTATACACATTGTCCACGCTGTGGTCTGGAGGTAGCGTGCTGCCTTGTCACGCAGCAGACCCGAGTTCGACCTGGTCGGAGCAGTTTTTTTGGGTGAGGTTTTTATCGGGGTTTTTCCTCACCTGTAAGACAAACGTCAGGAAAACTTTAAGGCCCAAACAGTCCCCGAAATCATATGCCCATCATCATCCTTATCATTATCATCATCACCATCATCAGCCTTCACCGGTGTGGAAAGCAACGGGAAGCTACCACACCTACAATTCCCTAGTAAAGCTGCAAGCATAGCATGAAAATTACTATGGATGGATGGATATACACATTCAGATTAATTGCTACGTTTTGGGATTAATTCCTAGATATTTATTATTTTTCCGAGGATATATTTTTTGGAAACTTTTGAAATTCACAATGCGTTAAATCAAGAATATACAGTCTCCTCTACTATTCAATTTTGTATTAGAGCATTCCATCAAATCTTTAGAGGATGAAGAAGGTCTACAACTCAGTGGTATTAATAAGTTGTTAGTTTATGCTAATGATGTAGTATTAGTAGTCGTTAGCGAGGAGATACTAAAGGTCAACACACACATTTTATTGAGTAACACTAAGGAATTGGGGACTGGAAGTAAACATCAATAAAACTAAATGTATATATATATATATTTATTTATTTATTTATTTATTTATTTATATTTATTTACACATAGAAATATATTATATAATGGAAATGGACAGTCAATGGAAAATTAAGGACATTTTGAAGAAGTGGCTGAATTCAAATTTCAAGGAGCATTAATTACTGTTAGGAATGAGATGCACAAATAAATTAAATACTTACTTACTTACTTACTCACTGGCACTATCGAACCCGTAGGTTCATGGCCGCACGGGCATAAGCTCTCCATACATCCCTATCCTGAGCTAATGCTTTCCAATCCTTCCCTGTATAATCTACTTCCCTCAAATCATAGTTAATGTTGTTCTCCCACCTCATTCTTGGTCTACCAACTGGGCGTTTTCCTTCTGGCTTTCCTACAAGAAGTTTCCATGCACGTCTTTCACTCCCCATAGCGCAACATGTCCTGCCCATCGCAGTCTACGGGACTTAACTGTTCTTATTATATCTGGCTTCCTATAAAGACCATGTAGTTCATTGTTATGTAGTGTTCTCCATTCACCTCTCTGTTCATCTCTCTTTGGCCCAAAAATTTTCCTAAGAACTTTATTCTCAAATACTCGTAATCTCCTTTCCTCCCTTAAAGTAAGAGTCCATGTTTCGCACCCATATAATATAACTGGTAGAATAATAGTTTTATATATTTTCAGCTTAACGTTTTTTGAAAGGAGTTGGGACATCAAAAGTCTCTGCAATGCATAATAGCATGCATTTCCAGAATTGAGCCTATGTTTAATTTCTTTGTGCCAAATAAATTAAATACAGACTCAATTCTGGAAATACATTCTATTATGCAATACAGAGACTGTCGTAGTCCCAAATTCTCTAAAAATGTTAAACTGAACATATATTTTAAAAAATGTCATGCTCCCAGTTATATGGATGCGAAACATGAACTCTTACTTTAGGCGAGGAAAAAAGATTACGAGTATTTGAGAATAAAGTTTTTTACGAAAATGTTTGAACCTAAAAGAATTGAACAGACAGGTGAATGGAGAAGGCTTACATAACAATGAGGTAACTTATATGTTCTTTATATGAAAACAGATATAGTAAGAACAGTAAAGTTCGGGGATTGCAATGGGAGGTCATGTGACACGAATGGGGAATGTAAGAGGGACATGGAAGCTTCTTGTAGGAAAACCAGAAGGAAAACTTCCAGTTGGTATATTAAGGTTGAGATGAAAGAATGTCATTAAACGTGATTTGAGAGAAGTAGATTATTCAGGGGGTGATGAGAAAACTTTAGCTCGTGATTCGGATGTGTGGAGAGTTTATGTCCTCGGGGTATAGTCAGTGAGTTAGGCCTATATATATATATATATATATATATATATATATACATAAAATATTGTTGTTAATGTATTGTAACTCATGGGTACAATAAATAATAACGGAATGAGAACAAGAGGACTGGTGGAGAAAATTGAGTGGATAGATAGAGACGAATGGAGAAGGAAAATAAAACTTTAGGCACAGAAAGATGTGCAAACATTGAAAATCCGTATACAGATAAATAAAAGGTAACATATAATATGCCCCGCAATGGACCAGTGATTCTGTTCCCTGCTTCTGGTTCCGAAGTTCTTTTCGATCGCGGGTGTTCAAACCCAACCGGATTCAATGGATTTTTTAGTACGTAAAACATATTTGTAATATAAATTTCAATACAATGTTCACACCAATGTTTCTTTCGTTCTATTAATTCTGTATTTCTCTTTACCATCTTAAATATATTAGTGTAATAGAAGAATACTTTGATAATTTGGCTTAGCAATCTAATTTTAAACAATAATATTTCAGGCGTTAAGTGTTAATTCACGGATATTATAACACAAAATGTATCCTCATGTACAGTAGTAGATGTATTTGACTATTTAACTCATGCCCCAAATGGGAGTCAATGACCAATCACGTTTCAATGATTTCTGTATTACAACCAATCAGAGACGTGTTTCACGAAATAATTATCAGCGTTAGGATTATCATATATTAAGCAAAGCTCCTCCTTTTTAATATTCTGAACAGGTCTGACCGTTATTTTGCAGTGACTGAGCCTATAACAAATACGGCTACCAGATTGTATATAATAGTGCTTACATGTCAACATTTGTAGCAATTGATTATACCACCAAAAAAAGAAACCACTGTTTGCACTTTCTTAAATGTATACGACATCAAAAATGAATTAATATACAGATTGATGTGTTTCATTTTTTCTCCACTAGAGAGCATTCTTACAATATTGCGTTCCTTTGGCAATAAATAGTATGATCTGGTTGCAGTGATAAACAAAAGAAGCAGTAGAAGCGTAGGCTACCTATCGTTTCTCATTAGTTTTCAAACATCACCGTTTACTTTAAATATAAAAATATTTTTAAATAACTGTAGTTAAATGATTTGTGAGTAAACAGCTTTATTTTATTCGTTAAATAGTCCTAACAAATGCCACTCTTGATTTCCAAATTCTCTAGATAAATTCACTCCTCACTTCGTGAGTCGTGAATTTATCGATAATTTGGAAATCACTCGTGGCATTACTTATGACAATATTTATTTGTAGTTAAAGATAATTAGATCATGTGTCATCTTGTTTTGCTATTCTGTTTGTTTATTTAATTTGACGTATTTGAAGTTATTTAACTTCAAAACATTGGCTCGAAATGTTTACAAAATTTGGTAATTTAACATGTGTGGTTGTTGTAAGTTAATTAGTAATCTTTATGTAAATGAGATCATCACCATCAATTAGTTTACGCCACTTCATTTTGAACGTTATGCAAAGTCGTGAAATGAAATGAATATGATTATCTCTTATTTTCTCCTTTTTTTATTTACTTCCTTAACTGTCAAGAGAGGATTTTAACTCTGTTCAGATACGAATTTTTTGTCTGCATATTGAAATGGAAGGCGTTCAGGGATGAGTGATCAGCTCAATGGCGGGCCCAACTCTGAGGTAACATTAGCATTTACCACTAGACACACCATAATTTTGCACATTCAAATTGAATAAGCCGAATATGGTGTCCAGATGATGTTCGAAAACATTCTGCAAGGTTAAAAAGAAGAGGGTTCTAATCTACGAGAAGTATGCATGTAATCTTTACTTTACACAGCTTATCCACATATTTATTCTAAATTTTAAATCGCTATTCTGAAAGAAATTAAATGGGATTCTATGCCACTATACCAACTAAATAAATCCAATAAAAATGAAAAAAACGCAGAATTTATTGTTCCTGTATGTGAATTATTACACTATAAAATATATAATATATATTATATTATCAACATATTATGTTGATTTTTTTTTCCAAAACAAATGTGAGAAATTCTTTAAGGGCACCCGGTACTAATTTTCTTGTAATTTAATTTAAAAATATATAAACAAAAACAATGTTTTCAACTTATTCATAAATTATGTGCATGAAAATTATGTCGCTAATTAAACAAGACTTCCTGAAAATAAAGGCACTGTGGTTAACTTTTTTAGACATATTTTTTCACGAGTAATTAAAAGTACAAAAAAAATAAAAATCCATCTTCTTAAAAGCATTGTCTTGGTACAATTTTCTCAAAAAACTACTTATCCAATTGTTTCCAAAATTTAGTATGTTTTTACCCATAGTTCACTTGACAATAATAAGGTTTGCTTGTGTTCAGATATGGATTCTGATTTATTAAAAAAATTAAAAAACAATTTTTTTTGGTAAAAAATGTTGTATACTTTTTTCGTTTATTTCAAACTATCAATATCACAAAGATGAATTCACCTTATTGTTATTGTTATTATTATTATTGTTATTATTATTATTATTATTATTATTATTATTATTATTATTATTATTATTATTATTATTATTATTATTATTATTATTATTATTATTATCAGTATAGAGCTCTTTAAACTGCATATCCATGACAAAAAGTATTATCCAATCTTTAATAGTTTCAGAGAAAATTGTACCGAATTATGCAAAAACAAAAAAGTGCACATTAGCAGAACACAGAGATGACATTTTTTTTAAAATCAATAGACTTAAATGTCCAAAATCGACAAAATGATATTACACATCGATATATTAGACATTACTGGATTTTTTTGAAGCAAAAAAAAACAAATAAGTACTTGGTGCCCTTAAAATTAAGTGAAGTTGAGCTCAAAGTATCCTAAAATTACTATATTTGTAATGTAGAATATGTATTAGTATTTGCTCAGAAAGTGTAGCCAATTTGTAACAAAAATTCGCTAGCAAACATGTGAACGCTAAACTAATCTGGTGTAACAATTTGCTCATTTTCCTTAACTTAACAAAACTAACACTAACTTGCCCATCTAATACTGATTTGCACATTTTCTCACACTAAAGTGCCCATTATAGTAGGTGGACTCTTGGGATAGAATCCCCTTATATGTGAGTACACATATTGGCAATTGGCTCTAGCGGGAACATGTGATATCACATTGACCAATATGAGACTAGCAGTCACATGTTCTGCGATCGAATATTCAGACGTGGCGCAGTGCCATAGAATAACCAATTAAAAATCGAGATAGAACTCTAAGTTTCTAACCTCCCGATTTGTCTTAAAGGTGAGGAAAACAAAATCATCAGCCACAAACTTTTCCGAATTGAAGTTGAAAATTAACATCTGGTATACACGTAACATTTTTCTGCAATATTTTTCTTTCATTTGTAACAAAGCATTCCACAATAGTAACGAAAATTTATATCAGAGTAGTAATATTATAAAGAGTGACAATAAAAAATCTTCATTTCTACCATCAGATTTTATGGAGAGAAAGAGACTTCAAGTTTGAGAAGAAAGAGGTCATTTTCTTGTATTGTTTTATTTTGTTTTTCTCTGTGTCATTTTTATGCAGAATATAAGGTGTTTTCTTACAGAATATTACGTCAGGCAGAGTACATTATTCTAAGCTGGTCTCTTAAGAAAGAAAACGACATCTACTAACGTCATGAGAAAAATATCAGAGATTCAGAGATTCAGAAGAAGGTGTCTGCATTCTAGTGGAAAGAAGAAGTTTCAGTCTGAAATATTAGTTCATGTCATGTATAAGTGATATTATACGAGTGACTGCACAAAAATTGAGTAGATCTCTGCAATAATGAGATATGTACAAAAACACATTTATATATCAACTTCAAAGGGCTTTCAATGCTTATATTGACTATTTAACTCATGCCCCAAATGGGAGTCAATGACCAATCACGTTTCAATGATTTCTGTTTTACAACCAATCAGAGTCGTGTTTCACGAAATATTTATCAGTGTTATAATTACCATATATTAAACAAAGCTCCTCCTTTTTAATATTCTGAACAGGTCTGACCGTTATTTTGCAGTGACTGAGCCTATAAGAAATACGGCTACCAGATTGTATATATAGTGCATACATGTCAACATTTGTAGCAATTTATTATACCACCAAAAAAAGAAACCACTGTTTGACTTTCTTAAATGTATTTTTTCCCAGGTAATAATCCAGAAAAATATAATTGTAATATTTACATCATACGACATCAGAAATGAATTAATATACAGATTGATGTTTCATTTTTTCTCCACTAGAGAGCATTCTTACAATATTGCGTTCCTTTGGCAATAAATAGTATGATCTGGTTGCAGTGATAAACAAAAGAAGCAGTAGAAGCGTACCTATCGTTTCTCATTTGTTTTCAAACATCGCCGTTTGCATTAAATATATAAATATTTTGAAATAACTACAGTTAAATAATGATTTGTGAGTAAACAGCTTAATTTTATTCGTTAAATAGTCCTAACAAATGCCACTCTTGATTTCCAAATTCTCTAGATAAATTCACTCCTCACTTCGTGAGTCGTGAATTTATCGATAATTTGGAAATCACTCGTGGCATTACTTATGATGATTTACAAGTCGTAAACATACAGGCTTAAGATATTCATTGCATTGTATTGCATTACATTACAATATATTAATGCAACTAAAAACCAAAATAACTCAGTGGCACAGTCGAATCCGTAGATTCAAGGCTGCGCGGAGATAAGTTCTCCATAAATCCCTATCCTGAAATAAAGTTTTCCAACCATCCCCTGTATAATTTACTTCATTCAAATCATGGTTAATATTATTCTACCACTTCCTTCTTAGTCTATCAACTAGGCGTTTTCCCTCTGGTTTTCTTACAAGAAAATTCCATGCCCCTCTTTCATTCCTCATTCGTGCCATATGTCCTGCCCATCGCAGTCTACGCGATTTAACTGATCTTATTATATCTGGTTTCTTATAAAGACCATGTAATTCACTTTTATCAAGTCTTCTCCATTCGCTTGTCTGTTCATCTCTCTCTGACCCAAAAAAAATTTCTACTTTATTCTCAATGTTTTTATTTATATACAGATTTTCAATGTTTACACATCTTTCTGTATCTAAAGTTTTATCTTTATTCTCCACTTGTCTCTATCCATCCACTCCATTTCCTCCAGTTCTCTTATTCTCATTTCAGTTCTTATTTCTTGAATCCACGAGTTTCGAGGTCTTCCTTTCCTTCTTCTACCACGTGGACACCATTACAATGTTTTTCTGGGTAACCTTTTTTCTTGCATTCGTCGTACATGCCCATACCAATTTAATTGATTGTATTTTATATAACCTACTATTGAATATTTAATATTCATTTTTCCTCGTATGACAGTATTTCTTATTTTTTCCTAATTTTGAACATCTTGTTTAGTATGCCCGGCTGATAGTACCCTATGAGGGCCTGTTATCTAGGGTACAGATACTGCTGCCTTGCAGTTCGTCATTGGTTTGATAAAGGCTAGAGGAAGAAAATCATGACCAAAAATCACCAGGTCCTCTAGGTTGGGGGTTGATGTATCAGGCCAGCTCCCTGTTCGTCACAAAAAAAATGCTAAATATGTAGTTTATTCTCAAATACCCGTAATTATTTATCCTTTCTTAAAATAAGAGTCCATGTTTCGCATCCATATAATTTAAATAAGAGAATAATAGTTGTATATATTTGCAGTTTAATGTTTTTTGAGAGACGTTTGAATGAAAAGTGTCCCTGTAATGCATAATAGCATGCATTTTCAGAATTAGGCCTATGTTTAATTTCTCTGTGCACCTCATTCATATTTATATTTATTGTTCCTACGTAATTGAATACAGCCATTTCTTCAAAATGTCCCTCATATCTCATTAATATGTACAGTACTTTACATATTACAATGCATTATGTTAAACATATTAGACCAGCCTTATGGTTTTGTGGTTAGAGCATCTGATTACAGTTCGTGACGTTATGGATTCTGTTGTCTTTTCAAGAAACAGATTGCGAAATTGATTGATCACATTTCAGATTCATAATTAAGGGGCGGATTCCTATGAAATGTCATATTTTTACCAAAGCCTATATTCTAAGCTTGAAGTAAGTAAAAACATTTATGTATGCCTTATTATTAAGATTAAGTGGTTTTTATTGGGTCTTAAAAGTCATATTTCTCACTTTTTGAGATCTTTGGTCATACTTCTGCTTATTTCCATGATAAAGTCATATTTTGGACATATATTGGGTTTTTTAATAGCTTAGTCATCAGGCGATTGGAAACAATCAACATTGTGTCTGTACAAAAATTGTCAGTTTCACAGTAACTTGTTTGGAAGGTTTCTGTTAACAGGTAGCAAACGTTTGCACTGGACAATACAAGAAGATTTCCTTTTTCTTGTGATACAATTGAAAATGTATATTAATAGACGATCAATATAGTATGGGTAAAAAAAATGAATTCATTATAAGGTCATGTTTTTTGTCTTTTTAGGTCTATTTAAACCTTTTTTTAGGTCATAAATGCATGCATATTTTCCTTTTTTACGTCACAGAAATCCGCCACTTACTCATAACCAGGTAATTCACTGTTATGTCAAACCGAAAAGTTTATGACCGCGCGGACATAAGCTCTCCACACATCCCTCTCCTGAGCACAGGTTTTCCAATCATCCCCTATATAAATACTTCCCTCAAATTATAGTTAATGTTATTCTTCAACCTCATTCTTGGCGTTTTTCCTCTGATTTTCATACAAGAAGCTTCCACACCCGCCTTTCATTCCCCATTCGTGCCACATATCTTGCCCATCACAATCTACGAGACTTAAGTGTTTTTGTTGTATCTGGTTTCCTGTAAAGATTATGTAGCTCACTGTTTGTAGTCTTCTCCAATCGCCTGTCTGTTCAACTCTGTATAATTTACCTTCCTCAAATCATGATTAATGTTATTTCCCACCTCATATTTGGTCTATATTGTGGGCGCATTCCTACGAGAAGTATAGGCCTACTTACTCAAAGAAAAGTTTGTATTATACAAACGAAAATTGATCCCGGATTTTCTGGGATATGTGTAAGAAATACTATAGGTTGCATGTAGGCAATATGCTACAAGTAGAAAGATCGAAGATTCGGGTCCGGTGGCGTTCAGGAATATGTTAAACTGGTATAATCTCTCTGGAGGCACCAGGGTCATTGGCGACCGTCTTGAGACAGGTTAGTTTTAATCTTCTGATGACGCAGGTCGTTGCGACAGTAATACTCCTCAGTACGAGAGGAACAGTAAGTACGGAAAATATTATGGTGAACTAGCGAGCTAGGGCCGAGTCTCAACAGATCGCAGTGTGGCAACTGCTATACCGAGTATTAGAGGAATATCGGGTAGTGTGGATCCCTATTTTGAATTTGTTGTTTTTCTTCTTTTAATTAAGGGATTTGAATTTTGTTCAATTACAGTGATTATCATTAGTGTTATAACTAAGAAATAGCATTGTTATTTTATTCAAATATGGAAACATCTTCATAATTTATAATCTTTTTTACATTACAAGAAAGGTCCATTTTATCCTCCATATTCGGGTAAAGTGGACCCCAGAGACCACCCTAAGTTTTATACTATTTTTAAGTTTATTTACTCTATTAATTTATACAGGCAGGCATAAATTAAAATGAAAATATTTATGGCTGATCGTAATTAAAAAGTGTTAATATTTATTTAATGTTTTGAAAAAATACTGTTGATTATAACATTCACACGTCATTCATCTGCAGACAGCAATTTGGGTTTAGTAAAATTACAAGGATAGTAAATAAAATGAATTAAGTGCGTGGTTTTTACTAATAGCATCCTCATTGATAAATATAAGAATTAGTGTAAAGAGCACTCAGGTCACTTTACCCGCCTCGTAGAGGGTGCATATTAACCGAATAACTTTGTTATGTTTATTATTTTATACAACCAGCATGTCACACAGTATCAAACCAAACCCGTCAGTATATCAAAACATCATCTACATAATATAATATATTTAGGAGATTTTTCAATATTTATAACATTCAATAGAGGAAATTAAGAATTAATTCTTAGCTTGAGAAACTTTTAAACTGGCAGTTTTCATAAATATCACAAATAAACCCTTCTGCGCATAAATAATAAAAGAAACGGACATTGAACACTTCAAAGTAGATTAGGGGAAGAAATTTAAATATTTTCTGTTCGAGGGCAGCACCAATTAAATAAGATATTAACAGGGTCCACTCAAACCGAAGGGTCCACATTACCCGAACTTCCTATACACTATGCCCGTAAAAGGCTTTAACTTTCATGTTTACCAGATGCATGTTCTAGAGGTAAAGGCGGCCGTCACGCAGGGCTATCTACCAGGCATGCTCATAGTCTATGAAGGCAGGAGCCTTAACCTTCTACTACTCATAGGGCCTCCCATGACCTGTAGTGGGATCACTTTACTTTTTAAACTACAAAAGCGGATTCGAGCTATCAATCTAACAACTAGAAAATTACTAACAGGGGAACTGTCAACCATTGCATGCCTAAATCTACTTTTTCTCCGAGAGAAGTTTGTGATATAAGCCCATTGGTAGAATGGATAACCCTCACTACCTGCTCTCCGTTCCTCGTCCCGCCACACTTCACTCTGCTCTTACTCATGCAGGGTACCCATCTGCTCCATACAGTGGGTTGGCAATGCTGGATTCTGGCTTTGATTTCAGTACATTGCATCTAGGAATGACAGATAATTTTTTTAGAACGTCCATGGTACATCACAACGCTTCTCTGGAAGAAATTTCAAGGTATGTTTAGGCATGCAATGGCTGACAGTTCTCATGAACATATGACTATAAAAGTCGGCTGCGGTGTGTTAGTGATTATGTTCCTTGCCTCTAGTATGAGGAACGCGGGTTCAAACCCTGCCGTGGTCGATGGATTTTTAGGATGGAAAAATATAAGGGACAAGACCTTCGGGAGAGACTTCAAGCCGTCGGTCCCGAACCTGAAAATTTTGAGGATCGATAAAAAGCCGCAAGCCTGAATAAAGGTGCCTCTGTGCAAAATTTACCGATCGCTATCCATCCAAGTAATATCTTAGTTACCCACTAGGTGTCTCACTGAGGCGATATGCTGACCCCTTATCATTTGTTGCCATCTATCGGTAAATAAGAGTAACTAAATTAACTCGGTTAAAACATTACCAGTAATCCCTACATGAAGAAGTATGGCGTATATAGATACAAGTAATATAATCAAAGTAATATTATCAAGAGGACTAAATTATTAATATATAACACAATTCTGAAGTGTATTTTATTACATAGTGCGGAAACGTGGACGTTGAAGCAAAACTACAGAAATAAATTATTTCTCACAGAAATTGACTTTTTAAAAAGATCAGCAAGAATATCAAAATTAGGCAAAATAAATTAAAAAAGAAATAAAACAATAAGAGAAATTATGAATGTGAAAAGTATATTGTACAGGAGATTGAAGAAATCCAACTAGGATGGTATGGACATATAATGAGAAGAAGGAAACAGAAACAAGCAAAGAAGTATTGAAATTGATACCTCGTGGAAAAGGGAAACGTGGTAGACCAAAGCCAATGTTGATAAAGGGGATTCATGACAACATAAAGAAGAGAATTATGACAGAAGCAGATACATAAGATCGGGAAGTATGGAAGAAAAAATGTATATTTTGGTTCAGGATATCCGTGTAAATAACAGAAACAATCCTGCTACAAAAATAAAAGTAATGATGCTAACTTGAAGGAAAACCGGAGGTAAAACACCCAGTTGATACACCAAAAATTGAGGTGGGATAATAACATTAACCATAATTTGAGGGAATTAGATTACACAGGGGATGACTGGAAAACATAAGCTCAGGTCAGGGATGTGTGGAGAGCTTATGTCCGCACAACCCGGATTCGATAGAGCCAATGAATTAGTTAGTTAGTTAGTTAGTTAGTGGTGCTAACAAGTATTTCTAGAAATCATCGTTAGGCCGTTTGGGATGTTCAAATACTGTGATGTTGTTAGAACTCTGTGAATTAAAAAAGTACAAATTCATTACGCAGTTGTGGTTCTATTTAAAATGTGTATAATGCCAGCCCAGAATCTAATAACCTTTGTCTGGAGTTTAATAAATATAAGGGAACATTCCTGGAACATAGGAGAGCAAGTCTGGAGCTTCCAGCCTGTACAAGTAAACGTCAGAATAATAAAAGTTTAATTCCCTCTCTTCTGTAAACACAGCCGAGTTGCTCGCGTGCGGAAAATGACTGAATTAGTCCACTATTTGTAAAACCTATTCCACATAACATTTGCATTTACTCGAGAAGCAATTTTCTGGCACCCCACTGTGTTTATATGCCAGATATGAAACACGATCTAGACACGGCAGCGCTCAACCTAGAATCCAGCGTGTGTATACCACAAGATAAAAATTACTCAGAACAAATTACATTTTCCTTTCTTTATTTTTTATATTCCGATTATTTATAGGCGTTCTAATTTAAATTTTTAACAATGGCACCCTTAGGTACAATAACAATAATGAGCCTTTAGCATGGGTTCCCTGAAGTAGTCCCCGCCCGGAGAACCGAATGGGGGACTATTTTACCTCCGGAAAATTTTACCCCAGTTGAACCCATGTCCGCATTCCTTGACGGTTGTATTTTTACGGTGAAAGATCGTCACTCTTTCGTCCAAGGTACTTTTTTGGTCTTTGACCAGTCCGGCATGGGTAATCCTATCGGCAGCAATGCTACCGCCGACATAGCTCTCGGGATCATTTAAACACGCAAGCCACTCCAGCACGACAAGGTAAAGATACCATGGAGGAACAATAACAACAATATTACTATTAATAATAATCATCATAACAATAAAAATTGCTATATAGAGCTAAAGGCTGGATATTGAAAAAAAAAACAAAGAAAGAAATTGACAGAGGAATACACAATTTAAGATGTGGTATTAAGATAATTATAAAAAAATACAAATACAGAGCGCCTGATCCATGTGGTCACGAAGATCTCCTGCCCTGATGGCGGGTGGGAGGTTACTCATCTACCGCTAAACGGGCTTGCGTGGTTTTCCAAGTTATTTGTTAACACTTAAGTATATATTGCATTATACATTTTTTATTCTTAACTGACCACACAAATACTGCATATGCTATGAGTTTCTCTTCCGCAATTTCACACTTTCTCCATAATTGTTGATTTTAAAATTTAGTTTTTTAAATATAAAGCAAATCGGTTAAAACTAAAAGCGGATAAACTTCAGAAATGAAAAATACTGTAATTTAATTTTTTTTAGGAAATTGGCACATCTATTGATGCTAAAATAGGGATATTTTCCCAACTCTGTTATTTGCAGAGTGGATACTTTGTTTAAAGTTATTGAATTACAACTCATAATATATAAGCTTGGCAATTGTGACTTATACATATTTTGAATTAATTAATTTATGTTGCACGTATGAAACTGTATAGCAGTATTTATTTCACGTGGATACTATTATTTACCTCTTTTGAATTTAATTTTTCTTATTTTATGGCACATATTTGTATCAGATATATTCAATAATTTACAAAAAATATATTCTAACATAAATTAAATTGATTACTAATAGTATAATTTAATTGCTACAAGTTAATTATAAATTTAACAAAATAAAATTTAAAACTAACACAGCCAAACAATTAATACATACCTAATTGTCTCAATATTTGTGTTCAATACGTACAATATAAAATAAATATT
The DNA here is from genome assembly GCA_030220185.1 of Diploptera punctata. Lineage (NCBI taxonomy): Eukaryota > Metazoa > Arthropoda > Insecta > Blattodea > Blaberidae > Diploptera > Diploptera punctata. Next base: position 896,473 of record JASPKZ010007904.1, on the reverse strand, counting down.
TAGCTAACTTGTAGGTAGTGTGAAGTTTTGTCCCTTCTCAACATTCACCCTGGGTAGAAGAAGGTGTTAAAAGGTTCTATATCTTTATCACGTGTAAAGGGATGGTTGTTTCATGTGTTGGAAAAAGGGAAGTATTTTGATATGATATTGAAATATATCAATATCCCACTAACACCTTTCAGCCGCCATTCACGTGACCTGAAAGAACAAGTATCCCATGCCTAGAATATCGCGTCACAGTATCTTAATATTCTTCCGTTCACCACAGAACTATTACAACAGGATAAGTCTTTTTTCAAGATTTCAAGCGACATCCTCTAAAATAATTTTCTTTCTTGTTCTATGATCGTGATAAAATGAAAGTCTATCCAATAAAATACATATATAAGCCTAATTAATTTTTCTTGAGAACTAAATTTATTCTATGTCATTAATATGTATGGAAAATTGAAGGAAGGTGCAGGAAAGGAAGACCAAGAACAACCTGGAAGAATAACATTAGAATTTAATGAGAAAATTTGATGTAACGGATGAGAACACAGAGGACGGAGAACGATGGATAACTTTAATCAAGGGAAATTTGTGAATACTTATTACAAACTAATAGCCTATAAGTCCGCAGTCATTTATATATTTTTAAAACTCATGTTAATTATTAAAATTTGTTGGAGAAAACCCTCAATGATGAGGGAAATTCTCAAAATGAATGAACGTATTGTTTTCTATCCTGTACATTTTATATTTCATTTGTTAAGTCTAGTTTAATCAAAATATATTTTAAATAATAACCACTTTGATATATACTATGTAATATTTTTGTTTATTATTAATAGCACAAGACCACGATGACATAGAATATGTGGCAAAAACTAAAAGAAGAATATAAAAATTAGGGACATTATATAAATATAAGAAAACTAAATATCTGTGTATAGGAGAAGAAATGGAAAATATAAATTTCAACAATGGAGAAAAACTAAAACCTAATATTGAATGCACTTATTTAGGAACAAAATTAGATCATTCAGGTGATAACACAGTGGAAATTAAAAATAGAATCGCACTAAAAAAACAAGCAATAAATGCTTTAACCTCTGTTTGCTGGAGCAATAATATTACAAATATATCAAACCATAATTCAGAGCATTTTAACTGCAGTAGAAATTTAGGGAAAGTTATTTGATTGTGAAAAAATAAAAGTATATTTAAAAATATAGATATATAGCCCTAACATATACATGGACCTAACTCTGAATTTCGGCGATATTTTTATTTTCTGCAGTAGAAATTTATGGACAGTAAGTATTTAGGAGGAACTGTAATAATAGGCTAAACTATTTAAAATAACTTAGTTGTTATCGAAAAGCACCAAGGAGGCCGCCAGGCTTAACATCCCCATCCGACGTGCGAATGGCTATCAACAATATCATATGCCTTCTCAACATACTTTCGTAGAGGTTTGCAATTTAATAC